>JBCNJP010000013.1:2382733-2543234 GCA_039602395.1 Deinandra increscens subsp. villosa
TACTAAATTCTGTTAAGAACTTTTCATGAAATAACATAGACAATTAGGTTCAAATTCAAGTTGGAGCATAGTACAGCATATCATCATGCATATTACCTTGGTAAGGTATCCAAAAATAAGGGCGAAAGTTCAACAAAACGAAAGTATAAACTATGAGGTACTGAATATCGAAAGGTGCTCATCAAGCATGAGAATAGCAAATTTAAGATGAAAAGCGCCAACGGCTTAGTTCGTGAATTCTAGTAAGCGATGAGATAGCCAGCTTATGATAGCCGAAGCTATACATTCCATGAATGACATGTGAGTTTAAACTGGCACTGGTAAAGATACCAGTAGGGAGGATACAAATAACGTAATGGAGAGTATAACATTCACTGAGAAATATACATCGTGCTTGACATGATTTGGCAAGGAATCCATGTAAATAGATATCGGAATGAACGTATCAATGGTTATAAAATCCAATAGAGTAAACGTCTCATTAGAAAAATCTTCATTGTTGAAGCTCACTAGTGTGCCCAATCTCCTTGGTGTTTTTGCGCTTAATGCGTCATGATTCCTTTCTTTTCAAAACATCGGTTCAATGGTCTTCAAAAGTAAGATAAGATACGGAAGTGTTATAAAAGTGTATCTGCGTAAAACAAAACATTAGGATGTTTAAAAGTGATTTTGGCTTGGGTTGCTTGTACATATGCGTTTTTGCTAGGGTTCTATGGAGCGATGGCTAAAAAAAACCATTAAAAAAAAGCTTGGTGGAAAAAGCGAGAACTTCCCTGCAGCGATGGCTAAAAATTCTTCCAAGGAAGAAGGGCACGTGAACAACACGTGGGTGACCATTATGATTTTCTCTCTTCTGACACACGGCAGGTGGTAATTGGAGAAATGCAAACGATAATATTAATTAGTTTGCCTTTCCCACCAAATTGTCCATTGTACCCGATATATATGGGATAGTTTGAGGTCGAGGCAATCGGGACAACTGACATCAACGAAGGATATTTTCGTGATTTCACCATCTTAATTACAATTAACCCCTAATCAGTATTTAAGAATAAAATATTATTATTTAACACTAATTGACCATGATTAACACGTAATTAAAACCAATTAACAGGTTTCAAGTTTGAGATCTTTGTCGAACAAGGGCAGAATATTGTTGAACTAGAGGCGTAATATTGTTCAAGTGGAACCGACGAACCTCAGAGCAATCACAAAAAATAATAACTTGTAATGTGTTAAATATTCATAATAAGCTCTTTGAAGACTACTACATATTTTTTATCACGAGGACAAAGAAATAATACTTCTATCTAAATGACAATGTATCAAAACCATAAGTTCAAATTTTGAAATTTTACTAACAATATATATTTTAAGTACATTCTAATAGTCCTTGTAATTAACTGGTGTGTCTCATAGTCAGAAAATCAAAAGGTTAAGAGTTGGGTGAGATACACAATGATATTAAAAGTGAGAGATCTTGAATTCAAGTCTCTTTTGACAAAAAAAATAAAATGTGATCCAACCGAGGTTTATCACCTATGATGAGTTTCCTCCTGATGGAGATTGAAAATGATCGGATGGTTGCGTAATTCTCCCATTAGTGATCCAAATTTGCCGTTCAAAAAAAAACCTCAAAGTTGGAGACACATGGATTTGAATTAACTATGAAGCTACGGCCTACTGGTTACCCCCTTGACTCTTTGGGGTCTGGCCGCTATACGACCCGGGTTCAAATCCAAGAGGTGGCAGTTTTACCCCAAGTAGTCTCAGATGAGGGTTTCTATCAGGAGTAAAAGCTTCAGGAGGGGGTGTCTTGGTTTTCACGGAGATCCGAGTAATCGACCTTGGACATAGCCCCACAAGACTAGGTTTACACGTGAGATCAGGATCAATGCCGTTCCAAAAGAAAAAAACATGGATTTGAACTCTGTTATTACCCCAAAATGAAGTGGAGCCCTTTGGGGGCTTTTTGTCACAAACCAACCATTTACATTTACGTGGGAGACACATGGAAATTGAATTCTAGAGTTTCCCAAAATTGAAGTGTACTCCCTTGAGGGGACTTTGTGTCACTAACCAACCATTTACATGTATGTGAGGTTTTTACTATTTACACTAAGATTTCACTCCCCTTCTAAGTCTTTTCAGTGGTGGAAGTTCTTCAGTCTCACTTCTAGGTGACTTCTCCTTCTCCTTGTAACTATATCCTGTTCGTTGTGAAGATATTGTGATAACTCCACTCTCTAACTTTTCTTCTGGCATCTCACATTTTCCATACACCGGCTTCATATAGCAAAACCTTTAACCAAGTTGAAATTCAAAAAATAATGAATCAATAAAAAGATAAGGCCATCACAAACTTAGGGTGTGAATTTCTAACACAACAAAACCTAACACAATTCGTGGGGTTGGATTTCGTATCAACAGGTTCAAGTCACAGCTTCTGGTTCGAACCCACAAACCCATTTAGCTAAAATGGTCGTGTTTGTATCAACCTGGCGGGTTGACCCGTTTAACCCATTTGTTTTTTGCATTATATTTTTCAAATTTGTTTTATGTTATAAATTAAATTGGTAATGTGGTTTTTATCAAAGTTTGAAATGTAAAAGAGAAATTTATAATATAATGTAATTGTTTCAAATGCATTTGTATTTTTGTTGTAAAATTATAATTTTAAAGCATTAATATGTTAAAGAAAGAAAAAAAAATCGAAAAAATCGGGTCAAGTGGTTGGTCGTGTTCGGGTCAAACCCGCGAACTGTGTCGGGTTCACAATCCATTTAACACCCCTACACGCAGCCACCCACACAACTGAATGATTTCAAGAAAAAAGGAGAACAATACCAGTCTACAGGAAGTGTATTGCTATCAAAATCAGGGTGTAGCACTCTCCATTTCCTACACTTGTTGCACTGCACCCATTGGAGGTCGGGTTTATACCGGGCGCCACCTTTTTTCTAGGTCACATAAGTATAACAAATACAATAAGGTAGCTGTTGGATCAGGTCAAGCATAGTAGGACAACTATTCACTACACATGACCTTGTGGCAATTGGATGTAAATATTTTGATTATTAGCAACCGTAACGAAACTTAAAAATAAATGAAGTGAGAATTACCACATTGACCTTGTCGATAGTGTTATCCACGTACTCATCAGCCTTTTTACTAAGCCAATCTTCAAGCAAAGCATAAGGTTCACAATCCACAAATCCTTGTTTGTTGTTATGCACCCAAACCCGACCACTGTCATCATCCTGCATAATAACCATGCCGACAAATTTAAAAATGTTACATCAGGCGTCACAAAGGACTTTTTGACATACCATCACATTGGTCACATCAATGACTCCAACAATCCCATGACTCTTCTCTCCATTATGTATCATGCTCCCAACTCTTTTGTAAGCCTAAAAGAAGCATCAAGAATCAAAACAAGCATACCAAAAAGAATAATATCTAGAACATAATAACAGAATAATATCCGATGGAATAGATGCAAGGCTTGCCCCCCATCTCACCCTCCCTAAACTCTACATTTTGATAGGAATGTATATTTGTTTGTTTGATTAACATAAAAGGGTATAAAACTATAAACTCACCTCGATCAAACGGCCATGCCAATATAAGAAAATTCCACAATTACCCTGCTCCAGGTCTAGCTGAGAGTGACCAAGAATCAGTTGAACTGGTTTTTCCAAAACAAGACCATTTTCTATGCTGGTTTTGTGTAGAAATTTTGCTAAAGGTCGGCTTTTAACCTGTTGCAAGATAAGTTTGTAGGTATGAAGTGATAGATCATCTTGATTGGATCATGAAAAAGAAGTTGAAAATGTGTTGCACATACTAATGACCCTTGGACCCTTATCTTCATTCGTGGATCTAAAAAGATGACTTCTAAATAAGATCTGAGTGAATAGTCTAATGGAACCTGGAAATCATGAGAAAAAAGATGTCACATTAATTACTACATGCTGACTAAAAGAATTTATACAAATAATATCTCATACACACACCTGTTGAGTCATCTGGCCTAGGCGAGATCTGGCCCTACGTGAGCGAATATAAATGTCACCTTGATAGAAAGAACTACCGCCATTCACCCCATCGACCCATTCAAGAGAATATGTAGACCCCCATTCATCCAAATTCCATATGTATATTTGTGTGCCAGTTCCTTCTCTCTGAAACAAACCTGCTTTTTCACCAATTAAATATTTATCGAATGGTGAAAAGTCCATTATGGCTTTCAAATTGATTTTTGATGAAGCTTCAGTCTGGAAATTTCTATCATATTCCATAAATTGCCCTTTCCGAGAATACGTTACAATCGGGATTTCAACATTCTGTAGCAGCAGCAAAGAAAGGTGAAACATGACAATGATACACATCTTTAGAAACAAGCACAACTTAATAATAATAATAATAATAACGGTGATTACGTACATCCTTTCCTTCATTTAATGATTGAGAAAGAAAAGCAATCGATCTGGAATTTGTTGTCTGTGTAAGAACCAATGCATCCCTGCCAAGTCTCATTGCCCCAGTCTGGGAACAGTGTCAAAGATCACAATAGAAACAACACAGTGAGAATGTAATCTGGCCCACTTAAAAACAAAACAATGTGAGTAGTGTACAATATGAACTATGTCAATGTCAAAGTCAACCTCCATATTCATGTGAACTGACAAACTCATTTTCAAGAAGAAAATTGCATGATGACATGAAGGAACCAAGAAAGAACTACCTTAAATCCAACACCGTATCTTCCAATATAATTTGGATCGTTTGTATCAGGTTGCTTGCGACCAAATGACACCATTTTCATAAGCTCCTCATGGCTCATACCATGACCATCATCCACAATTGCCAGCATTGGAATCTCCTTATCCACAAGCCTCGAGTATATCATGTCAATAGAGATATCCAACCTGACCAACACACCCAATTGAGTTTCGTTAATCAAATATGCTATTAAAGTAATAATAGATAAAAACAAATATCAAAGATATTCATAAAATATGGGTACATTGTTGCTTTGGCATCTCTAGAATTGTCCACGAATTCAGCAATGGCACCAAAAATCCAGTCAGAATGGCTTTGACCAAGGGTTTTCAAATAACTAGGATGGATGCACACGTAATTCTTCCGTGGACCAGTTAAGCTAGTTGTGGATCTGCTATGGGTTTCACCTCTTGACTTGAGCATCTCCTTAGAGTAGCAACGAGAAGAGTCAATTTTGTGATTAGCCAACTCATCCATACAATTATCTTCAAGATCTCTTTTAAGGGGTTCTACTTGAATTCCATCATTTTCATTTTTAATATCTGACCAGAAACAAATAAAAAAAAATGAACTATTTCATCTTTGACTACAAGAATTAAATCAAAACCTGCGTTTTACCAATTGTAGTTGTAGTTATTCTAATGTGATCATGATGATGACTAGTTTTTCTTTATGTCTATGTTCTGTTTTAAATTTTAAATTATTATAAGGGGTCACTAGTCACCATATTTAATGCTAAAAATATTTGATAAGTTTTTTTCTAAAAATATATTTTGGCAGGTCAGCCCAGCCTAAACTGGCCCATCTTGACTTGTTACCTTACCCGCTCGACCCGCTATATACGAATGAACAGTATGTAATAACTTAGAAAGACTTTGCCTGCATTATATGAAAAAGAAAATACGGATATCCAAACGAAATTTCCACATCCTAATAATGGTGGTGGAATAAACGAAAAACAAAAACACACTGAAAAGATGACTAACCAGATTTGACATGACTTTGGCTTCTAGTGACACCATGATCATGTGTTAGATACTGAACCACAGCATAACTATATTCCCCATCCTGCCTGGAAGGAAGAATGTACATCTGACCATTCTCAGTGCTTGCAAAAGCAGCCTTCAAAACCATATTGAATCAGTAAGAACATGTTAAGATTGTAAATAGACCCATAGTTTGCTTCATTATCTAGAAAAAGTGGTAACAATCTAAATAATGCTTTGTACTGTCAGGATCATAGAGCTACAATGCAAAGGCATATTCATAGAAATTGAATGAACCATGCAGTGTTTGACATGTCATGTATTCCAAACAAAATGTTTGACTATGGATTTAATTACTAAGATGTCACGTTAGAGCAATTCAGAGCAGGTTCTCTATATTTGTGTGAGTGGAGTCTCTAAATTGTGAGTGGTTGTGAATGGAGGAGAGAAAAAAATTGTTTTATTTATCCCTATAAGGAATCCCTATATTGAGGAAACACTGTAGATTCCTTATATTTTTTTAAATATTTTTAAAGTGGTTGTAAGTGATTAAAAAAAAAGAGAAAAGGTAATGATAAATATATACAAAAAATATAATTTAATTAAAAAGGAGAGAGATAAAAGATAGTGTTTTTTAGTTGAATTATACGGATGGGGATAAGGAACCTGCTGTGAATGCTCTTGGAAAGGCAAAATAACCTAAACATTTACGCTCCGTTCCCGAGTTTACTTAAGGAGGGAAAAGGAATGAAAGGAAAGAAAAGAAAGGATTCATTTCCTTCCAAATTGGAAGGAAAAGAAAACACAAGAAAATGGTCTTACTTTTCTTCCATTTCTCTACATTTCCATCCTTAAGTGAAACTCGGGAACACAATATGTTTTATTTTCCTTTCCTTTCATTCCTTAAATGGAACACAAACATATTTATATTTCCTTTCGTTTCCTTTCTTTTCCCTCCTTAAGTGAACTCAGGGAATACAGTGTTAAACAAAAAATCAAAGGTATTATTTTCAGATATAAGAGAGACTTCTAACTATATTCCTTATGTATACGAAGTTAGGAATTAGGATAGAAGTAAACGATTTTAATTTAAACAACTAAAAGCCTCTAGAACTAAAATATGGAAATATGAAGTAGAAAAACAACTAAAATGGGACGATTGTAAAACATTTCCAGTTTCATTTTTTGCTTAGCCTCAAGATGTTATAGATACCAGCTTATCACCATCGGAAAAGAGGACACGATGACAAGAACCACATAAAAAGGAGTAGCATGAAAGCCTCGGTAATACTTGTCTTGTTATGATGTTTTATCATACAAGGTAGTCTTTCATTCATTCCCATTCACTTTGCAAGTAAAACAAATTAAAAAAATATACATAGAAAGTAATTTCCACACCTTTCTATATTGTTTGAGGAAATGCAAGAACTTTTGCCACTCACTCCTTTGCCGCTTATCCTCACAAGCCGGATAGATATTAAAGCAATGTAATCCCAAGGGAACCTGTTCTTCCTTCACGTAATTGGTAATATCGCAAGTCCGGGGACTATAATACATTAACCGTGATTCAGTAACCAACAAAAAATACAAGTAACATGAACAAAATGTAAAACATTTTCAAACATATATTTGATTAACAAAACAACCCTATATGCTTTCATTGTTCATCTTTCAAACATAGAAAAACTGTAGATGCACTTGTATGCTAATTTTTTCTTGTATCTTCAAACAAAACGAACTGACATAAAAGCTATTAAAAGAAATCTTATCTAAAAGGTTCCAATAGATTAAAGCAAGGGAAGAGGTTGTGACCATACACTGCAATATCTTGTTTTGAGCATCGAACCTAGACTTATACTTTTTTGATCTCTCATCAGCAAGACATAACAGTGGAAGCCATCCGGAACTGTTCATAATGAATTGTCAAAAAATATAAGTTACAAAAAGTGAAGACAAAACCCACCGTAATAATATTAAGAGACTAGTGTGTCCATTGCATATAACGAGAAAAGGTTTCTTATGGTGAGAAGCATGGGCAAAATTTCTATGCATCAAAAAAATGATATGCATCCAATTCAAAGGATATGGAGACCCCCCAACTCCGAACCACATGAGGGCGTAACAGCAAGAAGAAATAAACGAAAAGGAAAACCACAAGTAATATCCTCAGAAAGGTGCAAATCCAACAAATCATGCCTAATGCACTCGTCCCACGTTAGTTTAGGGTTGCCTCTCCCTTTACACCCCTCAACATCAACCGCTGTAACTGCCTCTCCATCTACACTCTTGTATCTTTTTTGAAATACACGCAACCGCGAATTTTTCCCGCAAAACTTCACTTCTTATTCAGCCCAAATGTGATTGCCCACACATCCATCTCAACATCCTCATCTCGACGACCTCCATCTTGCGATCCTGTGTCTTCTTGATGACCCAACACTCAGAACCATAAAGCATTGTCCGTCTAACGACAACCTTATGGAATTTTCCCTTTAGATTAATTGGGAACCTCCTGTCGCACAAAACACCATGTGGCAACTCGTCATCTCGTCATCTACACCATCCTGAACGTATGCGATGAGCCACAACACTATCAATGTCCCCGCCATTTTGCACAAACAAACCTAAATACTTAAACTTGGTTACGGGCGAAAACGCCCAGCCATCAATCGTAATCAGAACATCCTCACCATTGATCGCACCCCTGAAGTCATAGTGCAGGTACTCAGTCTTAGAACGACTAATCCTTAGACCTTTAGATTATAATGCAGCTCTCCACTCCTCAAGCTTTTCGTTCAGACTCCGTTTACTTTCCTCGATAAGCACAATATAATCAACGAAAAGCATACACCACTGAACTGCCTCCTTAATCGACGCGGACGGCTCGTCCATTACAACAAAGAGAACAAGCTCAACGGAGACCCTTGGTGAATGCCCACCCCCACAGGAAAGAAATATGTGTCTCCCACCGGCGTACAGACGCATATCACCGTCTTAGCTACATATCCATGATAATGTCTAAGTATTTCCCGGGGACCTCTCAACCCTAAAGACTATTCAAATCAGCCGTCGTGGGACACTATCGTAAGCCTTTTTAAGAACGATGAACACTTATGCAGATCTCACCTTTTCTCCCAATATTTTTCCATCAATTGCCTTAGGATGTGTATCGCCTTCGTGGCGGACCTCCCCGGCATGAAAATATATTAGCTCACTCTAACATGAGTTCCACACCTAATTCTAGTTTCGATAACTCTTTCCCATAGTTTCATGGTATGGCCTAGCAAGTTGATGATCCTGTAGTCTCCACAACACTGTGCATCTCCTTTGTTTTTGTAGAGTTGAACTACGACACTAGCATGTTTGTCAATAGCGAATAGCGGTAGATAGCGACAAGCTACCAATATGCTACGTAGCGATAGCGACCGCTATTTTGTATTCAGCGATAAAATAGTAAAAAAAAGTAAGAAATATTACTTTCATTAAGGATTCAAAATATTGTAGCAAATAAGTAAATTATAACCACTAAATCAGCCATGAAGGCATGAAGTTTTAGAAGAATAGCCATGATCTTTTACAGGTATAGCCATCTTATGAACCTAAATCAGCCTTCTTTTATAGGTATAGCCATCTTATGAACCTAAATCAGCCATCTTAACTTCTTAAGGAACAAACTCAGCCATGAAAAAGGGAGAATAACAACTCACGTAATTTACAACTTCACAAGAAAAATCACCCATATTAAACTACCTCAAGAACGATCTGGACCATAAACGAACCATAATGAAGCAAAAACATATTGGTGACTTGGTTGACTATAGCATATTTAACAGTAAACGAGAAGGGCTAATGCTCAAGCAACGATCGTGAAGCATAAGATGGAGCAATGATCGTGAAGATAAATGAGCGTGAAGTAGAATCAGAGTGAAGCAGAAATGGAGCAAACTGTTGTATCGTTTGACGTGAACAATCAAAAAACCCTAAAAGCCCTTCTACTAACCGTACATATATCATAAAATAAAAATAAATTTACAAAATAAAAAAGTCAAGATCGCTTTCTGTCGCTATTTCACCGCTAAGTAGTGATAGCGAGTCACCGGCGCATCGCTACGTAACGCGTTATAGCGATCGTTATCCTCGCTATTGACTACTATAGACACTACACCTCCAATGATCTGGCATCTTATAGGTTTTGAAGATAATCGTTGGTCAGTTGTTACCTTAGGAATTTCACCTAATCGAACCACTAATCGCTAATCGGTAACTAATCACTAATGAGTCAACATTGGTCAAACTCGAACCAAATCAAACTAATCGATCAATTGGTCAAAGCCTCTTATTTTTCGTTTTAACCTTAGGACCGGATCTTTCCTAGGCCTTCATCTCCTCGACTTCTTCATTTGACCCTAGTCTCCATCTTTTATAGGCTTTCGTCGACATCATAACTCTTCCACTGCTCGACATCAAAACTGCATGTTGGACATCGTCAACATTGATTCAAGCATAAGAGTAACAACAGCAGAAATCATATGAGGAGCACAATAACTGATTAGTGTCTTTTCTTGTGATTATGCGATGGTTGTAGGGATGATAACATGGAATTTTCAATGAGAAAGGGCAACACACTTTAGCCTATGGAGCCACCCAGCAATTGTGAAGCAGGCCAGGAGAGGAGGCCCAACAGAAGGTAAAAAGGGCCCAAATGCCCAATAGCAGGTCCAACAACATGAGTTTAACTTATTTGAACTAATTAATGTTTGAACTAATATACTTATTCTTTAAATATTATGTGAAACTCACTTTGAAATTTTAAGTAATATGAAATTTGAAGTATTTATGTGAGTTTCAAAGTATTATTTTCATATAAATAAATGTGTGTTTATATATAAAATTTATTAAAAAATATGCATAAAATTACAAACCGATTAATCCTGATTAATCCCTGGGATGGACCCGGCTAGCGCCTAGCGAATTTTACAACACTGCACTAAACTCCTTCATCCCCCAAACAATTACACGTCTTTATAGGTATGTTGTCCGAGCCAACTACCTTCGCCCTTCCAATCTTCCTAAGAGCGATTTTCACATCCTCATGTGTGATAGCATGACAATAACGATTACACTGAGATTCATCACCTTTCATCAACTTCACAACTCCTAGATCATGTCTCCTACGCTATCTAGCTTTGGCAATCTTGAGAATAAAACTCGCTCCATCCTTCGTCTCGAGTCGATCATACATTTGTTTATAAGATGAGCCTTTTCCCTACATAAAATCCTCTCCCCCTCCGTAGTCTCCGAATGATACTGTCGTCTTCACACCAACTGGCCTTCTTTTAGTCCTCTCTTAATCTTATGTGTTCTTCATCGTCCGTGTAACTCGAAAGCTCCCTAAAACATTCTTGTTTAATCTTTATTTTTTATTGCACAACCTCATTCCACCACCAAGACACACGATGTCCGCTTTTCTTACCCAACCTCATTCCACAATCAAGTTCCATGCACACTACCATCGAGATTTGTCGAGGGTCGTCGGCCATCTTTTGTGCTGATGTGATTTGTCGAGTCGACGACCACCGCCACCACATCGCTCACTCTGATTGTAGGCGCTCGCTTGAGTCATCACCGTTAACGTTGCTTGCTCTAACCGTCGCAACACCACCATCGCAACACCACCCTAACCAGACTAGCTGACGGTTTTCCCATCCACAAACCTCCTTCCACTTGTCCTACATCTGGTTCGGTTTGCTTCCTATTCGTGAACCTATTCGATCGATTTATCAATTTAGATCTGCTTTGACTCTCACAAGTCAAGTTACGATTAGGGTTTTACAAGTTAATTTTATATTACTTGTTTTGGTTGCTTTTGTGACAAGAAATCAACTTGTTCTCAATTTATAGACTTTCGCTTTGAATCAGTTCGCATAACAAGATTATTGTTTGTTGGTGTACCCTTTGAATAACCATTTACACGTGGATTTACTATCTACTGCAAAAGAATAATTTTAAATAGCCTATGGTTGTCTTTTTTTTATGTTTTTCTAACTGTTTTTTATCTGGACTCTTGGTGAGCGAAATGATCAGGGCCCGGATCATCACGTGTACCACTTCCGTTGAATTGTTATATGATCTGTTTAACAATACAGAAACCTAATACAAACACCACACAAAAACATGTTCTTTGGGAATATTAATTCGAAGTGCATTAACTGTAAAGAAACTAATAGATAAAAGTCTACAAACTAGGTACACACCTTTACGTCGCTCTTCTAGTTGACAACACGGTTCTGTCATCAAGGTCATTAGTGGAGCTGCCCATAGTAGATCAAAAGATTAAAGATAAGCAGCATGTCAATGTATTATAATAATACGAACATAACAAAAAAACTATAAAGACATATTCGGACTTTATAAAGAAATAAAAACATATTTAAAAACATATGTATGTAGTTGACACACAAGTGAAGTAAACTTTCTTATTATTTTCTCTTATTATATTCTACATGGCATCAGAGTCAGCTTCACGATACTTTTGAGAGTTGCAACATAAGCAGTGGTCCGTTTTGAGCCACAAACCAGAGGCAACCTAAAGATACTTTTGAGAGTTGTAACGAGTTGTAACATAAACAGTGGTCCGTTTTGAGCCACAAACCAGAGGCAATCTAAAGAAGGTATATATATAAAATACATAAAGATAAAAAAATATTAATAATTATCATCTTACTCAATAAATCCCACCAATAGCAAAGCTAAGATAGGATCTAAGGTGGGTAAGATGTAGACAGTCTTATCTCTACCCCGTAGGAATAGAGAAGCTCCTTCCAGTGAAACCCCCGGCTCCGTAGTTTTGCATCAAGACGTGGACATAAGACACATAACACTCAGCAAATCGGGATAAAAACCAATTGGTACATGTACCCTTTGTCTTCCAGCTATTAACTCAACCACATGATGCATGATTAATCGTCAATCGCTTTTAACGTTATTTTCATAAAACTAATAAAATAGCGTTAAAATTAGTGCAATTTCAATTTTACCCCCAAGAGCCCACACATTATACATTATATGCGCACAGTGTAAGTGTGATGTTAAAAAATATTAATAATTAAATAGAATTAAAAAAATACATAAATAAAAATAAACATAAAAAATAATAATAATAAATAAATATAAATAATGAATAATAAAAGGGGAACCACAAGCTAAAGGCATACACAGAGACCTAAAATAGTCATATTAATAATAATTATTAGATTATGATTATATGCATTAGTAGAATAAGTTATGCTAGGGTTAAACGTGTGTCATTAGTTGAGGGCGCTAGTTGTTAATTTATTCCCTATATATTATTTCTCCTGTAATCTCATTATTCAATTAACCAATATACAATATTTGGTTCTTTATGGTATCACAGCAGGCCAAAAATAAGTCGTCCTCTCCTCCCCTGCCAAACCCCACTGCCAACCACCACTATTTATTTTTCGATCCCAGCCTTCTATTAACATGGCTCTGCTTAGTTGCTTTTACCCGCCAAGAAGAATCATCCAACAACAACCATAAATTCGCATTTACCCTTAAACCCACGAATTACAATAACTGGAAACCCATGATCCATCCCTTTCTTGAAACATCTAATATGTTCGGGTATATTGACGGTACAATCCCATGTCCTGCTGCCACCATCACCACTCCTGCCTCCAGCTCCGTGAAACTGCTACGTCGGCTTCCACCCAAACCAATCCCAATTATACAAACTAGCGTGTTTAGCGTGTTAATGATGCTCATATTCGTTCAATCATCATCTCCACTGTTTCCGAAGAATCGTTGCACTATGTAAAAGGAACGACATCTAAGGAACTTTGGGATAATCTTAAACCTGGCCACGCTCCTTATACTCAATCTCGTGAATACACCCTTAAATCATAGTTGATGTGCATCGAGATGAAAGGAGACGAGTCACCTACTACTTATCTTGCGTGTGCTATGGCCTATGCGACTGGTTCGCCAAACATCGGTAAACCTCTGTTTGATGATGATTTGGTCATGCTTATAATTTCAGTCCTCAAGGAAGAGTACACTGCCTCTTCACCTTCTATCGCCTACTCTGTTACATCTGACACCCACCACACACCACGTGTCACCACCCTCACTTCCATTTCCTCTAACCCGTCACCCTCCCATCTCATCCATCTTTAACAACTTGCTTCCCAATACAGTTACTACCTCACACCCAACTCTACATCACAAGCGTTCTTTACCAATCGAAACAACCGTGGCCGAGGTAACTTCTCTCGTGGAAAAGGTCGTCCCATAACGAACAGGTACCACTCTTAAGGTCGTGGTCGATTTGACTGGGGCTCTCAAACTAATGAAGTTCATGGAAATTGCAATCACTGTGGCATTGGGCATCTCCCACTGCCCCCATCGTGGTTCTACTACACGCATCAGCCGCCTACAAGCAACTTATGCCGACAATTGATCCACTACTTCAACCAACACTTAGTTTCCTGACACGGGGGCTAGCAATCATGTTACACCAGACTTATCAAGCCTTGGAAATTCTAAAGCATACAATGGTTATGATGCACTGCATGTTGGTAACGGTACAGGTTTACCCATTCTCCATATTGGCTCAACTAACATTTATTCACCTTCCAAAACCTTTAAATTATCTAATATCCTACATGTTCCGTTAATCAAACAAAACCTTCTTTCAGTTCAAAAATTATGTATTGATAACAATGTCTTTTTTGAATTTCACCCTTCTTTCTTTTGTGTGAAGGACATATCTACACGCAATACCCTACTCACGGGTCTAAGTACAGCTGAGTTGTACTCGCTCTCACTACTGAAGCGTCAACCAATTGTCAAAACTGATTTCTCTGCCTTGCGTGCTCCTTCATCTGTTTGGCATCAACGTTTGGGACACCCACATCATTGAGTCTTACGATATGTTATCTCGTTATTTGCTTCCTGTTTCTAATATGAGTTTTGAGTCAGTTTGTTCTTCTTGTCAAATGGGAAAGTCTACAAAACTCCCACTACATAATTCATCTTTTCAAAGTAATAATATTCTTAATTTAATCTATTGTGATGTATGGGGGCCAGCACCTACTTTATCGTTTGATGGTGATAAATATTTCCTATTAGGTGTTGATTATCACATTAAATACATGTGGATTTTTCTTTTAAAACAGAAATCTGATGTCGATAATGTGTTTAAACAATTTGTTTCAATGGTTGAACGTCAATTCAACACTAAACTCAAAAGTTCAAACCGATTAGGGTGGAGAATTTCATAATCTCTCCACTTTCTTTACCTCTTTAGGAATCATCCATTGTTGATCGTGCCCCCATACGAGCGAGCAAAATGGACCTATTGAACGACGTCACCGACATGTCGTCGAAACAAGGCTATCCCTCTTAGCTCAGTCTCATGTCCCATTATGTTTTTGGCATTTTGCATTTAACACGGCAGTTCATCTCATCAATCGTATGCCATCCAGAAATAATTCTCTCACATCTACTTCTAAAATACTACACAAACGGTCTCGAGATCTTTCTTTTCTTCGAGGTCTTTGGATGTTGATGTTTTCCTTATCTTCGTCCGTATAATCCACACAAAATGGATTTTCGTTCTACACCGTGTACGTTTCTTGGGTACAGCCCCGCTCATCGTGGATACTGTTGTCTTGATCCCTCCAACGATCGCATCTATATCGCTCGTCATGTTCGTTTTAATGAAATCGTTTTTTCGTTTGCGCCCAAATCAGTTGATAAAACCTTTGACTCATCTCCATCTGAACCATATTACTTCTCTACTCACTCCTCCTTTATACCATTTTCTGAGTCCCATTCCCCAACCGTAACCATCCACACCTCTCCTATCCCGGACCATCCACACCTCTCCTATCCCACCGACCCCATCAATATACAATATTTGGTTCTTTAATAATAAAAAACCGATTGCACTAAAAGTCTTTAGCCTTAATGCGCTCCTCTCACATCAGTTTAGGTCTACCTTTCTCCCTCTCCTCCCCTCAACCGTGGTATCCTTCGAACGAACTGAAATTTGTCAACTGTATCCACTTCACGTGCCCAAACCATATCAATCTTCCCTCTCATATCTTCTCTGAGATATTCGCCACGACCAATCTTTTCGAAAAGACCTCATTTCTAATTCGGCCCAACTGCGTGTGGCCACTTATCCACCTCAACATTTGCATCTTAGCCATCTCCAACTTACGCACTTACGTCTTCTTAATGGCGAGCCATAAAGCATTGTTGGTCTAACGACAACCATATAGAATCTACCTTTTAGCTTAATAGAAAAACTCTTATCGCACAATACACCAGTGGTAGCTCACCATCTATAGCAACCCGATAATGCCTCCATCACTTTGAACAAACGATCTTAGGTACTTAAACTTGGTAACGAATGGAACTGCCTCACCTTCAATAGTAATCTGGACATCCTTGACGTTGCACGCTCCCCTAAAATCACCGTGAAGGTACTCGGTCTTAAAACCACTAATCTATAATAGGCCTTTGGGTCCAAATTTGCTCTCCACTCCTCAAGCTTTTCGTTCAAACGTTATTTACTATCCGCTACAAGCACAATATCATCAGCGAAAAACATGCACCACAGAACTGCCTTCTGAATCGACTTGGACACCTCGTCCAATACAGCGTCAAAGAGAAAAGGGTTCAACGCAGACCCTTGGTAAAGAGGTCCACCCCCACATGAAAGAAATTTGTGGCACCCACAGGCGTACGAACCCAAGTCACCGTACTAGCATACATATCCCTCATTAAGTCTATGTATTTCTCGGGGACCCCTCTACTCTCAAACTATCCCAAATCAACCGTCATGGTACGCTATCATACGTTTTTTCTAAGTCAATGAACACCATATGCAAATCACGATTCCTCTCTTGAAACTTCTCCATCAATTGTCTAAGGATGTGTATCGCCTCCGTAGTGGACTGTCATGGCATGAAACCAAATTGGTTCAACGTAACCTGGGTTGCTCCCCTTATTCTAGTCTCGATAACTCTTTCCCATAGTTTCACTGAACTACTTCCCCCAAACATTTTCACCTCCATAGGTATGTTATCCGGCCAACTGCCTTCACCCTTCCCATCTTCCTAAGTGCACTCTTCACCTCCTCTTGTGTGATAACATGACAATAACTGTTAAGCTAATGTCGTAGCTGCACAAGTGTGTGAATGCACTCCTCGTTCTCTGTCCTCCTGCCGTTAAAGAGAGTGTTGAAGTAGTCTTGAAGTAGTCTTGCCTTCTCAGCTTGATTTCCTGCCTCTTAGACTAAAACTCGCTCATTATCTCCTTCCATAAACTTCACACTCCTAGATCTTGCTGCATACACTCTTTAGCTTTGGCAATTCTAAACATTAATAGCTAAAATGTATATAAAATATCCAAAATGGCAAGGAAGAAGCCTAAACTAGCCCTAAATCAATCTAAAACATGCGTAAATCGGCAAAAATGCAGTGTCGATATCATACGTTTTGCTTAATAAGCCATTCCTATTTAAGCACCTTGCATTTGGGCTCAATGCTCACCCTCCGCACCTTAAGTGCCTAACAACTTCAACTATTATGTCAAATCATTTAAACGCTTATCAAATAACCCACTGGAGAGCAAACTCTTGTCTTAGCACCATCATAAATGAGTCAAAAATACACAGTACCATAATTTTTTCAAAGTGAATAAACATCATATGCAAATCCCATGTAAATCCATTTTCCCTCTGCTACAACACAACTTTCCATCAATCTCGTTAAAATTTTCATTTTTTTAGTAAAACATTGTTGCATAAATCTAAGGTCGTTCCCCACCACATACCAACAACAATCATATAAGTAAGATCCCACATATAACTCATAAGTGTTACTATTATGGAGGGGTGGATGTAGGAAAATCATACATGTACCCGAGAAGATATAAAGATGTTGTTTCCAAAGATACTTTCAACTCCGAACCACAGCTTCCCCACCACATCAGTTCACTATTTAATTCTTGTCTCAATGACCATCTCCCACAATTGCCTAGTATACATTAGTAGCTTAGTACTTGTATGGTTGCCAAAACATAGCAACCAACTACTTTTTTTTAGAGAAACCAACACACTACAGCTTTACTCATTTAATATCTTTGTGGTTTTAAGAAAAATATTAAACAAATTTACTAACCATGAAACTTCTCAATGAGGATGTTGTCTGAATCAACCGCATTAGCCCTACCCAGCTTCCAAAGGCTATCCACACCTTTTCCTAGGTGACAATACAACAATAGCAATTATGTTGTTGTTGTGCAGTAGACTTCTTATTTTCTTCTTGTTGAACCTTTTCACAGCTGAAGAGATTTTGAAAATAAGTTTCTCATCTCAGCTTAATGTTCTACCTCTTCACCAATATCCGTGTAACCTTGCCCTTTACAACTTCATGATTCAAAGATTATAATTGTTGATTTTTTAAAATTCCTAACAAAACCTAGTTCTAAGCACTTAAGATACTTATATATACGATATCCTTTAGCATACAAAAAAATAACTAATTTAATATGAAGAAAAAAAACTCTTTAACTGGTAAACAAAATAAAAATTAAAACAATTATCTGGTTCTATAAAATTTTTAGCATTTCAAAAGGTTTTAACGAATGGTTACATACATGTAATTACTAGAAAAGTTTTCAAAAGGGTTATTCATTAGAGAATAAAGGTTTTTAAAAATGTATTTATAAGAGCATGAATGTTTTTAAAGATTAGTCTTCCAAAATACACTAATAGAAAATGTTTAGACAATTAGAGTTTTGTTTCCGTGTTTTTTGGTTTTCCAACTCTGCCACGTCAGCATCATGTCACATTTTCTAATTTTGAAACCAAACCTATTTATAAGTGTATTACACAACCGACTCGTTTGGACACTATTAATATCCTGAGCATGAAAACCATAAAAAAACAAATAGTTGAAAAATAAAAAGATTTAAATAATTTAAGTTAATTTAAAGTGTCCAAATAGGCGGCGAAAAAAAATGTTAATGTAGAAATTTCAAATTTTGAGTTTGTGTTGCATAAACTTATTTTAAAAATTATTAAAAATATAGATGTATTAATAATGTCAAAGTGAATAAACTTATCAATTTATTGAAGACACGAAACTTATTTAGTTTTTGTTCACATCATGTTCACATCATGTTAACAGCTCCCTTTTGCCGGCCCTACAAACATTCATCTGAAGTATCTAAACTGAAAACTGTATCATTTTGATTTTTAGCTATCCACACCTGCTTTGATCTTGATAACTTGACTATTTACCGTTCTTCCAAAAATCAAACCATAATACAAAACAAAACAGAGTATCCTACCAAAAAAGGAAAATAATACAGTATTCGTAGAAGAAAAACGCCGAACAATGAGCGTAAAACCCTAGCCAACCGCAGAAATCAGACAAATATCACATTAACCGAAAAACACATATTATACAGTGTGAATTCATCAGATACCGTTGTGCGAGTGTATCGTTACCTCAAAAACGCGAGAAGGCTGAAAATCAGGTAGCGTGATCGGAAAATAAACGGAAAGAAACGAAGAGCGGCGTAAACTGCGGCAGAGAAACTGTGAAGACAAAATAACCTCCAGTGAGGCGGTATAGTGGAACAGGAAGACGTATGGGGACTCGATATATAACGTGCGCGTAGCAATTGGCGATTGGACCGCCCATGACTCTCTTTTTTCCGAAAATACCCTTGTACGATTTCAAAAGTTTTGGATTATCACCCGGCGCAGTAACGAGATTGGTTTCAATATAGGTATTTTCTTTTATATCGCCGTTCAAAGAAAAGTTTTAAAAAATGTTATACAAATAAAAAGTTACAATTAATTCTCACAACTAATATATCGGGTAGGGCACTATAATAATAAGTATAAAAAATATTTTTATATAATTTACTGATGGTTAATAGTAGAGACCATTGGAGAATTTGAAAATTTTTACTGTTAGTAAAAAATTTAAAGTTCAAATTCAATTGTTTATTATCTGATTTTAAATATTTTGGTTTTGATAAAGTAGAACGAGAACAAGAAATTCACTAGGTGATGCTCATATTGGTTGAGCAATACCGATCAATCAAGATTTCTAAATTTTTACAACGATTCAATTATAGTTGTTTTAAAATGTGATTGGGATGTGGGTGGTGTAGTTGAAAAGGGAACTTAGTTGAATTGAAGGGGTAAGATAAAGGTATACGTTACTAGATAAATAAATGTTAGAGAAATATTTCATTATTATTGTTCACTGTAATATAAAAAATCAACAGAGATCAAAAATAAATTTAAGAGTAAATTACACAGAAGATCCTTTATATTTTACCTAAATTTCGGATTAGGTCCTTTAAGTAAAGTTGTTACCGTCGAGATCCTTTATGTTTTATATTTGTTTCATGAAAGGTCATTTATCACTAACGGGGTTAAAAACTATCGTTAAGTCAGGGATAGTTTGGTCTTTTTACAAAATCTTTTAATTAAAACATTAAAATAAAAAATCCCTATCAATTCTTGAAAAAACGTCTTTTCTTCCTTCCTTGGTATTGACACCAGAAAACAATCAAGTTGTTCTTCACTTCCAGCGATCAACAGTCGTCTCCATCATCGCACTTCTTCATCGATCTTCCTCTTCCCACGATCTTAGAAATCATCGTAGTCAGGTCGGTCTATGGTCAGACCCAAGTACCTCACGACATGTCGTGCGAGTTAGCTTGCAACTGCCACCGTCGTTGTGTCGTCTTTATCACAGGGAAGGGGTGTGTCACGAGGATAGGAATTTGTGGTTAATAAAGATGACCGACATAGAGAGCAAAAGAAGAAAGAGACCGAGGCTTCAATGGTTCACTTATAAATGTTTGATTTGTGTGTTTTTTTTAATGAAGCCTTTCAACAATTAGGGTGGATTAATCGGATTGATAAAATGGGGCTTTCAACTTACAGGTAATAATTGAAAACATGGTGGCTTTTGATTTTTTTTTTTTTAAAATGGAAAGAAGAAACATTATGCTTTTATTATATGGTTTTCCCACATAGAAATGTTCTAATTTATTACAAAGGCCGAAAAACTCGAAGAAACTCAGATCCTTTAATCGACAACCATGGGAAGTCTCCCAATTGAGATTTGGAAGAAGATAACTACATTGCTAGCCCAGTCCTATGGAGGAGCCCTCCACGTTTGTCAAGCTTATGCTACATAAGTATTTTTATCCTTCAGGTATCGTTCTGAAGAGTTTCCAATCATTCTTCTCAGAGACGATCTGAAGAAAGAAGAGACGACCTAATTTGCAGCCGGAAATTTGCTCCGACGTTGAAGACCTGATTGTTTTCTGATATGCGTACCACAAAGAAGAGACTAGACCTCATTCTTTTAAGTTTAGACATGATTTTTCATTTTAAAATTTTAATTAAAAGATTCTATAAAAAGACTAAAATGTCCTTTAACTTAACGATTATTTTTAACCCCGTTAGTGATAAATGACCTTCCATGAAACATATTTAAAAATAAAGGATGTCGGGTGTAACAACTTTACTTAAAGGACTTAATCCGAAATCTAGGTAAAACATAAAGGACCTTCTGTGTAATTTACTCTAAATTTAATGATAATGTGACATCGCATGTTACGGTGGGTTTCATTCGGTAGCAGATATGTCTACAACTGATGTTTGTCTTTTATATATAAATATATTTCACTAATTGCACGTTGCGGATGGAATTATGCGAGTACAAAAAACAGTTGCGATGCTAAAACGCAAAATAAAGAAAATGCAAATACAAAATACAACGCAATGATGTTATACTAAGATAATAGATAAAAAATGATATGTAAATTCGACGGTGTGAAATTACAGCGAATGAAAACTACAAGAAAGTACAAAAAAAACAAAAAATTAATATGGTGTGTCACATGCCAACATATGATTTGCCCCGTTATGAATAGTAGATTATACTTACAACCCACTTGTTTCTTTTTATTCATATAAATAATAAAGTGGATGTTGTGTGTCGAGGCACATTAAACCATTAAAAAAACTAATATTTCCTAAAGTTTATAAATTAAAATAAAAAATTTCGTTACGGGGGAGTATTTGATAAAAAAATCACAAAAGAATACTCGAATCATATACAAATTATACCTCTTAACAAGATAAACTTGATATGTAATATATCTCATTATTATATTGCTTTGTGTTATATATTTCCTTATATATCAAATTTAATGGTTGAGTTGTACACAGCGTTCCCACTATTCCCTCCACGCGTTTTTTTCCCACTAGATTGAACACGTCATCACTCTCCCACTTTAATAACATCACTTTCCTCTCTCTCTTCAAACGTTTCTGCTACTTCTTCTTCCCTTTTACTCTATCTTCAAACGTTTCTGCTACTTCTTCTTCCCTTTTAGGGTTTTCTTCTCTGTTCTCCTTCAACCACGATTGCTCTAAGATTTATGTCGTTGAAACGATGGCCACTCCGTGTGTGAATGTTGTTGCCACGTCCGGGTAGTCCTTCTTGATAAAATACGGTGGCGTCGCTGCTTCGCGTTGAAGTGGCCGTCGACTTCTGGTTGTCGTTGGGTAACAATGGGTTGTGGAGTTTAGGGTTTTGCATGTTAATCGATGTTTCCGGTTGTCGCTGAGAAGGACGGTGGTTTTTTTTGCTCCGGTGTCGGACCTTGATTCTCCGGTGTACAACCAAACTTCGACTCTCCATCGCTTAGTCGCTTGGAACAATCATCCCTCCAGTCTATTGAAGGCCGACAACGCTGGTGTTGGTCGAATCTCGAGTCAACATCGTTTTTTCTTATTTCCTTGGTTAGTCTCTGATTCACGGCTGCATGTTCTTGGATTCCTTTTTTTTTATCATCAATTTCGTTTTCTGCCTTTTTATCATGCTTAACTTTGGGTTTGGTGATTTTGTATCCGATATGCAGGTATTGGTAATTTTGTGTGATGCCGTGTAAAACGAAGTTTATCTTTGCTTAATTCATCTTTGCAAAATCTTGGAACAACTATAATTACAAAAAGATCTACTGATAGTGTTTTATCTCTTCTTGTTGTCATCAAATCCACTGGTGCTACTCAGCTCCTTTTTAACCACTTATATGGTTAGTCACTTTCTTTATATGTGTTTTGTTGAAAATTATGATTTATGAACATCAATTTCTTTCCCTTTTTTGCTGCAATGTTTGGGATTTTGGATAACTATTGATTGTTCGTGAAATAGTCACCTTTTAGATGGTGTTTGACTGTTTGGGTTTGCCTATTTCTATCGTATCTCATATTTAAAGAGTTCATATTAACTCATTATACAGATTTATGCTTTGTACCGTAAATGTGTTGTGCATTACATATTTTTTTGTGATTTCAGAAATGAAGAAAAACTATGGGGGTACCAAAACCGATTTGCCGAGATGGCCATAATGTACTTAGTTTAGGTCATGATTTCCAATTTACTTTGTGCAGGTTGAGATTTGTGTTAGGTTTCTTAAGTCAGTGTTGCTTGCTCCGATATCAGAAAGCTCAGGTTAATGTTTGTGTCTGTTGCAGTTGCTTTTGTTTTTTCCCTGCTTATCGTTCTCCATCATTTTTAGGATTAAATGTATTAGTCACATGCATATCGGTTTTTTGCCCTTTTTTTTACTTACTGGTCCTTTGAATACCTATTTAATGGTTCATTATGGTTAATGATTTCATGGTTCATTATGGAAGGAACATTGTATTTTATCATTGATGACTTGATGTGTGTGTGATTTGTTCGTTGATTTGATGTTACAGAAATTAGTGCTTGAATTGGAGTTTGAGCAACAACGAAATGAGAAAACCATAAGGAGACAGGGGCAAGATCTGGTGGGACATAAGATAAAAGTTTGGTGGCCATTAGATGAAATGTAACTTCTATTATATGATCAAGAATTCTGGTTCTTCATATAACAGATCTCATGCCAAGGTAACATTAGGATCTTATCTTTTCTTATATGGTTATACCTATTAGTTTATGTTTCTGCTTAAAAATTCATTTTAGTTAATTTTTAGCCACTTGATTTGTAATACATGATTAGTTGAAGTAACTCATCGCCTCCAACAACTTTTAATGGAATTTGTATACTTTAGCCACGTCGGAGTTGTTGTGATCTACAAAGTTAGCCATAGCGAAATGGCTTGGTTAAAACAGTTGTTAGATCACATAGTTCCTTTGCATAAAGGTGATATGTGAGTATTAATATATGACTTTTTTTTTAACAGCGATTTCTCAGTCGATCCTGATGCTCAGCTCACCACGATGACCCGAGTGTCTTAACTGTGCCTCGGTCTGCGGGTGCGAACGAGTCAGGACACCACCTCCATTCCCCAGTTCGGGGGAAACCCGGCCTGCGAGCAGCCACCGGGAACCCCCCCCCCCCCCAGGTTTCGAACCCGGGTCTCTCAAAAGAGAGTTGCTCGTGCCCTAACCATCCTTGGGATGCCATTGCGCTGGATAGGCAACGGCTAATATATGACTTATTAATTAGTATGTGAATAAAGATTATATCATTAGTTTGTTTCTTATGATTGAACCTTAATAATTGGTGTAGTCTTTCGTACGCCAAAGTTTAACTCTCGAAGTGGGATGCAAAATTTCAAAGACGCATGTATGTGAGGTATCAGTTTATAACTAATATGGTAATTCATGCCTATTAAGGTTTTAGTTAGCATTTATTGTTTAATAGTGATTTATATTAACTGTCACATTCTCTTCATCTTTTCATTTTTTATTTTATTACACGAAGATAATGTGTGTAATGGTCTTGATTGATTTTGTTATATTTGTATTATTTGTTACTGATTTTGTTATGTTTGTATGATTTTAAATTAACTGGTTGAGAATGAAATCATGTAATATTTTGACAGGTTGAATTTTAAGTCGAGAGTTTTGTGAGTTTATTTCACCTATGGAGGCTGTATATTCATGGGAAAAATGGGAGATCACACATGTATTTCAATGCGATGAGGAATTAGGAGAATTATTGTCAAGAATTTCAACTTTTCTACCCTGCTGAGGTATAACTACTGTTCTCAACCCAATTTTTTCCATCCCCTGTTGATGTACCATTACTCTTCTGGACCTAAATTAGAATAATTGTTGTCAAGAATTCGAATTCTGACTTTAGTACTCATTTGAGTTTGAAATTCATTTGGGTTGTGAGTATTTTAGGTGAAAATAAATAAGAAAGTGGCTTTTAAACCTTGACAGAAGCTCAATGAATAAGAGGAATATAAGAGGAATCTTGCCCAACTGTATAGGTACAAATACAATAATTTTCAAAAACATGATTTGCCATATGAATATCTTTGTACTTCTTTGAAGCTGCACTATTGTTTGTGAGTGTTAGATGCCAATGGTTTAATAATTTCAGTTTGAGGAGATTGTATTAAACGAAGTGGGTCAAGTCAACGAAGTGATGCGAAGGATCTTGATTTTGACTTTCTTGCTTCGACTATGAAACTTTGCTATTACTGTGTCTATGTGTTTCTTAAATACATATTATCAATTGTAAATGCATGTATAGTTTTTTTCCGTTTGTTTTTTATTTTGTGAGTTCACCTTAGTGACATAATGTTCTTGATATTATAGTTCTTACACATTTATATTGTTGCTTTACAGATTGTCGTAGCTTTGCTTAAAGGTTTAGGTGATCGTATATTTGCTTACCTTACTTGCAGATGCATGTAATAATACAATACATAAAATTGGTCTTTCTTGCGACCTTCTTATTGATGATGGTTGCTGCATATTATTTCTTTTTCTTGGGGCTGTGATGATTTTTGGTCATTTTGCTTTGACTTGATGGCTATGATGATGCTCAACACAAATGAAATTGTAGGTTATGATGATCTTGAACACATAAAATTTGAGGTTCTTTATTGTGCATTGGCAAGGTAAGTGACCCTTCATCTTTTGATCTGAGTCTATCCTTAAATTACTTCATGATGTTAACATCATAATTGTTTTAGAAAATTAGATGATCTTAGTTCTTAATGACCTCTTTGTCATAACAAATTGAATAACAGATGGTCTTTAGATCTGAGACATTGTGTCAGATTCTTAACTGTTCTCAAATGGTTGTTAACTCTTTCATGAGGTATCTTTACCTTCTGTTGCCTTCTGATGTCAATATTGATGACAAAAAATGTCAACCCGTAGCAACGTGCGAGTCTTTTTCTCGTGGTTATTATATTTGATGTGGAACTTCATATGAGCCGTTCATTTGGATAGGGTTTCTCACAACGCCATACCTCAAAAGTAATGTCGTACCTCTCCTTTCCCACGATACCATCCCTTTCCTGATTATGTACGATTTTCCATTAGAAATCGTTCGTTTTCGGCAGCATGGCCAGATATAAAGAGGGTTAAGAGAGCAGCGTTAAAGAATCGTCCCTTCTCTCGAATCTGTGCATCGACGTTCATCGGCTTCATCGAAGAATAGCGAAGCTATTTGCAAGATTTACACTTTGTGGAGCCCTTCGATCATGAATTTCAGGTTTGATTTGTTCACAAATATTTCCTTTGAATATTCGTAACTATTTCTTTGCACTCTTCTTCTTCTCAAACCCTTAATTTTGTAGCTTTTCTCCCTTTCTGATTTATGGCTGAAAATCTAAACCTTTATGCTTACCTGTTGAGGTTCTGAAACAGGTGTTTGGTATAATAATGTTTGTTACTGCTTTCATCATCTTGGGTTTTGCGTGTATTCCTTTTCCATTAATTGATATGTACTTTTGTTGTTTTGGTGTTATTTGGTTTATTTGTTGCAATAATTCTTCTGACCAGACCCTTCAGCAATGAGCAGTTTAACTTTTCTTTAAACATCCACAGACCCCTAGAGGTAAATAATTTGCAATTTTTCTTTCACACACTCTTATTGTGTTGTTTTACGTTTCTTGGTTTATGCTCATTCATTGATGCTTTGAGTGCAGGTGTTGGAGTTGATCTTTGGTTATTGTTGTATGTGATTTAAGGTGAGTTGATCTTTGTATTGTTCATGTCTTATGTTGTTTAACTTATTCCATATTTATGTTCATGCTCCTTCTTATCGGTTATTTATATAGTTTTTTTTACTTATATTTGCAGTTTTCTTGGCATTTTCGTTGGGTCTTTGCAGGTCAGGATGGGGAACTGCATGAAGGTAAGTTTTTTGTTTTCACTTTTTTGTGTCAGTTATGAATAGTTATTGGCTTATATTACAAGTTTGCTGACGGTGATTGTTTTTCTTATTTTGTTTCATGTCGGTTGTATGATTTCATGTTTATGATCTTCTTTTTCATTTACATATTAGGATGCTACATAATTTACTTCTACTTATGTATTTTGTTTTTATAAATTGGTTTTGTTCATTCATGGTTTTTGGAATCTTTCTTTCGTTTGCTTTATGATGTGTTAATGTTGTTTCTCCCTTCTTATGTGGTCACATGTATTGTGATAGAATGCCCTTTAGGACCACATGTGTTTGTAATCACAAGATATTTTAAAAGCTCAAAGTTAGAGCTTTGATTGTTGCTATTTAATGTTTTGATGCTTCACTAATATTGATCTTCCATTTTATAACTTGTTTAATGGTGTTTCTTATATTATGTTCATTGATCGCTTCCATGTCATATGTTGTGTTCTAATACCTTATTTTTGGAGTTGTAAAGTGGATTAATCTGTGATTTTAAGTTATCTAAAAAACAAATCAGCATCCGTTTAATGCATTGGATATCTAAAGGACACCTTAGGTTTTAGATGTTTATTAAAAGCCTAACATCTATAATCTTTAATATTTGTTTTTAGTGAACCATGAAACTCAAGTACTCGATCAGGGAGTGGCAGATTGATTCAATTGTCAGAGGGTGGGAAGGACCCCTCTGAGAATTTGCAAAAATGTGAAAAACATATCAAGTTTATCAAACATTTAATCCGAGGCCCCTTATAATTTATCTTGTAGCCCCTCTTCTCATTTAAAATTTAAACATGCCCCTACTTTAATTATCAACCAAGTACACTTTAACCTATTTAATATAAGTGGCACCAATGAAATTGTTTATATTTTTTCTTTCAAATCCCTTCACTTCTAATTCCACCGTGAATCCATCATCTTCTTCCAAATAGTTGCTATGCAAATTGATTATTGACCCGCCCAATTTAGTTTTTCTTTTTATCTGGCTTTTAAAGTTCTTGACCCAATTAAATTCAACTAGGGTTTTTGTTAATTTCTTTAAGGATGCTATAAATTCTAGTAAAGCTACTAGTTATCAAAAAATTCTTATCACTCTCTAGATGGTTAACATGTAGCATCTTAGGCAAGCACTAGTCATTTTAACTTTAACAACCCCAACCAATTAACAACTTCACTAACGGGTCCAATTTCATGACAACTTAAGCAGGTTAGCAAATCAGATTCTTGAAATCTATTTATGATTTCTACCGCCGCTCTTGGTGTTTGTGAGTTATTATTAATGTATTATTTTAATTAGTTTTAAGCAACTCATTTTTAGCCCCCGCTGACAAAATATCCTGGATCCGTCACTGTACTCGATGCATGACATTTGCTTATACATGATCCTTTACACTTATCTTCTTTTTTGGTTTACTTACAGAATTAGTTTACTTGCTTGTGTGTAATATGAATGATCCTTTACACTTATCTTCTTTTTTAATTGATGTCATTATGTGGCTCTTTCTTAGTAATACATGTTTTATTATGTATATTTTTCTTCGCATGTCCTGAAAATCTCAATGTATATATTATGTGTCCATTTCATCTTCAGTATGTTCGACGCACTTGGCTTCTATGTTGATGTGAGCTTCTTTTTAATCTTATTTGTGTTTTGTTTCATTATTTGTTGATTGCATTTGTGATATATAGATCTTTTTATTGTTGATTTATGTATCATGTGTTTATGTATTAGGCCATTTTGTTGTTAAATGTGTACTACTGATTTAGTATTGGTGAATTACGACGCCTTCACAGTTCAATATAATTTCAACTTTATCACTCCCTTTATAATTTTGATTGTATTTAGGGCATGTTTGGGATTCCATTTGAAAATGACTTTTGGCTTTTGGAGGAGGCAAAAAGTCAAAAATGCCCCTCCAAAAGCTAATAAGTCACAACATTGTGGCTTTTTGCTGCTTTTGGAGGGGCATTTTTGACTTTTTGCCTCCTCCAAAAGCCAAAAGTCATTTTCAAATGGAATCCCAAACATGCCCTTAGTCTCTTAGTTCTGCGTTATTTTTGTTCTTAATTTTTATGATTATTTCTGAAAATCATATTTTGCCTTATCGTGTTTTCATGTTACTTGATTATATGGTTTTTTCTTATCGATTTCGATTTTGGTTTGTGTGTTCTATGCATGCAGTATGTTTAGGTAGGTTTATTTATCTCGATTATGTCATGAATTTCTAAAATTTGGATCGTTCTACATTGCGTTGTTAAATTTTTTTATGTTAGTCTCAATTGCTGATTTTGGGTCATTAAACGCATTGTGTTCCCAATTTAAAGTTCCTCTTGCCATTTTTAAGGTTTGATGCTATTTAATTTATGTTTTTTCCTTTAAATTGCCCTCAAATTAGTTCAGCCATTTTATGGTCTCGATCATTTTCAAGCTTTGATGATACTTAATCTTTGTTTTTTCTTTAAAGTGTCTTCAAATTAGTTATGCCAATTGATGGTCTAGATCATAGCTTAGTCATTTTGGTTCATAAAATAACTCTTATTTTTGGTTCTTGAATTTGATAAACCTGTTCTTTGAATGCATCGTCATTAGTTATCATTTTAATTCTTTTGTCATGTGTATGTTTTCTTATATTTTTCGGATTATTATTTTTGCCTTGCATCTCATGGTGCGATATGAAGTCCTTTAATATATTAGAGATCTATTATGGGTTTTTTTTTATGTTAGGATATGGTTCTTCTTTCTAAACTAACTTTTTTTTTAACAGGCTCGTAAAGAAGGCTTGATCATTGGTGTTTTCTTTCTAGGTATGCACGTATCGGTTTACAAACATGGCTATTAAATAAAATGTTAGCTCAATGTTTTCACACGCGTCGGTTTATAAACATGGTCATTAAAGAACATGGCATCATCGAAAGATGTTTCGATTACAACCGATTTTCTTAAGGGCAGTCTTTCATGTAAAAGTTAGTATGGTTTGGTCAGCGATATGCTCATTTGTGATCAAGTCAACAACAGTTAGGGCATGTTACTTTTAACCCTTTAGACATTGCATACATTGACAAATATTTTAATTGCATATGAGCCTTTTGGAGTTTAATGTTAGCTATAGACTGAACATGGATCTCTAAGTTTATAGGTAGTTTCTTGCATAAGCGTATATAACATGCCATTTTTTTTAATAACATGTGTAATCATATCATCGAATAGCTTTCGCCGCGAAGCGCGGATCGCAACATCTTGTTTATAACAAAAAGACCTTAGAAGCAATTTATTAAACTTAAATAATACAACAACAAAACGAAGAAATAGAAAAAGAAAACACCTAAAAAGGTAAATACATTACGTATAAATGACTCCAAAAGTATAAATAGTTCATGTTTGTCAATGTGGCGGAGTAGCTCACTTGCTAGATGCTTTGTCCTCTTAGTTGGAAGTCCTGGGTTCAAACCCATACAATGGTGTATTTGATGTTAATATATATTTGTTGTAAAAAAAAAACAGTTCATGTTTCTTTAAATTAAATAAGATGGTGACCCGCCAGCGCTTTGCGGCGGGCCACCCATTTTCCGAAACGCCGTGGTCAAAGTCGAAAACTCTAAAAGTGAATTAAAAGTTAACAACGTGTCGTAAAAACATTTTCCTAACACGTAGCCATGTATCGTCATACGTGACCTAACACATGACCACGTGTCGCAAAAGCATTAACCTACATATTGATTGAACATGACACGTGTCATGTTATACGCCGTGGTCAAAGTCGAAAACTCTAAAAGTGAATTAAAAGTTAACTACGTGTCGTAAAAACATTGGCCTGACACGTAGCCACGTATCGTCATACGTGACCTAACACATGACCACGTGTCGCAAAAGCATTGACCTACATACGACACGTGGACACGTGTCAGACCACGTAACCAATCTATTATCGATTGAACATGACACGTGTCATGTTATTAATGGTGGAACATGACATGTGTCATGTTCCTATTAGTGCACATATGAATAGTGGTAAATGAGTGTATGACCCCCATTTGTTATTGTAAATATATATTATTTAGACTATTATAAAACATAAATTCATAATTTTTTGTATACATATAAGAGATGTAATTGGTAACTCGGAGATAACATGTTTAATTAATCGATTGTATTTGCTTGATTATTTTACACGCTACCAGTGTTGTAAAAATCGGGATTAACTGGCGTCTAGGCGGTGATTAATCGCTAGGCGGTCCATTAAGGAGAAACTTTTATCTAATCAGTTGCTCGATTAGGCGGAAAAAGTCGGTCCTAGGCGGTGGGTCCAGTTTTACCCATTTAACTCATATTGAACCACAAACCCTATCCATGGGTTATTTTCACCCATTAAGACTTGGTCAAAATAAGAAATCCAAGCCCTAATAACGTCGACGTCCCCTAATCGTTCTCGACATTTGTCACATTGTCGCATGCCCTAATCTCTACTCTGCAATTTGATGGTGTTGGAATCTTGGAACAATATGGTGTTAAAATCTTGGAATAATATGGTAAAGATGATGATCAATCTTGACAATTTGATTTTGAAGTACTTGGACTACTTTATTTTAGATTTATAAGTACGTATTCTTATATATTTAAGTTTGAATCCTATGAAATATCAAGTATTAATGTGAATTTCAAAGTATTATTTTCATATAAATGTGTATATATATATGTATATAAAATACATATAAAATTACAAATCGATGAATCCCGATTATTAGTCCCTAGGCTCTACCCGACCGTCTAGCTCCGCCTAGCGCTTTACAACATTGGCTAGACCCCGATCGATGAAGCCGATGATGAAGCAGACGAACGGTGATGATTGTGGTTTGTGGAGAAACCAAAGAGAAAAAGGCGATCAAGAGAGAGAGAAGAAGTATGGGCGGTGACGTACGATATAAACCATATGTCACATATCAAGGGTAACGTCATGATAAGTGACGTTAATTCACTATTCAAAACATGATAAATTATATATAGTTAATTTGGGTTTTAACATACAAAACTTCTTGGATGGAGACTAAATTAATAAATAGGTTAAACTGGTTAACCCGTCAACCCGACGGGTTCGGCCCGAACACGACTTGTTTAGCTAAATGGGTTAACGGTTTCGACCTGAATCTAACCCAAACCCATTTATACTAAACTCAAACCTGCAAATTCATGTTAAAAATTTTCACCCCTAATTATAGAATACAAAGCTTTCTTGGACGGAGACTAAATTAATAGCTAGATGTATTGTATGTAGTCGTTAAAAAAGTATTTTCTATGAATATAACTAGCTAGATGGTTAATAAGAAAGTTAAGTGTGAAAAGCGAGTCAACCCACTGAGTCCAGTATTCCATCACACCATAAGAAACACATCGCAACCACGTACTACTCAGATCGGCTCTTCCCCTGAACATCGCCGATAAACCACCACCCTCTTCCTCCGATCACATCCCTCCCTCCCCCATTCAAAACCCTAATTCTTACAATCATGGAACATTATCCCGAAGAACTCCGAACACCGCCGGTCACACTAGTATGTATCGTCGGCCACCAAGACCTCCACGCCACGATCTCAACTCACCTCCATTCCGAACAACCACCGATCAATACGCTCGCCTTACCAGATTTCTCCAAGATCTCCGTCATAGACAAAAGCCCTAAGGAGAAGGAAAATCAATTGCCCTCGGCTTACACTTCTAGCGGCATTCTTAAAAGAGATTGGCTCTTGAAGCATCGAACTAGGGTTCCAGCAGTCGTTGCAGCTCTGTTTGATGCCGATCAACTGTCTGGTGATGCCGCACAGTGGCTTCAGGTCTGCACCGATCTCGAAAACCTCAAGTATGCCATTTTTGCACTTCCACCTCTTTGTTATCATTCTGTTTACTTGAAATGCTCGAGTTTGTTTCACTTAAGTTACAACGATCTGGATTTTAGAACATCATTTTATTAAAGCTTATTACAAAATGATGTTGTTTGTGTTGAATTGATTGGCAAAAGAAACATACTTGTTTCCAAAACTAGCTTGTTTGACATACTGAAATCAAGTATTTTCCCTACAGAGGGGATTATCTCTATGCCTTAATGTATATATATTTATTTTATTTATTTATATGTTCTTGTGCATGACAGAACAGTGGCTAGAGGAAGGAATATCAAATTGGTTGTGGTGATCGTTGTGAGGTTTAACTCCAAAGGTAAGTGGCTTTACCTATGTATGATCTTGATTAATTTGGGAACTTGATATTCTCTTCATATCAATACTTATGAGTTAAAGATTCTGAATATCATCCTTGATTATCAACTTTCTGTATTTTTTATTCCTATTGCAAACTAACAGAACTGATGGTGTGTTCTACCTCTTGTAACTATTATCAACTTGGATCAATAATTGCTTCCATTCTTCTTTAAAGAAACTGTCTAATCTTCAGTTCTATTTAATATGAAGGAAAAAAGTGAGGGTATTAGTTGATATGACAAGATTTGCAAAAAGTAGTCCTCTTAATCTCTGTCAATGACCATTGAATCTTAATTAAGAGAGCGTGAAAATGTTAGTTGAACATGTTTGAGATCATTATTGGTCATTTTCCCCCTAAAAAAGACATGTTGCACTCTAGGACATCTCGCGGGCATGTTGTGATTCTTGTGGAACAAGGGAATAATTTTTCTTGATCATTGGATTAATTTAACCAATTGCACTTCATGGCCAGAATGTATAAAATTCTATGCAGTAGCACACGTAAATATAGCTTAGGGTACAAAAGTAACAGGGTGTACCGTGTACAATTTCAGTGAATGTTGTCTTTTAACTGGCCTCAACTACAATATCCATATTGGTTCAGACAAATGTGATTGTGCAGGCAGTTACCATTAAGTCCTTATTTTGTCTTTCACTTATGTTACTTGAAATATTGAATATGCTCACACATATTAAATATATACAGATACGACACACACATAATGTGTGTAGGTATTCTTTCATCTATACAGGGCCTAGATGCTCACATAACTTAAATGTTGTCATCTCTGCATTGTTTGATTGGTGGTGACGTAAGGTTTTGGTTGCAGATTCTATAACTGAAGAACGCATGGTTGCTCTGCGCAAACGTGCTGAAGTAGATGCAAAATATGTTATTACATTTATTCCAGATGATACATCTGAATTGAACCAATCTCTGAACAGGCATGCAGTTTTTTCTTTTATGAATGTCATGGTTACTTGTCACAGATCATTGTTTTTACTTTTACTAATCCCAAATGTAGGCTAGGAAACATATTTGGGGAGCTAGCTGTTACCTTTTACAGGGATGAAGGAAGGAGGGTTAAAACACGGCTTGAAAAGAAGAATTATGGCTCCATAGAGTTCAATGTCCGCTACTGTTTTAAAGTACGAAAATAGTTTGAAATTTCTTATAACATGTTTTCAAGTTTCAGCCGCTTGTCTATTGCACATAGTTGTGGTGGAAAGTTAGCGAACATCAATTCTTTGAAACTGCAAGGAAACTATAATTTGTTCCTAAAAGATTTTATTAAACACATCGGCAAGAATCATTCTAAGCATAAGCTTCTCGAATTGAGTCTCTCTGCCTCATCGTTTAGTAACTCTCTGTTATGGGATTTTAATGATATATTTCTTGGAGGTTTGTGTACCATAAAATATATAATATTGCTGACCCCTTAATACGGCATTACAGTGTTTATTATCTTCTATGTGCTTAGGCAACATATCTATGAATGTGATGCATATACAGCCTTTTCCTTACAGATTAAGGGGTGGTTTGTATCTTAGAGTGTTTAAAGGGTGAGAGCCTATGTAGTTGGGTCCTCCAAGTTAGAAGTCCCCTTGGTAGTTCAAAGTAGTGCTAGAAAGTTTGTTCTTTATGATACTACCTCATATTTTGGACTAGAAATGTTCTAATTACTTGCTATCTTATCTGAATTCAACTTGTAGGTCGCTATATATGCAGAATTCAGGAGAGACTGGGCCGAAGCATTAAGGATGTACGAGGATGGCTATCATGCACTGCGAGAGGTTCTTGTCTGATTATTCAAGTCTGATTGCTTTCATCATCGATTTAAATTTATAAATCACTTTTATCAAACAATCCAAATTAAATCATTGTGCTTTCAAGTCGCAATAATCTTTTTAAACACATGCAATTATGCAAACATGCCCGGATAACAAAGTACATTTGTTGCCTTTATGTTTTAGTTTATTCTCCACTTATTAGTTTAAGATCTGGGTGTAATCAGATTAAGAACTATTCCTTTTTCTTATGATCCTGCTTGATTCTTGACTTCTTGGTCATTGTGACACATGAAGCAACCACATAGACTGGTATATATTGTCTGTAAAACATCTTAATTAGCTACAATCAGGTTACCATGCACTGCGAGAGGTTCTTCTCTGATTATCCAAGTCTGTTTGCTTTCATTATTGATTTAATTTATAAATCACTTTTATCAAACAATCCAAATAAATCATTGTCCTTTCAAGTCGCAATAATCTTTCTAAACACATGCAATTATGCAAACATGCCCGGATAACAAAGTACATTTGTTGCCTTTATGTTTTAGTTTATTCTCCACCTATTAGTTTAAGATCTGGGTGTACTCAGATTAAGAACTATCCCTTTTTCTTATGATCCTGCTTGATTCTTGAGTTCTTGGTCATTGTGACACGTGAAGCAACCACATAGACTGGTATATATTGTCTGTAAAAATCTTAAATAGCTACAATCTGGTTACTAACTAAGCAAATGCTATAAGTCAGGACTCAGGAGTGGGTTTTATAAATGAGGCTGATATCTCAGATCATTTTGTGTTTATCTTACATTCTTACATGTAGTTGCCACTTAAAGAACCGTGTGAAAGCTGCTGATTGGAAGATATACCTTGCTTTCATGTATCATACTTGGAAATTGAAAAATATCAATAGCTTTGTGAAATAGTGCACACCTTAGCTTGTTAACTAACTAGCCTGTGACACTAATAATTTTTTTTCTTTAAATTAGGATCTTAGCTTAGTCGGGGGGGGGGGGGGGTCAATCTCAGTATGTACTAAGAATCCAATTTGAACTACAGATGATTGGGACATCTACAAGATTACCAGCGATCCAACGGTTGGTTGAGATCAAGATGGTTGCAGAGCTATTCCACTTCAAGATATCAACATTACTTTTACATGGTGGAAAGATTGTAGAAGCAATTAAATGGTTTCGCCAGCATAATGCTTCTTATAAGAAGCTAACAGGCCCTACACAAGTAAATTTTCTTCATTGGGAATGGCTGAGCAGACAGTTCTTAGTATTTGCTGAGTTGCTTGAAACTACTAGTGCAACCATTTCTTCTTCCGCACTAACTGTTGCAGATAGAACCTCTTCTGACTGGGAATTTCATCCAGCATACTATTATCAGGCACGTTGCTTTAACCATCTGTCTTGCTCTTGCTTTTATATAATATGTGAATTTCTCACCAAAATGGCTGTTTCCTGTGTGTGTGTGTGTGTGTATATATACGTGTGTGTGTATTATGTATATATGCAGCCAACTTTTTGATAAGATGGAAGATTGGAGGACATTGTTCTGTGGTGTTCCTTCACAGATTTTAGTACTTGTTTAATATTTTGTATGGCCATAAAGTATGGATATCTGAAGTAACAATAAAATCTGTTCTATACATTTCTCTATCTAAATGTAGTAGGTAATCAAAGAACTAAACTCAGGTCAGTTTGTGAAATATTCCTCCACGACGATCTTTTTTATTAATTGAACTCTGAGAAAACTTGTGTCAATTACATAAGACTCGATCCTATTTATAAGACAAATATAACTTGACTCAGAAGCTAAACCCTATCTTGATCTAATTGCTTAGCCGACTTTCTTCTCCTCACCAATATTTTCATACTTTAACCCAGAGCATTTGACTGATGGGCTGGATTTGCCTTCTTGGACTGAACTTTTAACCGAATCTGTTGGGCTTTTCACACTTCCTTCTTGGCTACTATAATAGGCTGCTGGACTGCTGATCAGTGTCATCAGGCTGCTAGGATTCAACCCCAATTGAACTGGGCTTTTTTCATCAGCAGTGGGGTTGCAAAATCAATAGTTGGGCTGTGCATTGCTTCAAATTCTGATGTATATTGAATCTGATCACTGGTCTTGATAGATTCATTCTCAAATTTTGGCCTGCTTAGTTCAGGATGTAAATGTACTTGAAGTTTGATTTTGTAAAGTCTATTTTGACATCTTTGAACCTTCATTTGCAGGTCACTCATTTTTTCGTACATCCACAGCACTCCATTTGCCAATATGATTTTGCAACCAGCCTCATCTAGTTGACACAGACTAAGAATGTTATTAGATAGATCTGGAATGTAATACACATCAGAAAACTCTCTTTGATCGCCATTCTTACAGAGCACATGAATCGTCTCTTTACCTTTGATTTTAAATAGCTAACCATCTCCAAACTTTACTTGACAAAGAGTCTTTTCGTCCCACTTACTGAAGCAGTCTCATCGACCCGTCATATGGTTGCTCACCCCATACTTCACATCTGTCTTGAACATTCATGTTAGAAATTATTTTTCCTCAGTCAACTTCACCGTCTCCGTCTTCACAATTAGCAAGGTAGGCTCATACTCTTCCGTGGCTAAGTTTGCTTCAGCCTCACTAGTCCTAGGAGCTTGACGTTGAGCCGAAAAATGCCCAATCTTGTCACAGTTTTAGCACCGCATGTTCCTTTAATCGCTTCCATCCTTCTGGTCTTCTTGATTAGTCTCTTGGTTGTTGTTTGAGGGATAATGATTATCTCGTCCTTGGCTACATGTTCTTGATCCATGGCTATCATCGGACCCCTTCATCTCGGTGTTTAGCTTTTCTTCCCACTTGGTTCTGGTTAACAACAATTGTCCAGACGGGTCTTTAACTGGATTAGCAGGTTTAACCCTTTCTTCATTTGCCATGAGCGTGACAATTGCCTCTGGCAATGGCATGGTTTTGAAGTCTGCAAACTGCTTGATGGAAGCGACTATTGGTAAGAACTTGTAAGGGACTGATCCAAGAAACTTTCTTATCAGTTTCACATCCTTAAACACAGCTCTAAGGCTGTTAGTCTTTGAGACCAATTCAGTTAGCTTTCCAACAAAGTCTTCTATTGTTTCCCCATCTTTCATCTTCATCGCTTCAAACTCAGTTTGAAGGGATTGAAGCCGAGCCTCTTGGACACACTCAGTTTGCAGGGATTGAAGCTGAGCCTTGGCTGTCTGAATGTGAGACCTGGAGACCAACTCTTCTCGAATGGTGAAGCCGCATCCATATCATCCTTTTTTGGGCTAACATCCCCTGCAGTTGGTTTGATAGCCTCAAAAATTCCAACCTTGAATATGGCTTTGATCCTTATTGCCCAAATGTTATAATTCGAACTGTTCAGAACTGGGCACTGCAGCAGCGTTGTTGACCTTGTGGTGTTGTTTTCTTTGACGGTAACAACTCTATTCTCTAGTTGATAAGCCATGGTTCCTTCTTGGCGTATTCTGTTTCTTCTCTTGTATGTGAGAGCTGTTTGCGCTTTACGATCCATCCCTTTGGATTCTCTATAGGAATTGATTTCCAAGTCCCAACCTGAAACCAATCTCCAGTTAAGCGGCAAACACATAATTAATTCAGCGATCCGTGTTCGCAGATCTGTTTCTTGCGAATTGCGATTAGTTCTTGAACCTTGACAGAGTGAATGGGTGATCACCACCTGATAGGCTAACCGTCCTTCAACAGGCCCTGGTTCTTCGACCGGCTGCACCTTTTTGATCTGCTGGTTCATCTTTGATCGAGCCCAGATACCAATTGTAGTAGGTAATCAGAGAACTAAACTCTGTTCAGTTTGTGGAATACTCCTCCACGGCGTCCTTTTCTATTAATAGAACTCTGAGAAAACTTGTGTTATTTACATAAGAATCGATCCTATTTATAAGACAAATATAACTTGACTCAGAAGCTAAACCCTATCTTAATCTAATTGCTTTGCTGACTTAACCAGATAAACAAACAAACTTACAAAATAACTCTTTCAATTATTGGACTATGACAAGATTAGTCCAACATTTGATAGGCAATCTAACTACCCAGAAAGTTGTAAAGTTTTAGCTGAACGCATGTATCTCCTGTTGGTACTAAAAGTTTATATAGTTTGAGAACTAGCGTCATCACTTACCTAGCATCTATATATCTGCTGCAAACTGAAATGTGCATTGGTGAAGGGTTGAAGACACATTCAGCTTCAATCAACATACTCATAATTACAAATACAAAGTGTTTCATAAGTATTGTAATTCAAAGCGTGAGCATTTCTTTTTATTAGTAGTCTATATGTGAACTGGTGATTGATTTAGCTTTTACATTTGCTCAAATATTTTACTAGTTTTTTATGATATAGATGATTGTGGGCAGTAGTGGAGTTAGTGGCGGGTTGAACATGATTAGTTAATCAGATATTCAGATAATGTGGTGCTTTAAGGCCAGGATATGTAGGTAAATTTTCCTTTATAAATAATCAGTTTTTTTTTTTGAACGGCAACTAATATTAAAACTAGCAAGTAGCTAGAGAAAGATTACAGAGTGAAGTTAAAGTTACACCAGTCCGACCAATCGATTAACGAAAATTTCCCTCTAATTTTTATCCAAGAGAAAGACAAGAGCTTAATTTCCCCGATGATGTCATCAATTCTTTTCGACCGATTATTGAATTGCTTGTCGTTTCTTGATTTCCAAATAACCCAAAGCGAGGTCACAATGATGCAATGGGTCACACGATTTAGGTTTTTGGAGCGACCTGGAGCGTTATGTAACACAAGCACATCCCGAACTGAATGCGGAATAGTAGGAGGGAGTCTACACCATTGAAAAATGTTTTCCCAAATCAAACGAGCGCGCATGCAACCGAGGAGAAGGTGGTCCGTAGATTCCGGGATTGTGTTGCATTCTCCACAAGTTGTATCCAAATTTAAACCCCTATAAGAGAGGTTCACCTTAGAAGCAATTCTGTCCAAACCGGCACGCCAAGCAAAGGCGTTGACTTTAAGCGGAATCCAATTAGACCACTTATAGGCAGAATCAGAGGACGCAAGGAGGAGAGATTCCGCCTCCCGATGCACCATCTTGACCGAGAAGTCACTTCTAGTCCCAACATCCCAACCCCAAAAGTCATTGCCAAAAGAACAAGAAAAGGAGCTGAGACAGTCTTCACAACCCGCCAAAATTGGGGCTGCTAAGCTGGGCAAATTAAGCCCGTTCCAGGCCCAGTTGAAGCCCACAAAGCGGTCGGACGGCATCCTTTCTGCCACTGTGCAGTGTTTGTAGCGCTCCAGCAAGAAGAGCAGGGGGTATCGATCTTTTAAAGGGCCAAGACCGGTCCAGTTGTCCACCCAAAAAGAAGCCGAGGCACCGTTCCCCACCCAACAACGGATATTTTTTTCTCCGTCAACCCCCAAAGATTTGAGATCGAAGCACGCCTTAACAATATTTTTCCAAGGACCCACAATCGCTTTTTTGCATGGGAAGGCCTTCCAAGAACGAGCGGAGGTATGGATGGCCTTAATCACCTTAGCCCAAAGTTTAGAGCCTTCGTTTTTTGTACCTGAAAAACCACTTCAAAAGCAAAGCAAGATTCATGGCAAGTAAAAACCCAATCCCCCCCCCCCCCCCCTTTTTTTTTGAAGTACACATAAGATTCCAAGACACCCATGAGATTTTCTTATCTCCCCCCCCCCAACAAAATTTTCGCCTAAGAGATTCCATGGAGCGGGTGACAAGAAGAGGAGCCCTAAAGAGCGAGAGGTAATAGATAGGGAGGGCACCGAGGACCGATTTAATGAGGGTGGAACGTCCTCCAAAAGAGAGCGTTTTTTCTTTCCAAGAGGAAAGCCGTTTGTTGATTTTTTCAATGACCCCCTCCCAATTACGAATACGATTCATGTTTAATCCGATAGGAAGACCCAAATGAGAGAAAGGAATGCTACCCCTTTGACAATGAATGGAGGAAGCTAAGATAGAAAGCCGGAGGCCCTCAATCCCCACCCCGTAAAGTTTACTCTTGTGGAGATTAATAGACAAGCCGGATGCAAAGTTGAACCAACTAAGGACACTCGCAAGATTGGAGAGGGAGCCCATGGAGGTATCACTAAGAAAGATGGCGTCATCCGCGAAAAAGAGATGGGAGACATTGGGCCCATTATTGGGCAATTGGATACCTTTAATAAGGCCCATCCCTTTTGCTTTGGAGAGGAGGACATGTAAGCCTTCCATAACGATAATAAAAAGAAAAGGAGAAAGGGGATCTCCTTGTCGAAGTCCACGGGAGAACGAAAATTCTTTCGAAGGAGAGCCATTGATAAGAACGGAGGATCTACCGGAACCCAAACAACCTTTGATCCGCTTACACCACCTTTCCGGAAAGCCCATGAAGCCTAAAAGGTCAAGAAGGAAAGCCCAACTAACCGAGTCAAAAGCTTTAGCAAAATCGATCTTAAAGAAGCAAGCTTCCCCTTTCGAATGTTTTAACCAAGCGAAGATCTCACTAAGAATGAGAGGACCATCAAGGATTTGACGATCTTTGATAAAGGCGAATTGGGTTTCACTAATCAAAGAGTCAATCACCATTCTTAACCGATTGGCCAAGATTTTGGCAATGATCTTATACAAAGATCCGATGAGACTGATGGGACGATAGTCATCCAGATTAAGAGGGTCTTGCACTTTAGGAATAAGAGCGATGAAGGAACAATTGCAACCCCCACTAATAGTCCCGGAGTTATAGAAGTCAAAAGTGTTTATAGAATTTGAAGTTAAAGCCATCCGGGCTCGGGCTTTTGTCGCCCGAACAATCCCAGATTGCATCTTTTATTTCATCTTCGGAAAAGGTTGCAACTAAAAGGGAAGAGGCGGCCTCCGAGAGTCTTGCGAAACCATCCGGGGGGAAGGAAGGCCGGTGAAAAAGATGCTCTTTGAAGCGGTCCTCAAAATGGGTTGCCGCAACTAATTTTATTGTTGAAGGATCATTAATCCACTCCCCGTTTATGTTTAACCCGTTAATACGACTCTTGGATTTTGAGGAGTTGATAATGCCATGAAAGAAACGTGAGTTCTCGTCACCCTCTAGGGTCCATTTGACCCTAGCTTTTTGTTGAAGATCCTTAATGGCGAGAGACTCAAGCTCAAGAACTTGCCTTTTCCAGAGGAGCCTTTCGGCCATTTCTGCATCAGTAAGCCCTCTAGATTCTGCCTCAATTTCGAGGGCATCAATGTTGAGATGCAAGGTGGATAGAGTGCGAGAATTAGAGTCCAACCGGGAGTGGTTCCAGAGCTTGATTGCATCTTTGATATTCCGAAGTTTTTGGAGGAATTTTCTATCCGGTTTACCACCCCCCGTAGGCAAGGACGCCGCATGACAAACCACCGAGTCCCAACCAAGAGTTAAAGCATTTGAATGGACGAGGCCCAAAGTCCACTCCAATAGATTTGAGGAGGACGGGGCAATGGTCGGACCAAATTCTAGGGAGAGCATGAATAGAGGAGTTTGGCCATTTATTGAGATAATTGTTGCAAAGAAGGATTCGGTCTAACTTACTAAACGAGTCTCCGCTAGACGAAAGGAAAGTGAATCTTCTGCCTCCCATGTTGAGATCATTGAGACCACCCTCCCGGATGAAGCGATTGAGATCCTCCCCCTCCGATTGGTTAAACGTCGAGTTGAGTCTTTCGTGGGCAGAACGAACGGCGTTAAAGTCACCCATGATGACCCAATTGCCATCATTGTTGGATTTGAGAGAAAGAATGTTGTTCCAGAGCCGGCGTTTAAATGACGAGGATTGAGGACCATAAAGGTTGATCAAGAAAAGAGGATCCGAGTTTCCTCTAATGGACCCTTTGATCAATAAAAAGTCCTCAAAATTTGTGGCCTCTTGCATGAGGAAAATGTTAGCGTCCGCCGAAAAGGACTTGAACGGGGTGTTGTCCCAAAGACAATCAATCCGAATAGTTGAAGCATCCGCTATTTGAGTTTCTTGGAAGGCCAAAAAAGAAAGATTATGATCTTTTTTAAGGGAACGTATCCAAGAGTGCTTGAATGTGCTCCTTAACCCGCGAATGTTGAGAGTCATGCAATTCATTGATAACCTTCTTTTGAAACGAAAGCCGATGTTGAGGTTTTAAGGTTGGAGTTGGATGTTTCTTTGTTGAAGCCAAGAACTTAAAACTTAAAACTGATAAATTGCGACTTGAGTTGCAATACTGGATTTGAACTAATGTGATATGTTGGCCAGGCTTATGAGTCGACAGGATCAGACAAGTTTTACTGCTTGAAGAACCACACTTTCATTCATGCTCTTAACTTACATAAATTGGGAGGATTCCATGCAATGTAAATAAAGGAAATAACTACCAATTAAGACCCATGATCCACGGCCACTACATGCATAAACAAAATACTTAGAAACTGCTAACTACTCACTACACATGACCCTCTGCCTCAACCCATTTCTTTAACCCGACATAAATCAATCAAGATTAACCCCTACATGAGAACCTCGAACACGCCAAATGAGATGGCTTCTTTTCTTGTTAAATATAGGGGTGCATTCTTAGTTATATATCTTTGTGATAGTTAACTTGATATTTTAAATGACAACACCATTCGAGCAATATTATTTTAATAAAATGGTTGTATTATCCCACCCAAACATCAACATAATCTACATGTTTTCATGACACAGCTTGCTGCTCAATTTTTAAAGGAGAAAAAGGCATGCGTAGAAATTTCTGTTTCCGTGACGCCCATCGAGGCCGATGAGGGCTGTGATTCTATTGTGCCTTCTCTTTATGTGGGTCAGTTTGCTCGTTTACTTGATCTGGGGGAGACGTCTGTAATGCAGCTGTATGTTATGAACTTTTTCTGTTGTTTCATTACAATGTGTTCTATATTAGAAATGGTTATATAATACGTATCATTCTTTTGATGCTTTTCCAGAATTACAGATGAAGAATACACCCTCTTTGCTCTTATTTCTGAAGGGAAGAGGTTGGGGGACTCCACCGAAATCATTGCTTTGCTGAAAAAGGCAAATGAAGCATATGATAACTTCAAATCTCAAAGAGCAGCTTCTTTTTGCAGGCTTTTAATGGCAAAAGAATATTTCCTTACAAGTGATTATACTAATTCAAAACACCATTTCGATAAACTTACAAGTCTTTACAGGCAAGAGGGTTGGGTCACTTTATTATGGGAGGTACTAGGTTATCTGCGTGAGTGCTCAAGGAAACTCGGTTCAGCTCAAGATTTTGTCTCATATTCACTCGAAATGGCTGCATTGCCTATTTCACCGATTTCCAGCCGTCAAGAACTGAAGGATTGTGGGCCCGCTGGTTCCCCAAGTCTAAAACACGTAGAAAGTATACACAAGGAAGTATTTGCAGTTGTTCGAGAAGAAACATTAAATGACGAAGAAGAAAACATGGATGGTATTAAAGTAAACAGTGATCACCCGCTTCATCTTGAAATTGATCTCGTGAGTCCACTCAGAGTGGTGCTTCTTACATCAGTAGCTTTTCATGAACAGATAGTTAAGCCTCATGCGCCTACTTTAATTACATTGTCACTTTTATCACAACTGCCATCTCCAGTTGAAATAGATCAATTAGAGATTCAGTTTAACCAATCTGAGTGCAATTTTATAATTGTAAATGCTCAAAGGCGTGAGTCATCATCAATCTCCAATATTCATCCTGATCGCAGAGTCGAGACTGTTCCTGTAATACAGCTGTTTACAAATAAGTGGCTACGGTTAACATACGATATCAAGTCAGGTAAGACTTGTAAAATAGGCACTTCACTTCACCCAATCAAAAATTTTATTGCAGGTTCTTGCCCATTTATATTTTTTCTGAAATAAACAAAAAGGTGTTTGTGGTCAAACCAACCAGACCTTGGCCGTTTTGATACCTACTAAAAAATAGAGTCTTTCTCCCTTTAGAGTTTGTCACTATCTTGTTATTCTATTATGTTGTTTCATTTTGTTAACTAACTGGTATATTGATGGTGCAGTAAATAGCGGAAAACTGGAATGCACATATGTAATTGCTCGAATTGGGCCCCACTTCAGTATATGCTGTGGGGCTGAAAGTCCTGCCAATATGAATGATTTACCTTTGTGGAAATTTGAGGAGCGTTTTGAAGCTTCCCCAACTAAGGATCCTGCTATTGCATTCTCGGGCATGAAGGTTACCCAAGTCGAGGAACCAGATCCCCAAGTTGACCTTATCTTAGGGTCAGCAGGCCCTGCTTTAGTTGGGGAAAACTTCATGTTACCCGTGACTCTCACCTCCAAAGGCCATTCGGTTGAGTCAGGTGAACTAAAAATCAACCTGGTTGATACCAAAGGTGTAGGTTTGCTCAGTCCACGGGAGGCTGAACATTCTTCGTCTTCTGACAATCTTTTTGTCGAGCTTCTTGGGGTATTATGTGGCCCCACCCAAGATAATAATGATAATATCAGGAAAGTCCAACAGTCATTTGGATTGGTTTCTGTGCCGTTTCTGAACGTGGGCGATTCATGGTCATGCAATCTGGAGATCCAATGGCACCGTCCTAAACCAATCATGCTATACATATCTCTTGGGTATTCTCCAAGCAGTGGTGCCCCGAAAGTTCATATCCATAAGAGCCTGCAAATTGAAGGGAAAACCCCAGTTGTCATCAGCCACCGTCTTATGCTACCCTTCCGGCGGGATCCGTTGTTGCTCTCAAGACTTAAACGTTCCCCTGAATCTGGTCAAGCAGTATCACTTCCGGTCAATGAAACAAGCATACTTGTCGTTAACGCCACAAACTGCACTGAGGTCCCATTGAGATTACTTTCAATGTCTATCTCTGAAGATGAGGTTACTCCTAAAAGCAAAACTAAAACTACATGCACTATCCAGTCGGGAATTGATAGCGATCCCTCGCTTCTTGTCCCAGGGGAAGAATTTAAGAAAGTTTTCACTGTGAAACCTGAGTTAAACGTTTCAAAACTTAACTTGGGATGTGTGTGTTTAAGATGGAGACGAGATCATGAATCATCAAAAGAGGTCGTTACAAAACAAAGTTTACCTGATGTGAACCTAGAGTTTCCTCCATTAATCATAACTTTGGAGTGCCCACCTCATGGAGTTCTTGGTGAACCATTCACATACTTTGCTCGAATTCAAAATCAAACAAAACTGCTACAGGAGGTTAAGTTCTCATTATCGGATTCACAAAGTTTCGTTTTGTCTGGACCCCACAACGACACGACATTTGTTCTACCTTTATCAGAGTATATTCTAAGTTATAAGCTCGTGCCATTAAGTTCAGGCTCTCTACAGCTTCCTCGGGTTACAATAACCTCCGTGCGTTATTCAGCTGGATTCCAACCTACAACTGCTGCATCTACCATTTTCATTTTCCCTTCGAAACCGCAATTTCAATCCGAGCCTGGGAAGAAGTTCAGTCCAGCTGACCAGGCTCCTCAACAGATTCCAGCTTGATGCTATTTTCTGAGGTTAGTTATTTTTGCATACTGCTAAATTCACAAGTAGCTTCTCGAGATTCGTATGTTCTGGTTGTTAATGTTCCTGGTTTGGCTTGTAAGTACACATATCTTTTTTTTTCTACTTAATTTTGCTATTAGCCATGATTGTTTTGAATCTAGCTTTAGGGCTTACTTGGGGGTAGGCTTTGTATCCAAACATCCTCATTTGTTATTAATAAATGAAACTTGGTTTTATACAAACATTAGACATAAATGTGGGATTAGAAAATGATCCTCATCAGTTTTTTTTTTCTTTTTTTTTTTTTCATCTGACAAAACAAGAAATGGCAATGTTTTCTTGATACCTTGATTGTTATGTCTTTTTGGGTAACAGTAAGGACCCGTTGTAAAACTCACGGGACCCATAAATACTCAAACGGGGGAGCAAGTAAAATGTAGTTTACGCTCGCACCCCCAAATGTTTCAACTTTCAATTCTAGAGCTACATGTGATTTAATAAACATGGTTCATATGACTTTTACCTTTGTGAAAGAATAAAAATTTGAACTTTTGATTGAGAATTTTGAATCTACATGAATCAATTTCTACAACCGAACCCTGCATCAGTTAATGGTATGAAAAATATATTGCCATTTTTCCAAGTGAATAGATCCAAGTTTATTTATTTATTTTCTTATCGGAGTTGGGGTCTCCCTGAAATCAGTCTCTCTATCCTTTGCGTGGAGGTAAGACTGTCTACATCTCACCTCTCCCATACCTTACAAATAGTACTTTTGTGCATTTGGTAGGACTTTACTGAGTATTATTGTTGTAGTAAACAGATCCAATGTTTAACTTGTTTATTGATTTCTTTTTGTACACTAAACACAAATTCTAGTCCTGAAATCCATCTAATGTCTGCACACTGCGACACTTGAACCTGCTTCATTTTGACGAGATTAAGGGTGCGTTTGGTTGTGGAAAACACACCATGTTTTCCATTTCTGTTTTCTAAGATAACATGGAAAACAGAAAACGCGTTCAAATTGTAGTTTTCCAGGAAAATAGAAAACGGTGTTTTCTAACTTTTAAACTAAAATTGGAATTTTTTTTTCTTTTCCATTTTCTGTTTTCGTTTTCCAGATTTCTATTTTGGAAAATAGAAACCCCATCTTTTGGTTTAGTAAACGCGTTTTCAAAAATTTCATTGTGTTTTCTAGAGATTGAAAACCCATTCCATTTTCTAGAAAACTGAAAATGGAAAACTGGAAAACATTTTCCACAACCAAACGCACCCTAAACTTCCGTAGTGTTTTTCATTCTTCTAGATGAACAAGTTTGTGTTGCCTGTCTTTGTTGGTTATGATTGATTTTTTACAAATCGAGACCATAACATTTGGTTTTTAGGTTTTGATAAAAGTGATCATGACCATGTTACATATATTAATATTGTACACCGTTTTAACTTCTATTGTTAATAAGATTTCAAACAATTACCTTATATCGAAATATGATTTTAGGTTATACGTCTGTTAACTCTTTCTTAAAATCAGCGTTTTTAAAGCTGAAGGAGATGATGAAATAGAGAGGAAAGCTTTCCATTTTTGTTTCTCTTGTAGCTGGATCATTTAAAATCACAAGAATCCTTAGCTAGTATTTGAATACGATTCCAATACAACGCCTTTAGAGTGAGATTTTTAAAAATCTGTTCTTTGCTTTGGAGAGCAAAACCTTTCGTGTATTTAAATAACAATTTCTTAATTTCACGTTATTGTCCGTTTGAATTGCACTTTCACAATTTCTCCCAAGATCTTTCATTGTGAATCACTTCCTAAGTCAAGACTTATACATCTTCCAAGGTTGAGATGTTATTTTTAACAAGTATGTCATTTATATACAAGACAAGAAAAACAACTATTCTCACGCTAGTCTTTTTATAAACAAAACTCATCTTTGTTCTTAATAAAATCAAACTCTTTGATTATTTATCAATCTGAAGTTTCCAACTACAAGAGGACCGCTTTAATCCATAAATAGATTTCTTAAGCTTACATGCCTTGTTGGATACCCATGATCGACAAAATCTTCGGGCTGAGCTATATATAGGGGTATAAAAGAACCGAGCCGCTCTGAGCTACTCGAGATCGAATCGATAAAAAGCTCGAAACGAGCCGAGCTTAAGCTTTGATATATGGCTGTTTACTAAACGAGCTCGAGCTAACAAGCCTTTCATTTACATAATTTTTATCTTTATGTTAAATATATTTTTTTAAAATCATTATTATTATATATAAAATTATGATAAAATAATTAAATAATATGTATTATTTTCTATATAAAAAGAATAAATTTAATTGTATACAATAGTAGAGTTTTTATTTCTTTTAAATTGGTCATAAAACTTTAGGGTTTTGGCATTATCTACCCCTTAAACATCTAAACACTTTTTTTTTTACGAAATAGTAAACTTTTGGTTTTTATAGTTTAGTAACATATGTTTCATACTCTTACGTTTTGTATCCTTTAACTTTTAAAGTTTTTTTTGTTTTAAGTTTTGTTGTCTTCTACTTTGGCCACGAAACTTTTAACTTTTTTACTTTCGTTTTTAGTATATTTTTATAGTTTTATACTTTCACTACAAGACTTTTAGATTTTTACGTTTTACACCCCTTAACTTTTTAACCCTCTAACTTTTAAAGTTTTATTTTTGTTTTAAGTTTTGTTGTCTTCTACTTTGGCCACGAAACTTTTAACTTTTCTACTTTCGTTTTTAGTATATTTTTTATAGTTTTATACTTTCACCACGAGACTTTTAGACTTTTACGTGTTATACCTCTTAACTTACTATATTTTTATAGTTTTATACTTTTACCACGAGACTTTTAGACTTTTACGTTTTATACTCCTTAACTTTTTAACCTTCTAACGTTTAAAGTTTTTATTTTTGTTTTAAGTTTTTTTGTCTTCTAATTTTGCCACGAAACTTTTAATTTTTCTACTTTCGCTTATAGTATACTTCTATAGTTTTATACTTTCACCACGAGACTTTTAAACTTTTACGTTTTATACCACTTAACTTTTTGACTTTCGTTTAGTATACAAATTCAACCCCGCAGACAACGCGCGGGGTGGTAAACATCTCGTCTATATATATATATAGAAATTTACATATAATAATATATGAAAGTTAAAGATCAATTATAAACAAGCCGAGCTTGAGCTTTAAAAAAAAACTCGAATCGAGCCGAGCTCGAGCTCTGTTAAGTTTAAATGAGCCGAACTCGAGCCTAGACAAGCTCGGGCTCGGCTCGGCTCGTTTACACCGCTAGCCATATATGCATCCTCACTAAGATGTCCATCCAGTCATAATATGTGACCATTGCAATTAGTATCCTTATCGACTTAAGCATGTACATCGGTAAAAAGGCTTTCTCATAATCAACTCCTTGAGTCAGAATAAAACCTTTCACAACCATCCTAGCTTTTTAGCTTTGGAAACCCACTTACTTCTCATGGTGAGGTAAATCAACAAAGTCTCAATTGGTTGTCATACATGAATTGCATCTTAGTGTTCATGGCTCCAAGCCATTTTCAGTTTCTGAATCTAAAATAGTAATCTAAATTAGTAGTCTTCTCCTTAGTGGGCTCACTTTTGCACATTAAGATCATGTGGTATACAACCATTGAAGGAGGCGTGGAGACTTCAACGCGGGGACAACGGCGTTGAACACCGCCCCCTTAGGCGTTGAAGGTTGGCATTGAAGAATGGCGTCGAGAATACCACGGCGTGAAGAGGGGTGGGGCTGAGCAATTGTGACCGTTCGCTATTTTTTTTCTAAAGTAAAAATTATGTTTCAACACCAAGTATACCACACTTGGTCTGAAAAGTGGTGTTATCCCGTCAGCGCCTACGTGACACTTTTTAACACCAACTTTCAACACGGATATACCACATGCCCTAAGTAAACTTCATATCCCCCCTTATGAGAAATCCATATTTCCTAAGTTCTTGACGAACTTTACTAGACCTGTGAACGCTCGGTGTTACATCCGATTTCTAAACACTCTAAGTTCAGGCACAACAACTCTTTGCTGATCGGTGGTTTTAGCCTAAGACAACATTCGTATGGATCTTGAATTTCTTCTAGCTCAATTATTTCTAGTGTCAAAACACTAGACCATTAGATATGATAAGTTATTACTCTTTCCAATGCCATATCTCATATGTATTGGGTTCATTGTCGTATTTCTTTCTCTAAATAATTTATTAATTTATTTCATAATATCATTGCAAATAAATATATTTAAAGTCTTTCAAAACATATTGCTCTCGTCGTGTGATCTTTGTCTCAATGGTTGTCTGCCGATGATAGGAGACTCATTGACCATGAGGTCGTCGGTTCAATCATTGAGGCACCTGATTTTACCTCAGTTGGTGGTGGATTTTTACGCGGACTGTTCAAGCGGATAGTGTCGGTTATCCACACTGTCAGCGTTTCACGGTCGTGGATAACATGTTTACCAGATGTAAACTCGGGTAACCGGGCGTTGATGATGTTTGCTTTAAAAAAATAACTTTCAAGAGTAAATTATAAATTGTGTCATTTACGTTTATCCGATTTTACAGGTTGTATCCTTTAATTTCACTTTTTGCACTAACTCTTATTATCTTTTTCGGTTAATTTCAAATAAAAGGACCAAAACACCATTCCTTGTAAAACACAATAATTTAAAAGGGATAAAGCAAAGAGTATGTACTTACTTATAGCTGATGGTTTATACGAATAAAAAACCCTAAATTTTGATTATCTCCGTGGATTTCCCTCTGTTCAGTTTAGAACTTTAGATATTATCCTCTTCATCTGCTTATCAAACTGAAGACCACCATCAACCACCACCGCCATCAATCGCCACTGTATCGTTGGCTTCACAACCTAAGGGTGGAGGGTGTGAAGGTAGAAATAGTAGAAGGTAGTAGAAGTAGTAGCCAATAGGATTTCGACACGTAGAAGAGATAAAAAAAAGTAGTAGAAATGTAGTAGATGAGATGAGGTGGTGTGGAAAAAGTAATAGATTCTTTTTTTAATAAGTAAATTAAAAATAAATATATTACTTAAACATAAACATAAAAAATCCTAATTATATATATATATCATTTTGGTTTGCTGACGTGTTCTCACGGTTTCTACTGTTCATATTGCAATGGCACGATGTGCATTTGACACGTGTCATGTGACGTGTGCTCTCTCTCTCTTATCTATATCCGGTGTGCCTAATTTAGTGTGCCTAAAATCTGTGTGCTATCTCTTTGTAAGGTTTTATATATGGATTTCCTTATAGAAATAATGGTTTCATATTTCTTTCTCTCTCTACTTGGAATTCCAGGAGCTTCGAAGAACCTATCTCTCTCTCTACTGGAGGTTGCATTTTCTCTCTTCACCGAACGACCGTTGTAGTTCCGTTCACGGCGGCGAGCCGGGGGGTTTCGTGACGTTGAGGTAGCGACGCTTTGTCGGGTTTTGGTGGTTGAGATTCAGATCTGAATCAAAAATAGAGAGAGAGAGAGAACGTATCGGAACCTCTGGGGTGCGTTGTCGGAATGCTGTCGCGGCCGCCGATCTTTATGACGGTGGCCGGTTTTAGATTCTCTCTGTCGGCGATGCCGTTGCGGCTGCCGATCTTTGTGACGGTGGCCGGTTTGGGCGTCTCTTTGTCGATGACGTGGCTTATATTTCTGGCATTTGATAGTGTTTGCGTTTTCCTTGGGTTTCTCCGACATTATCTTTTCGGATGGTTGCTTACTGTTGACCTTGAGTTTTTCAAGAACACTGGTCTCAATTGGTTACATTTTGTTGTTCTTTATGTGGAGGCTATGATGATTTCTTAGATAGATCTGTTTCTGGCAGCGCTGGTTATGGTGAGCCGGAGGCGGTAGACATTATAGCAGCCATCACCGAGACCCCTGCCAGTATTTGATGAATAACTAAAATCTGAGCCTTACATGTTTTCTTCTTTGATATTTTTTTTGGTTCTTCATTCTTTTGTTGGGTTTTTTTTAGTTAAGTGATTTTTTTTGTTTTGATTATTATTTATTCTAATGGTTTACTAAATTTTATAGTTTAAAGCAGGCTAGAGGTGAAAAAATGGTTCACTTGATTTTAAGGATGTCATTTTTCCTTTCAAAAGACAGTTTAGATAATGAACTAGAAGTATATGTCTCATCCACTTTCACTCTCAAAATACACTTTGGATACCTATGAATCCAAGTTTGGGCATTGTGTTTTGGGTCATAATCGGAGTCAGAAGAATTTTAGGAATGTTAAACTGTTAATTGATGGTTGCAATTAGATAATAACATAATTTAATTAAGTGTTGAAATTTTAATAACGTAATTTTAGGAATGTCAACTGGATGAGAGTATTCAATTGGGGACCATAAATCATTTACTTTTTTAATAATTGAAATTAAAGATAAAAAAGGAGCTAACCTATGAATCACAGAGGTGGATTATTGTTAAAAACCGTCCATCAATGCTCGGAATCGTCGACAAATCGCCAATCGGAGCAGGTTTCCGATACGGACATGTCAATGACGCATTAACTTTAGTTTTTGTTCATCTAAAAAATGGCCAGCTTTCATGTATTGGTTGGGTTCACTAGGCCCAAATAAAACCCAAACCAGTTTTAACGGTTGTTCAAGTAAATCATATAATATAATGATACAAGACTACAAGACCAAGACTTTACTAATGAATCATTTATTCAAATTTATATTAATGGTCGACTCTCGAGAATACTATACCGACTTTAACATTTGGAATTTGATTTATCTTCATCACATACCGTATGAAAATCTAAAAAATGAAACTCTCAAAACACACATCTCGCCCGCGGCATCGCGCGACAGGTCGACAACCCTTATAGCATCATTACGCTTTCAAAAAAAACAAAACTCCATTCGACGTCTCGCCCGCGGCAACGCGCGGGTCTCAAGTCTCGTTAAAATTAAACATAAACGTAATTAATCCTAATTAAGATTAAATGTAAACGTAATTAATCCTAGTTAAAAGTAAACATAAACGTAATTAATACAAATTAGAATTAAACATAAAACATAATTAATCCTAACTAAAATTAAAAACAAACATAATTAATTCTAATAAGCCCACTAATTGAAATCGGAGTCCCATGTGCCCTACAGGGGTAATCTTGGTTCATCCTCCCATTGATCACGAGGCATGTACTCCTCTTCCGGTCGTTCTTCATCCATGAGTTCTTCTTCTTCAAGTTGGATTTCATCATCCAGTTAATAAAAGTCTTCAAATGGCTCTTCTGGTGGGTTTTCGATCAACTAGTAATCGAATGTTCAATTCCAGAAGGTTTCATCCTCTCAAAGGTCATCCATGTTAGGGTTTACAGGAGGTTGAACAACAGATGAAGGTTGAACAATTGGTGGATGTTGAACAACATGTGGGGGTTAAACAACATGTGAAGGTTGAACAACATGTGGAGGTTGAACAAAAGGTGGTGGCTCAACCTGAACAGGAAGTTCAACAAGCGGTGGATAATTTTCCAGCACATCCTCTAGAGTTGTTGAAACCAGATTGTGAAATTGTTCGAGTATATCTTGTATGTTTGACATAGTTATAGATTATAAACACTGAAGAAGTGGATTGTGAAGTTGATATTTACATGGCTTTTAAATATAACCGTTATAAAATGGGTTCTAAAAAAAGGCTTAAACTTTTTTTTAAAAGCTTAAATTAAATAATAATTAAATTCTGGCAAACACCACAAAAACCACAGCTAGTAGAAGCCGCTTGGAGTAGCCGGAGGGGTGGCGGCGGTGTAGCCGCAAGCTGTGACGTAGCAGAAGCTACTACGTGCTCCCACATTGTCCACTCTAACCCTCCCATTTAGAGAAGCAATCGTCAACTGGAGATTGCAATTGGGTTGCTTTGGTCGATCGTGGAACCTTAAAATCGATGTTTTTGTTGGCCCAAGTCTAATTCATAAAGGCCCAAGCCACAAGTTGGTGGATGGGCTCGAACCGAGTCTAATGAGTGAAGGGGTCAGTTGGTAACTCTTAATGAGTAGAGGGACCTAATCTAACTTTAATAATGAGTTTAGGGTTAGAATAAGGATTTTGTATTAGTCTCTAATTATGTTGCTTGGTCTCCAAGATAAGGGTTAGAGTCTATAAATAGGGTAGCCAAGATTAGGGTTATTCCTTGTATCAAACACAATTGTAAGGTGAGGTTTTGAGAGATTTTCCTACGCCTAATAAAATTGAAGAGTTATTCCGGTTTTAGTTGTTGTGTCTTTGATATCAACCTTGAGTTTTGAGGTGTTTGATCCGGGTCAGATACACTGAATTAGAAAGGAGATTGTTTGTTACGGTTAATAACTGACATCATTGATTTCTAGTCCAGTTTCCTCCACCACTCTTGCTGCACATTCTTCAAAACTTTCATCTGGATGTAATTCTTAACACCTTGCATAGTTATTGATGCATAGTTATTGATGAACATAGATTAGTGTACAAAATTGACCAAATATAAATAGAAAACCAACAGAACCCTAGTTGTTGTTACGGTTATCACCACTAAGGAGAGATGTGAGAGGGATATGTCTCTGTCATCTTCAACACATCACCACACCACCGGCGTTATTGGCATCGCCAAAGGTGGCTTGAGACTGGCCGGAGGTTAGCGTCTCCAGCTCCCAATTTCTCTCTCTTTAAAATGCGTGTTTGAGGTTTTATTAAAGTACTTTTATTCAGTTGAGAAAGGGATAGTTTGGTCATTTTTATTTAAACTAACAGAAAAAGATAACCGATATTAGTGAAAATGATAATTCTGTTACAAAATTTTCAAAACATAGACACCCAATATAATTAGTGAAGTAAAATGATAAAATCTGTAAAACTGAATAAACGTAAGGACACAATTTGTAATTTACTCAACTTTCAAATTTCAATTAGTTACTTGTCATATTACATTTTAGCCTCTTATTTCTACTAAGAGTGCAATAAGTCCCTATAGTAGTATCAGTTACTCCCCAAGCACTTTTGAGTTTTGACCTCATCCAAAGAGTGATTCCTCTAGTGAACTAAAAACATTACGACTTCTATGTTACCTCTCTCCCACAACATTCGGTCCACAATAGCAAGAGGTTGATCCGGTTGCACTGTTGCAGCACGTCAACTTGGTAAGAGGAAAATCCATGGGGAGATGAACCTTTTTGTAGGCCTAAGGAGATGAAAATTTGGGACCCTTTTTCAAATTTTATTGTTATAAGCCCCTCATTATCTAGACTTAGGACCTGCAATAATCATCTGACTAAGTAAACAAGAGTTACCAACTAACTTTTAATTAGTTAGTTGGTATATTACATTTTAGCTCCTTATTTCTACCAAAAGTACAACTAAGTCCCTGTATCAAAAAATGTGTTTGGATGTGTGTTTTCTGCTTACTTTGAAGCTAATTCGAGGTGGTGTTTGGGTATTATTTTGCTTATTTCTCTAATCCACTAGTAATAAATTTTGTGCTTGAAACAAACAGGTAGGCATGCAACCCCTTTCAATGGTACATGTGTATAATATATGTACATGTATTGGAAAGCTGTATCAAAATCATTATATATATACAGTGATCTACCTTGTTCAAAAAAAAAAAAAAAAAAAAAACATGTTTCTCATGCATACGACGAGGAACAATCTCCATCTGGCGAGTCTGATAACGACTCTCTTCGTGTGCTTCTAAACCCGTTAACTGATAAATCATTTCCGTTAACACTTGTACATGAAGCAGCTTCTCTAAGCCTTCTCTGGGAACGAGCTTTAACCGACTCATGTTTTTCATCAACAAAGGAAATGAAGGTTTTAAGGCGTCCTGATTTTAGGCTCCGTCCAGATGGCTCGGAAAGATGTGGTTTGTGTTTAGTATACTGGTGTATGATGAGCCCCAAGTATATAAAAAGTGCAAGGAAACAAGCTAGTCCACATATGAGAAACAGGCCTTTGAAGCTCTTTAGCTCAAGCCGGTCAACTGCAAACTTTGCTCCTTGTGAACTACAAGCACTTCGAGTTAGCCACTTGTCGTGAATCCTTTGTAACTCGCCGGTTTCGGATAATTTCAGAATGGCGGTTGATATATCTACTGCAATAGGAGAATCCCGCGGAAAGGCCTAGAAGAAATCAATATTTCAGGAAAACTAAGTCTACTAATTTTGACTAAAGACATCAGGTCAGGTCAACAAAATAATTATGACTTGAATTTCAACATCCATCATGCTAAAAACTTTTGCAAAAACTAATAGGATCATCAGTCGTGCGGTCATGCCGGAATGACGGGTTAACAGGTTTCGGGTTGGCCATTGAACCCGAACATGGCTCATATATTTATTTGTGTCAAAGATATCAACCCTAACCCGACCACACTTAAATTCAAGTAACCCGAACATGAACTTTTAAGGCTTTAGCCCATTTATCTAAACAAGTTAAACAGGTTGTAATAAAAGGGTTAAACCCGGGTCGTAAATGGTTAGTTGTTGGACCTGTTTAATTAAATGGGTTAAGCCGAACACAACCCGTTTCATTAAACAGGTTAGAAGAGTTAACCCGAATATGATTTGTTATATGACAACTCAAAACCTAATCATTTTAGTATCATGTTTCAGGTCATGCCAGTCATTGCCACTCCTACTAATATCAAATTTGAGGTTTAGTAATGATGATGTATGATTTTCTAAGTCTAATAATAAGTTTACTTACAAATCCCCATCCATTTTTGGTGAATTCTTGGCCAACTATACTGAATTGGCAGCGGGTGGAAAGGAAGAGTTCAATGTAAGGGCGTTCGTCAACAACTGCAGCAACACCGCCATTATTAGGACCATCATTTAAGGCTTTTTCATAGTCTTCTGGCAAGTTAAGAGGAACAAGTCTAGTTTCAGAAATGCCAAGTTCTTCAACCAGATAGTTTCTGACAAAAGAACTTTGTTGGTAGCCAATGGGATCTTTGCTTGATATTAAACTACTGATCCCTTCAATAGGCGAAGAAAGTTTCTGTACTGTCAAGATTGAAGTAAGGCTTGCAGTGTAACTGGAGCTGATTAACAAAACCACGAATAACCACATCATTAGTATGATTCGACCAAGAGTGCTCATCACGTTCTGTCCTGCAATAGCCATGGTTAACTAATATCATACAGTATAAAAGTAAATCTTTAACTTCAAGCAAATTGCATCACCAAGGCTACTCAGAATTGCACTGGTAGAATGGTCAAGGTGGCTAATGGGTTCGTGCCTAAATTGATATATCATGAAATGAAAAATGTAGTATGCACTCCGCTCGATATTAGAAAAAAAGGTATACTTTGACTTCCAAAATCAACATGGCTTCTGCTTTTGATTCGAAATCAATGAAATTTTCGTTGAAGATATGATAGCTACATCATCATACGGTATAAACAACACTAATCAGCTAAGCTGGACTAGAATTCTATGAGAAAAGTAGCATGATAGTGTTTTGAAAATACTAGCAACCGCCATATGACCAGATATCACAAAGTCTGTAACATGCATTGGTTTTGCAAATGGATGGAGGACAAAAAACTGTATTATAAATATCATATAGAGTAACTTACTATGAGAGAAATATAAAGTCGAAAAGCTAAACCTGCCAAGAACAAAGCACAAACTGTTAGTGACAAAGTAACATATGTAGAAGAGATGCCAATTTCGGCGCTATAACAAGGTTAAGTTGGATTGTCTATTTATCTCTCGTATAGGGTCAAACCGGTCAAGTTAAAAGATCTTGCCAATAAGGATCCGTGTCAGATGAGTGGGTCGAAAGTCATCCAAAGGCATATAACCTCTAAAATCGCTTAACTGAAAAAAATTCAGGTTAGTCCAGTAATAAAATAATTTTTGTAATCATAATGAACACATTTATAAAATTAAAAAAAAAAAACTGGACCAAAGATTACCCAGCCTAACCCAATACGAATTGCACCAAAGATTACCCATTTTGACCAAAGCCAATTTCACATGTGCTGATCCGTCTATTTTGTCGCCTCTAAATACTATGCATCATATTGAATGTTATCATAGACAATTACCATAGGGTTGTGATGATTTGTTGTCTAGGAGGGCCACGGAATTCATCGTTTATACGATGTTCTAGAATCCAAACGACTGATCCCACAACAAGAAAAAAGATCCCAGTAACACACCACAATTTTGCACTGAATGGCCTGAGAAAAGCCCACGTTCCAGAGTTTTGCCTCCTCACTGGTGCCACCACAACCAGCCCAGACTCGGTAAATGGCTGGGTAAAATCTGCCATTCGTGTCCGGTTAGTGATGATAGCAATGTCCCCAACAACAGCATCATAGACCTACAAGAATGAATACAATAACCCTGAAATTTAACAGCTTCAATAGAAAGGAATTAGAGAGGTAAATGGTGACTTGGGTTATGTTTTTATTTCAAACATGTCGAATGGGTGAAACTTTTAAGAATTAGATAAAAGGGAAACATGTCAAGTGGGTAGAATTGGTCGAAAATGGTTTTTTTTAGTAATAAAATAGACATAAAGTGTTTGGCCATCAACCTGACCTGACCCGTTTTGAACTTAACAAAAATCACCCAAATCGTTGAGACAAACCCACGTGACCCGTCACCCAACCTCTAGAAGAGATAGAAGAATTAAGAAAGAGAAACTGACACCAGAATCTATCAAGCTCACAAGCTGGGTAAGACTTGGATCATGTAAACCATCTCCATATGAATAGAACTTATATGGGACAGCATATGGTAGCAGGTTTACTGCAGTTGTAAACACATCAATGCAGTATCCTCGGTATATATCAGATCCCTTAACTTCCTCCACAAACTCCTTAAAACTAACTTGTTTCGGAACACCAATTTTCAATTGATTTCCGTTGTCTGGAAAAACCCATCCTCGAGGCTTCTTGACCGTATCACCAGGCCAAATTACACTATACAACAGCTCAGATGAGCTAGTTTGGTTTGGGACTGTTTCTGGAAGAGTAGTTGAGAGACGTGAAGAGTTTGACCAATACCCAACTCTCCTAAAACCAGTACCAATCACATTTATAACTTCAAATGCCGGAGAAATCAGATTTTTATCAGAAGTGAACTCAATTGGACCTGTTGTTCCGTTCATTTTGACTTGTAAAATGTTTTTAAGCAACAACTTCCCTTCGTTAAAGATACTCAATGAATCATTCAACAAATCGTTTCGTGAATCCTTAAATTCAAGATATTTTGAGAAAGAAATGTTTCCACCTTGGTTAAAGAAATTGTCAAGAGCGCGAGCAAGCAACCAAATAGTGTCGTATGCATACAGAGAATATGTACTCAGGCCCAATGTTGTCGTGTTTTCCCACTGCCTTGCAAACTTACTTTTAAGTTCTGAATCTTTTATGTATGATCTCAATGTAATAACTCCTTGCATATCAGAAAAGAATTTTGTAGGGTTTGCCGAGGAGCTTATATCTATAACAGTAGAGAGCCAATTTGTTGCGATCCAAACATACCCACTATCCATCATGTGAAGATCCTGTGCAACTTCAAGTATGTCTAACCCCCAATTGGCATAAGTGTGAACCACAATAACTCTCGATTCCATTAAAGCAACTTGAAGCAGTGTTCCTCTTATGTCTTCTTGCGTTGCTTCAGGTTTTATAGGGGCTTTGTGGGAGATCTTACACCTCTTAGCAGCTAATTGGTCTGCTAATGAAGTTATTCCATTCCTCCCATGATCATCATCTATGTAAATGGCAACAACCTGTCTCCATTCATAGTAATCCACTATGTCGGCTATTGCAGCCATTTGGAAAACATCACTGTGAGTTGTTCGGACAAAGAACGGGTACTGAAGTGACGATAATGTGGGGTCTGTTGCTGTGAAAGATAATAGGGGGACTTGGAGCTTGTTCACAACATGGGAGATCATGTGAGCCAAGACTGATGTTTGGGGTCCTATTAACGCCACACTTTCGGTCTCCATGAATTGTAAAGCTGATGCAAAGTAAATGCCACAGTATTATAATTTGAAGAGTAATAAATGATACAATTTGTTGATTCATATATCGAAAATCAACCATCCAAGTAGAATTGCAGGCCCCGTGACCAACTTGGGGATCCAAGTTCAAATATACCCATAAATTTCAAGATTTTCTGTTAAATTACAGGTTGTCTTTGGCAGGAACTTTAATAATGTAGTCATAAAGTAGTTAAAAACCAGTGTATTACAAGGAAATAAAGGAAAGAGAAGTGGAAAAGAAACGCTGGAAAGAGAACTTTTTATGCATATTATTGAATTGTCTGTTGTTTGTTTTGGAGCCACGGGTCTCTCTAGAAGCAGCCTCTCTTTCCCATGGTTAGAGGTAAGGTTTGCCTACATCCCACCCTCAGCTTTCGCTATGAGTGGGATCTACCGGGTATGGTTGTAGAATTGTGAGAAGCGGTACCCTTAGTTATTTATTATGCATAGAGGATTCGATGTGCCAATATTAACATCTTGTATAATGCTCTACAATATAAAATATTAATTACTTTTCTCTTTAAGGCATGTGTGTTAATTGTATCGTGTTTTTATCGTGTAACGGATCAAAACTGGCAACTCTTGTAAAGCTCAGTTGACATAAAACACTTTGTCAAAAAGTTTAAACAGTTAATGTGTCACTATGATTACAGCCTCTACCTTTGTTTGAATTAATCAAAAGAAAAAAGTAGGAAAGACATACCCTCCATAATACTGAGAAATCCACTAAAATTGGAGTCATGGATGGTTAGTTTCAGCTTGGTGCCATTAAGAATAGTTGGATCATTATTCACATTTTCAACTGCAGCCTCTAAACCGATCTTCGCAACCTTCCCTATGATCGAATTAAGAGTCAATATGGATCCAATATTAACCACACCAGGTCTTGAAGGTATACTATCATTCCCTCTCATCTGAAATAGAATATTTAGTGCTTAAAGAAAAGAAAAAAAAAATCAAAATCTGATTGCACTATGATAGCTAAAATAATTACAAAAATAATGCTTTTTAACCGTTAGGAAAAGATGTTTGGGGTACCCTACATGTATACCTGAGATTCAGCATAAGTCCACCACTGCTCCTTATTGAAACATCCATTAATGAACACCATAATCACCAACAACCCCCAAACTATATTCATAGCCAGTGCCCTTTGAAACCCTAATCAGAACCTAAAATTCAAAATTGATGAAAGAACAAGTTAAATAAGGTGAAAATAAGCCAGTGTGGTTGAGTGAGCAAGGATATAATAAGATATGTTTCAGAAACCTGGTTCAGTAAAAACGTCGAACACCTTGTGATCAGCTTCAAATGATGATGAAACATCAGAGTATTTAACACCCATATATAAAATTCAGCTCAGATTCACATACAAAAGGGGTAAGGAGTGAACAGAAGAACAAAAAAGGAATAAGATTTTCAAGAAAGTCAACCATAAAGGTTCCATTAAAAAAGCAAAGCTTTCAACAAAGATTTGATATAAAAGATATATAGAATAAATAAAGGAGTGGTTGAGAGCACTTGTAAATGGGTTTGGTGAAACTATTGGTGGGCAACTGGAGGAAGTCGTATTCATTGTGTTTGACGAGCAGGTGATACGCGATAGCGATACGCTGGGGCACACTAACACATATATTAATCAAAAGTTTAGAATAATTAGTTCCTCACAAATCATGATCGGAATAAAGGTTAGTGTTCATAACTAAATCAAGTTTGTTTAATAGTAATTGTTTAATAGTAAATTATAGTGTGCCACTTAAAATCTTTGCATTTGATGGAATATTTGCACGTTTTGATATTAAGTATTAACTAAAGAAGAGATGCCTACCGTCTAAATAACCAAAGTTGGGTCTAAATAACCAAAGTTGGGTTAAGATAACCACAAAAATGATATTTAAAGATGGTAAATCGGTAAAGTTAGGAGTATCTTTATCTTTAATCATAACGAGTTGTGTGACCCCCGCGCGTTGCCGCGGGGTTGAAACTGTAGACTAAGTTATAGTAAAAATTCATATAGTAAACATAAAAAATTAATTATTGCCCTTGATTAGAAAAACTAAGCTCATGTTTATCTATAGCGAAGATAGTTTTAAGAAAGTATTATCATCGCAGTAAGAGACCAATTGTAATTGTGTTGTACTTGTGAACAACACACTCGAAGGTTTTAGATAAACTTAATCTTACAGTTTCGCATACATATTTGAAAGATGCATTCGTTGATAAGGTTTTTTTTCTTGTTTTTGGGGTAAGTTTATATGTCAAGAAACTCATAGTTGTCGTCCAAGGACTTGCACTTAGAGGTGGCCTAGAAGTTGCAATGGTTTGTGGTTTTCTTTATCAAGCCATCAATATCATTGTATATTGGTGTGATCTCAAAAAAAAAAATGAACATCATAAATGAGAGAACAAAACACGGGCGCGAAAGTGGAAACCAAAATCACTTTAGCTATTTAAAAAAATTGTGAAAATGCCATCTGAGTTTTTGTCTACTTGAATTTTTTATCACAAATCTGCAATCTATTTTTATGGATAGAACACAATGTAGATTTTAGAAAAGAAAATGTAAAGAATGGAATTAAATTTAAAAAAGAATTGAATAAAATGATGAAATCAATGATATGAAAATTGAAGTGAAAATGAAGTACAAAAGCTAAACAAAAATGTAAATTACAAAATGGAAAATTATTTTTTATGATAAGTGTGGCTCAAATTTATAAAATTAACAACACAACCCCATAGTTGCAGCAAAAAATTACCCTGCCAAATGGAATTTCACCGAATTTTACAATAGGAAATCATCATCGCCATTTACAACTGATAGATCTTTTTATAGTCGAAACCAACGAAAACACACATCATAGCAAGGGTCGGAGCTTAAGCATATGATTCGATTTTTGTACTACAGTATGTCACAATGCTCCCTAAAACCAACATAAACCTATTTCGATTTCATATCCTGATTCTTAAAACCCAAATTCAAAGTTCTTGAAAACAAAACAAACATAATACGTGGCTACATAAAGCAAAAACAAATAATTAATCAATGTAAATTATGAAAATAATCAAATTAAACAAATATAGACATTCAAAAACCTTCTATTCAGTAGAAACGGTTCAAGCAATAATACACCAACAAATATTAAAATGTCATCATCAAATTAAAACAAATCTGTATGCATGAGCAAAATTAGTTGTTAATGTAGTCTTCAATTGGCAATGAGAGCCTCAATTCAGATTCAGTAAAGAAAAAGCTTACTTTCGTTAAGAATACAAATAAAGAAACAATTGAAAAATAATTAGGCTCAGTTTATATTAATCATCACTGCCAAAAGAAATTGAAAAAATATAAAAGTTTGGCTCAGATCTGCAGTTGATGGTACAAAGAAGACACCAACCATGGCTGCAACGACTTGCCCCGCCAAGATGAAGGTTTTCTCATCTAAATGCCAACCAACTGAGACAAACATCATAGCCAATGAAAGCTAAACTGGGAAACTGAGTGTGAATATGAAGAGAAAAAGAGAGCAACCATGTCAAATACCGGATACCGTCCACAGGAAAAAAGATTTTAAGGGGTATAAAGTGTCAAAACCATAAAATCTTGTGGTTAAACTCTAAGAAACAAAAAGTTTCCTATTCAACTTTGAATTTGTATTGTATATTATAAAAGTTTGGCTCAGATCTGCAGTTGATGGTACAAAGAAGACACCAACCATGGCTGCAACGACTTGCCCCGCCAAGATGAAGGTTTTCTCATCTAAATGCCAACCAACTGAGACAAACATCATAGCCAATGAAAGCTAAACTGGGAAACTGAGTGTGAATATGAAGAGAAAAAGAGAGCAACCATGTCAAATACCGGATACCGTCCACAGGAAAAAAGATTTTAAGGGGTATAAAGTGTCAAAACCACAAAATCTTGTGGTTAAACTCTAAGAAACAAAAAGTTTCCTATTCAACTTTGAATTTGTATTGTATATTATAAAAGTTTGGCTCAGATCTGCAGTTGATGGTACAAAGAAGACACCAACCATGGCTGCAACGACTTGCCCCGCCAAGATGAAGGTTTTCTCATCTAAATGCCAACCAACTGAGACAAACATCATAGCCAATGAAAGCTAAACTGGGAAACTGAGTGTGAATATGAAGAGAAAAATAGAGCAACCATGTCAAATACCGGATACCGTCCACAGGAAAAAAGATTTTAAGGGGTATAAAGTGTCAAAACCACAAAATCTTGTGGTTAAACTCTAAGAAACAAAAAGTTTCCTATTCAACTTTGAATTTGTATTGTATATTATAAAAGTTTGGCTCAGATCTGCAGTTGATGGTACAAAGAAGACACCAACCATGGCTGCAACGACTTGCCCCGCCAAGATGAAGGTTTTCTCATCTAAGTGCCAATCAACTGAGACAAACATCATAGCCAATGAAAGCCAGCGATAGAATCCATAGAAGACAACTTGCTGTCTCCGATTAAATCATAGTAAATACACTCACATCCAACAAATCGAATTTGTTAGACATAAATCATGTAAATCGAAGACAAACCTAGCAACTGCCGGTAGCTCAGAGACAGGTGACGGCGGCGATGAACACCTCTCGATCACCGTCACTATCATCGCCCTCGTAGAGCAACTGGAAAAAACCCTAGGCGCCGTCATTGCCAGTAGCTCAGAGACACGACGATAAAAGCGACGCCGTCATTGCGACCATCATCACCATGATAGACAATCGGAGAAAACCCTAGCCACCTGTCGGTTAATAGATCTGAGAAGATGGGAAAAAACCCTAGCCGCCTGTCGATTAACAGATCTGAAAAGATCGATCGAGACGGCGGCATCATCGCCATGATAGACCATCGGGAAAAAACCCTAGCCGCCTTTCGATTAACAGATCTGAAAAGATCGAGCAAGGCGGCGGCATCATCGCCATGATAGACCATCGGGAAAAAACCCTAGCCACCTGCCGATTAACAGATCTGAGAAGATCGGTTGAGGCGGTGGTAAAACCGGTGACAGGCGGCGACATCGGCGTCTCACTTTTAGAGAGAAAGAAACTGAGTGAGAGAAACCCGTGATATGTGAAGAGAAAGAAACTTGAGTGTGAATATGAAGAGAAAAAGAGAGCAACCATGTCAAATACCGGATACCACCCACAGGAAAAAAGATTTTAAGGGGTATAAAGTGTCAAAACCACAAAATCTTGTGGTTAAACTCTAAGAAACAAAAAGTTTCCTATTCACCATCAAATTTTATTGTTATATTTAATAATATAGCACTAAAATAGGTGCCACATGTCTCATTTCTAGGATGTCCATATAAGCATTGCCACATGTCAAAACCACATTCAAGCATCAATTTATAAGATTATCAATTAAGTATAGTTACCAATTTTATCAAAACTAAATTTCCATTTAAAAAAAAGTTGACAAACTTAATGTGAATTTGATAAATTTACTCAATAATTTGATTATTTTAAGAAAACTAAACAACAATTTGGTCAAACATAATAAATTTGATTATTTTAACCGTGTTTTATTTTATTTTTGTATGTATCTAATATTATGAACTCAACTTGTGTAATACACAGGTTAGTAACCTAGTATGAATATATAGTGATACGAAAGGTCAACATTAACAACGCCCAAGACCCGGTGACAAGCCCATAGGCCAGGCCCAAACGAGTGATTAGTGGAAAAGGAAGTCGGACAGAGAATGGTGTGTGTGTGGGGGGGGGGGGGTATGTCTCTGATGGTTGGTTTTATCTCAATGCGCTATCCCTTCGCAATTCCTAACATAACCCTTGCGGTCGGGTAAAGATTTGGTGCCGATATAATTGATTCAGTAATCGAGGATATATATCTATCCTCGGTGAAATCTCTTATGTCGTTTCTATGTGGGAATCAAATGTCAAAATATGTTGGTTATTGGTAAACTCTTTTAACTATCCATTTTCTTAAAAAAAAATTAAACCTCTTCTAATTTCGGGAGAAATTTCCTAAAGTAGGGGAGACAGTAGCATTTTCAAATTACCCGATTAAGAAGTCTGACCCGTTTTGAAATTTCACGATTTACCGAAGTGCGAGTTATTGCGAACCAGAAGAATTTTAAGGTGTTTATACCCCACTTAATGGATTTAAATGATTTATAATCGTTTTTCGAAACCAAATACTTAATTATAATAAATTGGAATCAAATTGGACTTCTCGAATTGAAAATAGAGCAATTTCCGGTTTTTACGCGATTTCGGTACGCGGTTCATCGTTTACCGAGAATCTTATATTTGGTTATCGTATGTCAATTTCAACATAATTATGAGTCTAATAATCAATTATCATGTCACGAGTTATCACACACTTGATCTATGTGTTATGATCATCAAGGTTGTGTTTTTATGCTATGGATTGCTTAGATCTACAATATGCATGTCATCTAGGGTTAGATCTATATGTTGAATCCATCAAGTTTAGACTTTAATGTTGAAAAATGATTAGATCTACATTATGCATGATAATTAGGGCTAGATCTATGCTTCTCATCATCCAAACTTGATTCTATTGCTATGAAAGTTAGATCCATGCCATGTATGCCAAGATTTGGGTAGATCCATGTTGTGTATAATTAGATCTATAGATTTCATGTCATATTATGTCTAGATCTATCTAGAGTTTGCGTTGTTGAAATATTGGATGTTATTATGCATGATGACTTTTGTTGACTTGGTTTGACTTTCCATAATAATAGTTAAATTAGGACCCTTTTGACCTTACCCTTAGTTTAGGATTGGACCTACTTTACCCAAAAAAAAGGATTGGACCTATCATAAAATTCGTACATTATCACCTCACCAAATCACCAAAAAGTCGTCGAGTCGGTTGTGTCGTGAAATCCAAATTAATCATTTATTTATCTATTTTCCTCTATCTCATCTAGTCGCCAAGGTCACTTTTAGAGTCTAGCTTCCTTATTGTGCGGTATCGTGTATGTGTCGTATCTCGTATTGCAGGCGGGTATTCATAGTCTCGCTTTCATTATAATGTTTTGGGGTGCAACATGTATCTATATTTAAAACCCTAATTCTTGAATATCCAAAACTATATGTGATCTCATAATGCTCTATATGTTGTGTGATACTTGTTTGATTCTATGTGTGGAAGTCTTGATTGGAAGTCTTTAAAAGTCTTGGTAGTCTTTAATCTCATGTGTACCATTAATCAGCGAGTCGTGGTAACAATGATAGACCTATTGGTTGACAACCCACCCACGAGGTCGGAAATGTAGTCTTATTTTCGACGGGTGATTGCTCCCTTATTGTCTAGGTTTGGTGCACAATACTTATACTTGTTAATCATGATTACACATAACACTTGACTCATTGAATCACAATGCTTTAATCTATGTAGTACTCTAAACGTATGTTTACTCACCAACTATTCGTAGTTGACCCTTATTTTATATATGTTATAGGATTTGCTGAATGATGATTATAAGCTTGTTGATGTTACCTTAGGATGCATGCTGCCATAGTTGAGACTTAAAGAATATCAAATTAATTGTTATCATTTATGTAATTTACTTTAATTACTTGTATAATGTTTGATCTTATATGAAATGAGTTGATTAAGAATATCGCAACATTATAATGTTGTGTGTATCTGGACAATCATCGCGTCCTGACATCTTCTGCCGTCGGTCGAGGGGGGGGGGGGTGGCAATAAGTAGGAGTTCAACAACTTCAATTTAAAAAAAAATTGCGCATGCCATTATTACTGGAATAGTCAACAAAATTTTATTGAGCTTGTGAATGTTTTTACATAATTGCTCATTTAAAAAATACTTTAAATATGGATTTGAATTTTAAAAATATTTTCAAATAACATACGATATATAAAAAAGAATATTTTATGCCCTTCTAAAACATGTGTCCTGTACGGTTGCCCACCCTACACACCCCAATAAACTCGTAGATGAGTTTCCTCTAAAATTAATGATTTTAGATAGTGTTATGCAATTCAACTTCTCATTAAACTTATGAATAGACTAAGACTACTAAAAAACTAATCTGACACCCAGCATTATCTATACTATATAATAAACACAAGCTTTTTTATGTCTAGGTGACACAATTTAAGGTATGCCACCTAGGATTAGCTTATGTGTCATTTTTATAAATTTTTGAATTAAAAAATTAAATTATATTTACAAAAAGGAAAGACCTTATAATTAAAAATAAAAAATTAAATTATTTCCATACAAAAATTATCCATATTTATTTTACAATACCATAACTTTGATTCATCATATCTCCTTCATTTCTCAGTAAAAATTTGATCCATAAATTGCTTTGTGTTCGTGAAAGAAAACCTAACAAAACTAGATCCATATTGCTTAGGTTTTAATCCCCGAGTATTTACCCGGGGCACTAACTAGTTAAATAATAAGAATGGAGATAAATTTTCAACTCTTCCACGTGTTTTTCTTTCTTTCTTTCTTGGCCTCCTCACTTTTAACGAACATTGGATCCAAACTCCAAACAACGGCCCTCCCTCTCCGACTACTTTGCTTCCGTAATTGATTCCCTTCTCTCCATCACTTTCTTCTTCACTTCTTCATTCTTCATCCATCCACATCTTTTCTCTTCCTCATCCACTAAACATTCACAAATCATCCACTTTTACCATATGGGTCTCCTTGCTTCTTCACCAATTTCAAGAAATTGATTATTCCGCTACTGTTGGTTGCTTGCTTGTGGATCGAAGATTGACAGCTGTTTACATGCTGTAACCACCCAATTGGCTGTTTATTAACTGTCCAGATCGAGTTTTAGAAATAATTTTATATTTATTTGGTTTGCACACCAACTGTTCGATGAATTGATTGTGAGAAAAGTGAAATGGGTCCTGGGACCGATGTGTGGCCTCAATGTGCGTCATTAGATAATAGGTATTTAAAGGAATGTGTGCCTCCTGTTGAAGAAGATGATGAGCCTGAGGATTCGGATAATATCAATCAACCAAATGCTGCTAAGCCTCCAAGGAATCTTCAGCCTATGAGACATTGTATCAGCCAGGAAATGTTGGCTGGAACATCTGATTCGGTCAGTATTTTCTCTAAGAAAAGTTACCCAAATTTCTGTTTCTGGGAATCATCTTTTGTAATTTGATTTGATTAGAAGTTGTACTTGTTTTGGGGGGTTTAATGTATATTATTGATGGGTAATTTGACCATAACAAAATGACCCATATTTCTGTTTTAGGAACAAAACTTACTCTTCCAGTTTTCCATGATGTTTCTTTTTCGCTTAATGATAGATATCAGTACTACTTTCTGTGGGTTATGATTATACTATCTTGAAGATGAATTCATTAGTTGTTTTGGTGGTTTTAATGTCTTATTTGTTGAGTAAGATGTCCCAAATAGACCTACATTTCAGTTTTTGTGAATGAACTCAAGATCTTCTGTCATTTGGTACATTTACATGATTTTACTTTGGCATTCAAGTGATAGATACTACACTTCTGCTAATAGTATGTTGAAGATCAAACAACATATTGTGGTTTTGGGAGTTAGGTATATGAATTAACAAGCATTTAATTAATCCAGAGTTGATTTACTTCAAAGTTCAAACTGCTAGAGTGAAAAGTTCGAAGATAGGGTTTGGTTATTTCACTAAATGTTCAATTTTCTTGTAATATATCTGTCTAAATTATGACTTCAATCGGTCAAAATTCTTGAAGCATACTTAAATCAGGCGTGATTTATCAGTTACTAAGGCGTGCCCATGTTTAGCAAGAACTGTTCATAATTATTATTATGATTTTCGGATACTTCATGTTGCAATAATCAGTTTGAAAATGCTTTCTATTATGCTTAAAATTTTAAATATGTGTTCTTTCTACTTAATTCCAAAATATTCATGATCATGAAAACAAAAGACAATTGATTATGTGCTTATAATGTGGTTATCTTTTATGTTTCCTAATAATAGTTCTTTTCTCTGTTTGTAAAGAAATCAACAAACGAAGGCAGTGGCGTGAAATCACCACAGAACGAGAGATGTGCGTATTTGCCTATCTTTCGCTCAGGAAGCTGTTCAGAAATGGGTCCAAAACCATATATGGAGGACGAATATATTTGTGTAGATGATCTTCAACAACATTTAGATCCACAACCAGATTACCCTTTTCATGGTTCTTTTTATGGGGTAATTCTACACATCTACTTATCAAAATTATGGATCAAGAAAGAAACTTAACTAATCTTTCATGCATGATGTATCCAATTGAATTACTATTTCAGGTGTTTGACGGACATGGTGGCATTGATGCTGCTTCATTTACCAAAAGAAACATTCTTGAGTTCATTCTCGAGGACTCTATCTTCCCAAAGGGGGTGAAGAAATCCGTCAAGAATGCTTTTGCCAAAGTTGATCATGCACTAGCCGATACTAGATCGCTTGATAATTCCTCTGGAACTACTGCATTGACTGCCCTCATATTAGGAAGGTAACCTATGTTATAGTTTGTACTTCCTCAATATTCTTCAAAGATATGTATATATGTGGATTTTTTATGATTATTTACGGGTATTCACAGGAATATGTTAATAGCAAATGCTGGGGACTCGAGAGCTGTCCTAGGGAAACGAGGAAGAGCAATCGAGCTTTCAACAGACCACAAACCAAGCTGCACATCAGAGAAAATCAGAATAGAGAAACTTGGAGGTGTGATTTATGACGGCTATCTCAACGGACAGTTGTCAGTAGCACGGGCACTAGGAGACTGGCACATGAAGGGTCCCAAAGGTTCAGATGGGCCCTTGAGTGCTGAGCCAGAACTCGAAGAAGTGACATTAACTGAAGAAGATGAGTTTCTGATAATCGCGTGTGATGGTCTATGGGATGTGATGAGCAGCCAATATGCGGTAACAATTGTAAGAAAGGAACTTATGCTGCATAATGATCCTGATAAGTGCTCTAGACAACTTGTCAGGGAGGCTTTAAAGCGGAACAGTTGTGATAATCTGACGGTTGTTGTCGTCTGTTTCTCATCCGACCCACCACCGAAGATCGAGATACCCAAAATGCATAGACGCAGGAGCATATCGGCCGAAGGACTCGATGTTCTAAAGGGTGTTTTGGACAATGTTTGATTCAAAACCAACCAAATTCAAGTGTTTGGCTGGTTTTGACTTGCATTCATTTTGTTGAGTTTCTAGCTCAAAGCTAATTTTGTACAAATTGATTAAACCACTAGTTTCATTTATTACTTTTAATACATTTCCTTTTTTTGCTTTCTAATTGTCATTTTGTTACAAGGTAATAAGATTTGTTCTTTCACTTTTCTAATTTTTTGTCAATTTTAGATAATAGTCATCAACTTGTCATCTTTTACCACTTGTATGAATTGGACAACTTGTAATATGTTGATTTTGATTTTTTTATTGGACATTTAAGAAAGCAAAGTCACTTATTATTGATATAAATGCATTATAATATTTTTTTAAGACCAACAAATAAAACCCTAACTTGAAATCCACTCGTAAACGGAGTTCTTGACGGAAACCCGAGCCAACAGCAATTGAGCCTATTCCAGGGAAAATCCACATCCATAATCGGCGGGGTGATAAAAACTTAAAAGCGGAATCGAACTTGAGACTTTGAGATTCTAAGTCTTCCCTCATCGTCTAGTGACCACTACGACAACCCTTGTGTTCAATGCATTATAATCTTAATCAGCTTATTGCATTTATTACAAACTAGGTTTGTTACATGGTTGAATAAAGAAAAGAAAAGCCAAAAAAAGTTTAAACAAGTAAATAATTATAATTTTGTTCATACATGTTATCTTTATCAACTTTTTTTTTACGGCTTATCTTTATTAACCCCTATAAAACAAAGTTAAGCTTGTAGCAACAGAGTCATATCCTCCTTTGCACGTGTGATGTACAACGTCATAGTTGTGTACATGGTTTATTGCTTTATGTACAACTTCATAGACTCATAGTTGTATGAGAATTTAAGTAGCTTAGCCTAGTTAACGAATTTAACATAGAGTTAGGTGATGTAATGGATTAGTCGTGTAGCATAATTTTTAGATTTTTGGTTCAGTATTGAATGTTTGACTTTAATTTAACGTCATAAAAATCTTTGAACTTTCGTTTTCTTTATGTCACGTTATAGCAATTCAACTTTTTTGTATGCTCGCGTTATTTCTGTGGTAACGCAGGAATAGTAAATCTAGTTTATACAAACAGAGTGAAGTTCTTATGAATAGTACTTTCGTATGATTGGGTCACGTAACCGTAGTGGATGAATGGCGTGTGGCAGCCTCCGATAAAAAAAAATGTTATTGCGCAGTCATTTTGCATTTGCATTTTCTTTACGTCTTGTGTACCCGCATTATATTCGTCACAATGCATGTAACACCTCTAAAAACTTTGTCAAAATCGGAGGGAAATTTTTGCGATTATAAATTGGATCCGGTAAGCCCAGTTAGGCCCAACAGGTCCATTAAGGAATTTGTGGCCCAACAAAAGCCAATCACTATAAACAATGTTCGGGCAAGTTGAATTACCGACCTTGTGGAGTTATAAATATTTTTCTGAGTATACACAGAGAATTACAGTCGTGGAAGTATGCTCGGTTAGCAAAACGGAGATCTACGGGATTCGCATTAGATACGCGCTTTATACCGCCCGTTGACCGAACGATTACCGAATTATATATATTTCAACATTTTAAACAACCGGAGATAATTACGAGACTTTTGTAATTTTCAATCGCTCGGGAATTATTATGGACCATTTACTTAGCATTCAGTGTTTAACGTGTTCGGAAATCACGGTATAATACCTGTTTATTTAAACTTGTACTACATATTTTTAAGATAAGTACATGTGAATGTACTTTTGTCTTCTCATTTATACAAACAGTACACACACATATGTGTGTGTAAATGAAATGCAGAAAGAAGGAACCAGAGAAAGAAAGAAGAGAGCCTCACGGCTCTCCTCCTCTCCTCCACTTCCGGCGACTAAAAACCGGCAGCGACAGCGGAGCACCGGCCGGTCTCCGACCATGGCCTGCGGCGGCGGCCTACATCAACCTCTCGCTGCTCTCTCTCTCCTGTTTATTTCCAGATCGGCACAATAGCAGACACGACTGACAGCCGCAAGTAGCGGCGATGTGTGAAGCCAGGCGGCGGCGCCGCTGCTCCTGTGCGCTCCGGTGAACAGCAACGGCGATGTTTCCCTGTGCGCGACTCCGACAGCTCCCTCGAATTTCTTTCTGGTCCGAACCCATCACGATGATGGGGGTTTCGTGATGTTTCCGTCGATGACAAGCAGCGCCGGCGACCTCTTTGGGGTCGCGATTCCGTCTCCGAGCACTGCTGGGTAAGTAAAAGGGATTTCAATCTTGGGTTTTCCCTGATTTCAACCATTTTTCCCTTTGTAAACCCCGATTCGCTGTTATGTGTTACAGATTTGAGTGAATTGTTAATGTTGAGATGAATTTGTGATAACGATTCACGGTGGTGAAAGGCGGGCCGGCGGCGGCCATGGCCTCCGGCCGCTGGGACAGTTTCATGAAGATGGTGGTGAGTAGTTGTCTTGATCCTTATTGGGTTAATTGTTAGAAGTGGGGACTGATTTTGGTTTTGGAGAAAAGTGTAGAAACTGATTTGGAATTGTTTTGGTGTTGGTCAACAAAAGTCAACCGGGTTAAACCCGAGTACAGTTCTGGTCAACGGTTTTGAAGGGTCAAACGAAGTCAAACCTGGAAACCGAGCGTGGATTATTATTCGTGGCGAAATTCTAAGCGGAATGGACTATTTGCTCATCAGATTCGGACATTTTTGGATCTACGGTTAACCAGGTTCGAGTCACGTACCGACCGGAAGGTATACCGTGTTCTGATATCTCATAATTATTATGATAACCTTGTACACAATAAAAACCCATTTTGAATGAACATACGAATTCTGAAAGGCTAACGGATAATTTAAATATGTAAATTAAATGACAATTACTTGAAGCTCCAAAGCTAAAATAATTATAGATGTTTAGTGTTGCATTATGCAACAATTCCAAAAACATAAAAATTAGTGTTTAATAAAACTTGAAGTAGTTCATGACACATTTTTTTTCCAGAATATAATTAAACACTACTCGCAGATCACGAATGTCAGAAAACTTAGTATTGCATTATGCAACATTAGTATTGCATTATGCAACATTTTAGAAACTGAATATGTAAGAACATAATTGACAGATAATGTCATAAACAGTAATGATTATAAAAATTTGTTTTAGGTTGCTTTGCTAGTATCATACCATCAAGTTGAGCTTGCCATATTAATCAAGTGAGTTCCGTAATCATCCCTACCAGGAAATACTTTATGACACGCTCAATTTAACATTGAGGTGAAACACTTTATGACACGCTCAATTAAATATTGAGGTGCAACAGATACGTGCTTTACTAGTTGCCAAACCTACTTATTACATGATTTGTGTAAATACTAGATACATTTGGTGCATGTGTTGTACTCCGTAATATGTATACGTCTTATTGGTTGTGTCTAGTCAATTCATGTAGAAAGACATCGGGACTAGTAACGCAGTACATCAGTTTAAACACAGGCTAGGGTACGGCTCACCAACAACTTCAATGTTGTTGATATCAGTGGTTTATAAATTTTGCAGGAAATCAGTAAAGATCATTCAAGTATGTGGCTTTACAAGAAAAAGCGAACAAGTTCAAATAGTTATCAAGAACCTTCGGGCCCAGTGACCTAGTACTCTGTTTAGATGCTAGAAACAAACCTTATTATTATTATCAAGTGATTGTAAAACTTATCAGGCTGTATGTGACTAAACTATCTGTTGTTTAATATATATTATATGTTGCTTCCGCGTGCGTCTGATATTGACAGCCTGTTTTCCACAACACCTCCCCCGTGCCTGACTGGGTGACAGGTGCGGGCGGGGTGTGACAGGTTGGTATCAGAGCCACATGTTCCAGTAGATTAGGTGTTCTTGTAGAGCCCCTAAGCTCGAACCTAGATCGGACTTTAAGACCAAATCCCATTGTTAAGTCTTGACTTAGGTTGAGATTTGTGCATTAGTCGGCTATCGAAGTTTAGTGGAAGGTCGGTAGTAGTTTCAGCCTGGCCAACTGCCATTACTACCCACAGGTGCACTAAAGTTCGGTGAACCCTAGTGGGCACATTAAAGCTGATAGTCTTCCTCATTATGTGTTAAAGCTCTAAGTTGTGACCATTCTTGTGTAAGTAGGGTTCTATACCATAGGCTTTTATTGGGAATTCTATATCCTAGTTATATACTAACATTGTTTTTAAGCATGCACCCAACACAAACATTTGGATCTGGCAAGTCTTCTTCTGCAAATAGTAAAGGCCGCAATTGATGTGATAACAAACGTTGACAAGAATTCCTAAGAGGAGAAACCTGAAAAGGAGAAGTCAAAAGTCTTGACTGTGCGTCTGTGATAGATATTTCAGAAATCTTCAGCTGAACTAGAGATAGAGAAGACAACGATTGATACAACACAAGACAACAAGGAAGAGCCTCAAAAGGAGGAGGATGTCGTACAACCACAACAATCACCAAAGCGCGTTAAGGAAGTAATGTCAGCTTGGACACACTGGTAAATACCCCTCCGAACGTCATTCACATCACGTCTACGTGTCATCAGCTTAAGCAGGCATTAAAGGTGGACCGGATGAGTCAACTTATATGCAACTGAAACTAGTGATCAATTTACCATTGATGGGCAACTTCATGGATGTGACGGTTGACAATCAAATCACTGTTTTAGCTGACAACCTCATGAATGTTTATCATTCACTACGATTCTTAAGACCGAATATGGACGATATGTGTCTAACAATTACAGTTTTCCATGTTCGCAAGGAATCAACAATTTGCATACTTCATCAGATCCCCTACTTATTTGAATCGCATATGATTGGTCTAATATCTTAACCACATTAGTCTCATCAGCAGCAGTCACACCAGTTCAGCCGCTTCATCATTTACAACCTCAGTCACTACACCTTATTTAACCACAACAACATATTTTTCATCATAATCACTGTATGTGGAACCTTACCTCTCATCATTCTCTGGTCTTAGCCTACTGAATTCATGCATTCTTTACAAGGAACCGGTAGAACCTAGTACAAAACCTCTAGTTGCAAGTGCGCTAATGGAGAAAACTATGTGTTGACAAGTAATGTAATTGAGTACAAGAAGAAGAAAAGAAAATTGGCGAAGGCACGCAAGGAGAAAGTAAATACATTGGTGAATTGGCTCCAATTAAGAAGAGGCAAAAATCTTTGATATGGCGATACATTCATGATGGGAAAGGAAATTTTACTACACGACTAGTTGCTATATGCTTATGACTAATCATTTCATGTTTCAAATTGCATGTTTGCATCTTATTTGATAAACGTGCTGTGAGGTCATGTTTGTCCTCCCCATATATGCATTATGTGAATTATCTCTGAAACCTTAGTTGGTTATGACAAAAGGTAATGCTGTTATCATAAGCTATGAAATTGCAAATAGATGTTAAAATATGCATTTATGCACATATTATGTATATATAATTGAAGTCTAGACGTAGACTTTGGCCTTAGGAGCATAAGTGATTGCCTAAAATTAGGATCCAATTAAAATTTCGCACACCTGTGCGTTTATGTTCATAATAATTGTCTTGTGCAAACCGGCATAAGATCGGCGCGACAAGCTAATTTTGAAAAATAACACAAAGAACACATGATCCTTACAACAGTGATAAGGAAAATTTTGGTCCACGTTTGGGATGGATAAGAAGAATTCCTGAAAAGTGTTCCTAAAATTGTTCTCCATTGTGGCAAATTGATTAACTCTCCACTGGAGACAAAAAGCTATGACAAATAATCATAATGAATAAATAACCCATTTAGTACAAATAAGAACTCAATTTATGAACAACTACGTCTGAAGACGGAGGCTGGTGGCAGTTGTAAGACTGGTAACAGCTTTACTAGCTGCGGCGATAGTTCCTAAACTTTAGGCCAAGGAGAAAGAAGCAGAGCAAGACTCATGATGACTTCGAGAAATCAAGTTGTATGAGTGCAATCAGAATTAGTATTAGCCACTAGAAGAAAGTTACTATAATGTGCTACTCTCGTCCTACTAAATATACTTCCAGCTCTAGGAGCAAGAGAATCTTTCAAAATTGAGACTCTCGGCAACGTTCTGAGGATTCTGACTGGAAGGAAAAGAGTTGATTGAATAAAGAAAAAGAGTAGCCGTAAGAAGAAAGGTCGTACAAAGCATTCATGGCTTGCAAATCTGGTAACTTCAGGGATGGTGTGAGTGAATCACGATTCGATCAAGTCCAACACAATCAGATAATTATTTTCAGGGATGGTGCGAGTGAATCCCAGTTCAATCAAGCCTAGATCGATCATATAATTATTTTCAGGAATGGTGAGATAGTTGATTGTTCTTAAGGATGATAAAATGCAACTGAAACACTCAATAGTTTGGAAGAGGTTGAAGCCAACTACATTTGTTAAATCACAAATAGTTCTCGGTTGATGAAAAATAATAAAATTGGCTGATGTCATGACTATACTAGGTAGTATGGATATCATAGTAGGGGAAAGTTGACCATTTAATATGGAAATTGATACACCAAAAGTACAAATGAAGAGCAAATTGAAGAATGACCTTGAAATTTTTAAGTACTAGTTCTAGCCGAAAGAGCTTGAGCGTGAAGTGAAAGGAATTATTTTAATCTACTAGTTTGGACACCAGCGAATGTCTTAGAAAGGATACGGCTCGATTTGCGCCAAGTTCCTTGAAGGACACTATTTTGACTTAACAGAAAACGATATTGTATACCCAAGGAAGAGGAATGAATTCTGAAAGAGAAATGGAATTGGCTTACGCAACTAAATTGTCGAGGGAATTATCTATGAAAATAAATCTGAGGAGCTGGAAGAATTCAGTGGAGTGCATGACGTGTTCCACGTCTCAAATGGAGGAAAATATTTAATACCAAGTGGTTTAATGAGTTTCTTACTTCGGTGCTTCACATGACGGATGCTGAGAAGAGATAAATTAGGAGACATACTTAAGGCATGGATTCAGCACTTGGAGCGGATGTGAGATCAACAAGGCCGAGGACTTTGAAGATCGCAATGGACATAGCTTAGATTCTAAGAAAAGATTAGACTAGGATCCTTCTCCTGGTTAATTTTCTTTATCATCAAATTATGAACTTCGTTCGTTTCAATCTATTGAAAGGCCTCTTCACTGTTATTCGTATTTCTCCGTTCCTTTAAGAAATGACCTATATAATTCTTTGTTCTTTGACAAGATACCTAATCATTAAGATATATGAAGGGAGAACTTATAGGGCATGTTTGTAAGGCAAATTGACGATTATGGTTCTAGAACGTAATCGTGAATTTGCAAGTACATATGTGCGCTTTTGAAATCCTATCGTGTTGATTAATATTCCTTGAAATTTCAAAAAAAAAAAAAATTCATTCACAACCCCTTCACAACATATTTGATTACTCAGTTTTGGTGTTATGAACCTACAATCTAGCCATCTTATCATCATGTTATGAGTTAATGTCATATTCTTTAGAAATTATTTCGAAATCCATAAGCCCTCGAACTTTAAATGCCATCATGTCTTATTTAGAAATCTATAACTCCTTGAGCTTTTCTGTTAAAGGGCTTGAGGCTCTAAGCTCCCTATCACATGGTTGTGTAAATTCCAAGATTCAATAAAATTCTCTATTTTCAATCATAGCGTGTTCGATTATTCATTCGCCTCTCAAGTCTCGAGCAATTTGAAAAACAAGAATTGGAGATTTAACTGCAAGAGCATTGTGACAAGGATTTTATGAGGCTCAACATATTTCTAAGGAAAGCGCCCGTACTCATTGAGAAGAAGCTACATATATTGATGCCAGTGCACACTAATTTTCATAATCTTGATCGTGTAACGATCAAGAACACATATCCCTCACACAGGATTGATGAAGTATTTATTTAACGACAAGGAACCAATTACCTCATTATTTGATGGATATGAAAACTTCATTATAAAATTTTGATACATCAATTAATGGATTGGTTGTATACTCATGCGATGAGACAAAGTAATTGCGTATGCCATCAGACAACTTATGATACACGGAAAGAGTTACATCATACATGATCTGAAACTGGATATAGAAGTATACATTCCGAAAAATATGGAGATATTATTTGTGCGAAAGAAACTGTGGCGTACTCTGTTCATGAGAGTTTATAACACCTCATAAATCACAAAGAGCTGAATATGCGTCAAGGACGTTGGATAAAGATATTAGGTGATCATGATTACAAGATTAAATACCGTACGGGGGGGGGGGGGGGGAACCTAAAATATTGGCTGATGTTTTAAATAGTAAAGAGAGACCAAAAATCTATTTGAGTAAGAGCAACGAGGATTGATATAAAAGTAAGTCTAATTTATGAGATCAAAAGAACATGAGGAATACATTGGATGCGGCGTAATACAAAGATGTATGGTTACTCCTCCGATTAGCCATTGCGAATTTCGGGACGAAATTCCTTCAAGGAGGGGAGAGTTGTAACACCTCTAAAAACTTTGTCAAAATCGGAGGGAAATTTTTGCGATTATAAATTGGATCCGGTAAGCCCAGTTAGGCCCAACAGGTCCATTAAGGAATTTGTGGCCCAACAAAAGCCAATCACTATAAACAATGTTCGGGCAAGTTGAATTACCGACCTTGTGGAGTTATAAATATTTTTCTGAGTATACACAGAGAATTACAGTCGTGGAAGTATGCTCGGTTAGCAAAACGGAGATGTACGGGATTCGCATTAGATACGCGCTTTATACCGCCCGTTGACCGAACGATTACCGAATTATATATATTTCAACATTTTAAACAACCGGAGATAATTACGAGACTTTTGTAATTTTCAATCGCTCGGGAATTATTATGGACCATTTACTTAGCATTCAGTGTTTAACGTGTTCGGAAATCACGGTATAATACCTGTTTATTTAAACTTGTACTACATATTTTTAAGATAAGTACATGTGAATGTACTTTTGTCTTCTCATTTATACAAACAGTACACACACATATGTGTGTGTAAATGAAATGCAGAAAGAAGGAACCAGAGAAAGAAAGAAGAGAGCCTCACGGCTCTCCTCCTCTCCTCCACTTCCGGAGACTAAAAATTGGCAGCGACAGCGGAGCACCGGCCGGTCTCCGACCATGGCCTGCGGCGGCGGCCTACATCAACCTTTCGCTGCTCTCTCTCTCCTGTTTATTTCCAGATCGGCACAATAGCAGACACGACTGACAGCCGCAAGTAGCGGCGATGTGTGAAGCCAGGCGGCGGCGCCGCTGCTCCTGTGCGCTCCGGTGAACAGCAACGGCGATGTTTCCCTGTGCGCGACTCCGACAGCTCCCTCGAATTTCTTTCTGGTCCGAACCCATCACGATGATGGGGGTTTCGTGATGTTTCCGTCGATGACAAGCAGCGCCGGCGACCTCTTTGGGGTCGCGATTCCGTCTCCGAGCACTGCTGGGTAAGTAAAAGGGATTTCAATCTTGGGTTTTCCCTGGTTTCAACCATTTTTCCCTTTCTAAACCCCGATTCGCTGTTATGTGTTACAGATTTGAGTGAATTGTTAATGTTGAGATGAATTTGTGATAACGATTCACGGTGGTGAGAGGCGGGCCGGCGGCGGCCATGGCCTCCGGCCGCTGGGACAGTTTCATGAAGATGGTGGTGAGTAGTTGTCTTGATCCTTATTGGGTTAATTGTTAGAAGTGGGGACTGATTTTGGTTTTGGAGAAAAGTGTAGAAACTGATTTGGAATTGTTTTGGTGTTGGTCAACAAAAGTCAACCGGGTTAAACCCGAGTACAGTTCTGGTCAACGGTTTTGAAGGGTCAAACGAAGTCAAACCTGGAAACCGAGCGTGGATTATTATTCGTGGCGAAATTCTAAGCGGAATGGACTATTTGCTCATCAGATTCGGACATTTTTGGATCTACGGTTAACCAGGTTCGAGTCAAGTACCGACCGGAAGGTATACCGTGTTCTGATATCTCATAATTATTATGATAACCTTGTACACAATAAAAACCCATTTTGAATGAACATACGAATTCTGAAAGGCTAACGGATAATTTAAATATGTAAATTAAATGACAATTACTTGAAGCTCCAAAGCTAAAATAATTATAGATGTTTAGTGTTGCATTATGCAACAATTCCGAAAACATAAAAATTAGTGTTTAATAAAACTTGAAGTAGTTCATGACACATTTTTTTTCCAGAATATAATTAAACACTACTCGCAGATCACGAATGTCAGAAAACTTAGTATTGCATTATGCAACATTAGTATTGCATTATGCAACATTTTAGAAACTGAATATGTAAGAACATAATTGACAGATAATGTCATAAACAGTAATGATTATAAAAATTTGTTTTAGGTTGCTTTGCTAGTAACGCTATTGCTGCAAATATACCATCAAGTTGAGCTTGCCATATTAATCAAGTGAGTTCCGTAATCATCCCTACCAGGAAATACTTTATGACACGCTCAATTTAACATTGAGGTGAAACACTTTATGACACGCTCAATTAAATATTGAGGTGCAACAGATACGTGCTTTACTAGTTGCCAAACCTACTTATTACATGATTTGTGTAAATACTAGATACATTTGGTGCATGTGTTGTACTCCGTAATATGTATACGTCTTATTGGTTGTGTCTAGTCAATTCATGTAGAAAGACATCGGGACTAGTAACGCAGTACATCAGTTTAAACACAGGCTAGGGTACGGCTCACCAACAACTTCAATGTTGTTAATATCAGTGGTTTATAAATTTTGCAGGAAATCAGTAAAGATCATTCAAGTATGTGGCTTTACAAGAAAAAGCGAACAAGTTCAAATAGTTATCAAGAACCTTCGGGCCCAGTGACCTAGTACTCTGTTTAGATGCTAGAAACAAACCTTATTATTATTATCAAGTGATTGTAAAACTTATCAGGCTGTATGTGACTAAACTATCTGTTGTTTAATATATATTATCTGTTGCTTCCGCGTGCGTCTGATATTGACAGCCTGTTTTCCACAACACCTCCCCCGTGCCTGACTGGGTGACAGGTGCGGGCGGGGTGTGACAATGCACGCACAATAAATAGTTACATTTTAATTTATGCTTATTTCCCCTATATAACAAAATACAACTTGCTATTTGCTCTTTTCGTGAGGTTTTTTGTCTTTAATATAATTTTTTGTCTTTTCGTATTTATTATTATTTGTGGTTTTTTATCCAAGCGCAACTAGTTTAGCAAAAGAGTTGGTGGTGTAATGCATATAGTCGTGTAACATAGTTTTTTTTTAATTTTTAATCTCAATGAATTTAGCACAGGAGTTGGCGGTGTAATATGTACCGTCGTGTAACATAACTTTTAACTCGTAGACTCAATAGCTTAAGCATTTGAGTTGTTGCGTAATTTTTTTATTTATATTTTCTTTACGTAGCGTTATAGCAATGCAGCTCTTTTGTGTGTCCGCATTACCTCTATTAGTATTTTTTTTCCATTCTTTTTAATCATTATTTAAACGTTTCATTCGTTTTAGTTTTAGTTTCACATTGTTGCTTTAAGTATCTAACTGTTTATAGTGTTATATACTAGACTTATAATTTTAATGTGCGTTGTCTTTTTTCATTTTCGATTTTTTTACGTTAGGCTTTAGCAATACAATTGTTTTTTATGCTCGCGTTATCTCATGACAATGCGTGGATAGTAAAATTCAGTATTTAACAAAGAGGAACAAAAGTCTGAAAAACTTTGATGGGGTCATAGAATTATAACAACTGATGTATTTAGTTACTTATTTATTATATATGTAGGGTTATGTTCATTTGAAAATTAAGGGTTTTGAGAACTTTTGAGAACCATTATGGGTAACTAATTTTCAAAGAGTGGGGGGGGGGGGGGGGGGGGGGATTTCTATATATATAACTAGTGGCTCAGAATGATTTTCAAAAGTTTTCAAAACCAATTGGTATATATAAGATTGAATTATATTATATTTATTTTATCTTAAAGAAGTTTACTTATAATATATTTGCTTGTTATGTGAACAAAACAAATTTTCAATAGTAAACCACTAAAAAAAATGTATTCTTCAAGAAAAGAAACTTGAGCAGTTGAGTATACATGTGAAAATGTTCTTTTAGTAGTAAACTATTGAGAGAAACTCTTTAAACGTTCATTTATAGCCACCGTCCACCAATAAAGAAATTAAAAAAAAAAAAACCTGAATCTAAATCTATAACATTAGGTCATATATAGTCATTGCGTGATAGGGGTGTTAAGTTTATCACGCCCGTGGAACGCTCTTCTAGACGTGACGGGGCACATTGTGGTGGTGATCACGGTGGTTGTGCAATGATTTTTTTGTTTTTTTTTTCTATCAATCACGCATTTACATCGCATATTTTTTTCTAAATTAAACATCACATTCACACAAACATCATTACACACATTTATCATCATCATTGGACTATGGCACCTCTTTTCATCTTTATCACCATCACACATAGCCTTATTATTATAATTGGAGATGCATAAACACCTTTTTTTTTCTTCCCAAATAGATTTGGATTTAGGATAGGTTCAGATTAGATCAAATGACATCAAACCGTTCTTTTACCAAAACCACTATAAGTTGTAAAAGTTAGATATGTAGCGGGATGATATATATTTTCTATGGTGATACCTATCATACATAATTATTCTAAAACGGACTTTGAGAGTGTAGGTTGGATCATCCTCTACCTTTCGGTGAAGTATGGTATTTATAGTTGTTATGAGGTTGTACGTTTTAGACGAATGATCTATTATTCTAGGAAGCATGTGGTCAATAGTTTGTATTGGGCGGGTATTCAATACGAAGTTAATGTTTTTGTCTGTGTGGTTGACTTGGATGTTCCGTCCTATATTATAGTTAAGTGGTATAGCTATTACAGCTATAGCCGTGACATGTTTTCGTTTTGTCTAATAACGTGTCATCGTTAACAGGGATTGTGTTGTCGGCTTTTAGCTGCGACTTTTTCTTGTATTAAGGTCTGGTAGACGTAACCATGACTTCTATTTCTCTATCCATGATTTATAGTTTGTGGTGTGTAACACCTTAAACATACAAGCCTTATTCCTTTTAATCGGTCCATTTTGATCCGAACTAAGTACGACCCAAACCCAATCCGACCATCTTGTCAGGCTTAGCGCAAAGAGTTATAGCAGAGGAGTTCATCTGATCATACAGACTAAAAGATTGATGATGATACCCTATCATGCAGAAGACTTATTAAAATATTGAGATCTCAACAATTTAACAGAAACAAATCAATCAGCTGCAGTTTAATAGCTCTAAGAAGTAGAAGAATCTGTGATTTCCAAAACAAGCAATCAAGCAAACCAAACCAAACAAACAAAGAAACAAACTTAGCTATACAGCAAGAGTCAAAACCCGAGTATGAATACTAATTAAAACGCCTTCCAGCCATCTACCGAATCTCTTCTTGGAGTTTCATTCTCCACTGTCGTCTTAAACGGGTCATGTGAGGTGAAGGGGCCGCTTGATCCAAATGGATCCACGTCATCAAACGATGGAAAACCATGATTGAAATCGGATGACTCATTGGTGCTTTTCATGGAATCAAATCTTGAGAAAGATTCATTCGGGCGTTGGAACAGTGAATGACCGAAACTGGAATCAGCAAGGCTGGCTTGATCATACTCGGAATCTTGAGTCGTGCTGCGGAATGAATCAAATCTTGAAAAGGAGTCCCGCGGTTGGAAGAGTCCACCGTCATTAGGAGTGGTGTTAAAGGAATCAAATCTTGAAAAGTTATTGGTGAACGGGTGTTCTTCTCGAGGTGAGTTTGTAGCATACATAGGAGTGCTTGGAACTGAATCAGCAAAAACAGACACAAAGGGCTGCTGTCTGGGAGACCCGGCATAACTGTAAGCAGGAGTGCTGGGAACCGAATCCGCAAAAGTTGAAGAAAATAGGCCATGGTTTTGGAACAAATTTTCTCCTGGCGGTGGGGAACCATATGAGGGTGTGTCAGGAACGGAATCAAATATTGCCTTCTTGGGAACCTCTGTTCTTATAGGGTTTAGGCCCCCCCATTCATCAAAAAAGTGTTTACTCTCCTCCTGCAAAATATAATAATCATCATCATATAGAAGCCTCATCAACATTTACAAAACACATATCATAAATTGTGATTTCCAACACAGAATACCTAGCATAAGAGAAGCAGGGAGTAATTGGATAAAGGTTACACACACACCTTATTAGACTTTGTAGCATTAAAATCCCAAGCTACATCTGAATCATAACTTGTGTCGAATGTACCCCACCCAGCCTCCTCAAAATCTTTGTCACCAGAAATAACTGACTGGGCATCTGAATGCTCACTGCACAGGTAAACAAAAAGAAATACTGTCAAGGGATGCCCCTTTAAAGAAGAAAAAAGCGGTTTAATACCTCAACTTAACTAAAATGCATATACATGTGACAAGTTTTAACATAATGACTAGTAAGATGTAAACTTTTTTGTGCAAAAATGCTGAATGTCACTTTATCAAAATTTTGATCGTTTTAAGGGCTAACAAACTACTTTAAATTTGCTTCACAATTACATGCATTCAAGACAAGTTTAGGGAGTATAACATACCAAAATTGGGTTGACAGACAGAGGCAGATTTAGGTTTAAACAGTATGGAGTCACAGGAATAGTCATTTTATTCATCTATGTAGAATCGTATGGAGTGTACGAGTATTTCGAGCGAATACATTCTTTTTTCTAATGGTGAATCAATATGTATTATTTGGATAAAATATAAGCAATAAAACATTATGTCCCAATGGTTGGAGTTTAGAGTTCGTCGCGCGTTTGTTTGGAACTCTTAGACCCAAGTTCGAGCCCTGCATTCAGTGTTTTTTCTATTCCGTTTTTTTGGTTTGAAAACTTTACATCATTTAAGACTTCAGTTAAAAACTTGAAGTCTTAAATGATGTAAAATACAGCAATTTTGACGCTTCATGAGTTTCTTCCGTGCTATTTTTTTACAACCTAAATTCTAGTTCTCATCTTCACAAATTCCTTCTGGTGCGAATTTTTTCCAAACTAAATTCCAGTTCTCATCTTCACGAAATCAATTATGGTTCTCATCTTCACGAAATCAATTCAAAGTTCTCATCTTCACAAACTAGTAATTCTCATCTACTGATATTCACAAAATAGAAATTTTGATTGTTGGTGATTATTGTCTACTTGTCTCTAATTCTTCAATGTTAGTCTTCAAATCCCTTTTTTTTGTTGTTTGCTTTCAATTACAAGTCTCCAACTCTAAAATCTTGATGAATAATTAGTTTGATTGTTGATTTGTGATTCTTTTTTGTGATTTTTGTTTATGCATTATTAGTTTAGGAACTACTATAATCAGTGGCGAAGCTTGAAAATATCAAGTGGGGGTCGGGAACTCGGGATCTAATTTTTTTTTTCCTAACACCAATTTTTGGGTAAATGGGGGGTCGAACCGGAGTATATCGAAATTTTCTACACGAAAATTATATACCCCTATATCGCAAAAAAAAATTCGAGGGGTCGGACGCCCCCTCCGCCCCTTAAAAGCTACGCCACTGACTATAATTAGATCTTTTTTATGTGACCAACCCGAACCTACTCGACCAAATTTTTTTTGTATGTTTCTATGACATCAGAGCATCTTAAAATAGTGACTACAGTGAAATAATTTCCTAGATCCGTCACTGTCGACAGACTTTTTCATGGATACTTTTACCAATTTAGAGACTTTAAATACCAAAACTAGGTTCAGGGACTTTTTCGTGCAAAATAAGACATGTATGTTGGATTTTATGGTAATTGCCCAAAAACAATGGAGTACCTTTGTGTTCTTTCTTGGAAAATCTTGTTACGTGGGCTTTCAGGTGCCTTGCTACTAGCTACTGGGCTGTCGGGTGGACTAGCTTTCTCTTTCTCTTTCTCTTTTTCCTCTTTCTCGATATCTTTCTCATTCAGTTCACTATCTGGTGACAACTTGTCAGCGTCCGAGGCAGTTGAAATTGTATTCGCACTGTCACGGAATGTAGATTTATTTTTATGTGACTTTGGCTTGGGAGGTGCTATAACATTTTGCACATCAAGTGTGAGCTCTTTCACAAATGTAAATCCTGCAGCAGGATGCAAAATCATCTTATTATATAACTGCCACATATATCAATTTTATTTTCTACTAGGTGTTAAGTTACCACCTTCATCTTCAAATGTATCCCACTTTTCATCCCAATCAGCTGCTCCTTCTTGAATACCACTTTGCCAACCTGAACAAATTTATAGGAATCACTGATAAAAGCTCCTTCATGACATTTAAGCTAAAAGATAAAACTAAATATTTACCACACTCATATGCATTTAGTAAAATTAAGCATTTATATAACATCCAAGAAATAATCAAGATCCATTTACCTGATAAAGGATAGATGATCCAACAGATTAAGTCATTTAGGAATATAAATACACCAGATAATGGATTAACCAACTCAAATCCTTATTTTCTAAATATATTTTTGTTTAGGCATCATCTCACCCTTCCCTTCTTTAGAAATCGTTATTTTTGTCTGAATATACATCTGAAATGCAACTAAATAGCAAAGTATTTAAATAATACAATTTTTTATCAAATGAAAATTTAAAAAATATCAACTTTTGTACATCACAATTTCCAAAATGTGTTATGTTAAACTTTTGCAAGACAATTTTGTAAAGGTAGCATACAAGTTTATTTTAACAAAATATTTGATTGAGTCTGCGATGTGAATTTTACAACAATAGCACTTGTCATGAAATTCAAGTACCTAAACCGTGAGAAGATTTAATCGTCATTCTTTAAAATGTGATACATTCTTATAAATGATTTTAAAAACGAATAAGTACTTAAAAATTGAATGTGATTTGTTTCATGATGACCATTAGCTAAATGCGACTATTTTTTCCATCACAAAAGTTTTAGAACATGAGTACTGTTATGGAAAAGTTGTTAAAAATGTGACATTTTTTAATCCACAGACTTCTCAATATATCAATGATTTTATGGGTCAATTTGTTTTTGTAAATGCGATTACTTTCTAGAGTCAAATTTTTATAATTATAATTACATGAGCCATTTCTCGTATAAACAGAATTCAAATATGAGAAAAAATAATATGCTTTACCCAAAAAAAAGAAAAAGAAAAGAGGGGATGTGAAAATAAGTTTGCAGCACTGGGGTGGGGGTGGGGGGGGGATAGGTGGAAGGGACCCTACAAAAGTTCACTTAACTACTTAAGATGAATGAAAACTATTACATAGACACACACAGTAGAAGCTAGAATTCAATATAAGGCTAACAAGTGTGAAAGAGAAAAATAAACTTGTTCTGTAAATTATCTTCAAACAGTAGTTGACAATGCATATCCCAAACCACCCACACCCCTATACTATACAGAAAGAAAACAGTTCATCCAAATACACAGGTCTAAGAAAATTATCAGCCTAGATATGTCAAAATTTTGATGATATACAGCATTCTAATGATATGTCAGAGCTTTAACAGTTAATAAGATTAAGCGACAAGAAAGATTTCATTTCTAATTACAAACATGGTAAATATTAACAGAAGAGTTGGTGTTTTTGAAAGAAAACAACGGATCATAGTTGTTGAATGCGCAAGGCGCACTCAAGGTGCAAAGGGTGAGCCTTGGACCTAGGCGCAAGGCGCTTAAAAAACGAGGGCTTTTTTAAGCAAGGTGTATAATATAAAAATACCATTGTTAATGGTTTTAGACATGTTTGAGGCTTGTTTTGGGCTTGTTTCGGGCTAGTTTAATTGTTTCGGGTCTCTTCAAAAGATTTTTGGCCGGAATTTGTCCTGAAAACGTGCGCCTGAAAATGGGGCTTTCGAATCGACGCGACATTGAGCTGCACCTGAGCACCTAGGTGCTCTGTGGGCTTTCGGCAAGAGAGCAATAGAACGATATATGGTAAATGTGAGAATATTACCAAAAGGCAGCTCAAGCAGAGATGTTGGTTTCCCACGCAGCCCATACATTTTGCAGCGCTCATTCAATGTTTTTACTTGCTCCTCGAGATCCGCTTGAATGAGATCAGCACGGGCCTACATAGTCAGAAGGTTACACATATCATCCACAACGAAAAGAAATACAAAGTACAAATTTAATCAAAATACAACCTACCTGAATCTCATCCGGTTTTCCGTCTTGCTCAAGCTTGACTATTGCTCGGTAAAGCTCCATCTTTTTATCCTGATTATTGTAGTTGATCATATGTTGCATCAGTGGCATAACATTTTGAAGAAATGAACCTCAAGAAAAGTTTTTTAATAGACCTGAATATCACGAAACGTGGCTTCCTCAATAGTTAACTTAGAAGCCACATCTCCAGCCTGTTTGTATTTCTCTTCATATTTCTTTGACAATAATTCTACCTGGGAACACAGGATGCTTATTTCATAAAACAGCATTTAATACTTGAAGATATGCATGCATACATATACGTGTGTGTGTACATCCATGTATGTATACATGTACATACATATATCATATATTTGCATACATGTGTGTGACTCTGTGAGTGTATCTTCACATAAAATCGAGGATAGGGCCTAATACCTCTTTTTTATCACTGGAAACCCTTTCTGTGATCTCATTTAATCTAGAGTCACATCTGCTCTTGTACAAAACCTGTAATTAAAGAACAAAACATATGACACCCTGATGAATTTATACAAACATTTTCAGATACTTCTTACTTGAAACCCCCCCTCCCCCCCCAAAAAAAAAATGTAACAGAGTAAGTCTCAAACCGTTGCGCCCCAGTTTATATATGAACACCGTTTTTTAAATTATAAGTACCAAAAATGAGATTTGATATCTGATAAACCAGAATTTTAATCTCATTCAAACAATCACCAATTAAAGCAAAATATGCATGAATCTAGAACCATGTTTCTCCATCTTCCATGGCTAATGATGATGAGGAACCAACTTGAATATCATCCGTTTTTTATATTTCTAAAGCATGCCAATACATATGAGAGTCATAACTTATAATTGATTATAAAGAGAAGAAGAAAACTCACAACTTCCTGCATCTTGTTTCGGTAGAACTCAATTTTTTGTTTAGCTTCCAATATCTCTTTCTCAAGTTCACCCACCTGTGTGTGTCAGAAAGAAAAGAAAAAAAAAGAATGAAACTGCACAACTTTCACAACTATGATAAACAGAATGTCAGCCAAAAACAGTTGGAGTTTTTACATGCTTCATGTTATACGTTTTTTGTTACTCGCTAATTGTAAGGTTAAAAAAACGTATAGACTGGTCTTATTAATTTTCTCTACGGGGTGCTCCCATCTGGTTAAAGTTGCAGCATCTGCAACACCACAGCCTGTGTTTACAAAGTTGAGCCAAATAACATGCAGCTTACCAGGTGTAGGACTAGTTTGAGATGCAGTAGAATTTTAGTCATAATTTATTATATTAACTAAAGTTGATGGCAACAAGAACTTCATGTTTTTACCTTTTTATCTGCCTCAGTTGCCTCCTGGAACTTAGAATTCAATGATTTTTGCTCTTCTGTGCTAAGCTGGTCCACTAGATGCTTCTCCAGCACAGGAACTGTCTGCTTACGCTGTTTAGGCTGGTACTGTTCATCAGTCTCAGTTATTGGAACTGGAACTGGACGGGGTGGTCTTGCTGCAACAGGAGCCACCTGCCTTGGCCCCGTCATCCCATGTGCTTGTTGGACACCTACAAGATTAATTAATTAATTAATTAATTAAAAAATTTGGCCTCCCATAACATATTATCAAAATAATCTTTCTATGATATATATTTGCGGAAATCATATTTGTCAAACTAATTAATTATTAAAATTATAAATAAAAAATTTTTGAACAAAAAGTAACTGTTGCAGATCAACCCAACATGTACCAGATATTACCAGCGCCTATACCTGGTGGAGGTCTCCATTGTGGAGCAGCAGGCGTTTGACCATCAAAGATATTAGATGGTAACACCTTAGGAAGAGGACGGCCTTCCCTGAACCGCTCCATAAGGTATAGAGCAACACAAAATTCCTTGAGAGAGAGCATGCTGTCACCATCCTCATCAGACAAGTCCCACACTTGCTTTAAGATCTCTGAAATACCAATAATAACCATAGTCAACTTTACTATTACAAGATGTTGCCATGTTGGCACTTAGCACCACTACCTGATTTAACCGTTCAAGATACTAAAATATACTTTGACAAACAAAAATGGTCTACCTTTACCATGCTTATAGCATTTGGCAATTCTTGGGTTGCTTAAAAGCATGGGTTTTTGCTATTTGTTTAAAGAGTGTAACAAAAATGTATTTTTAAGCATATCCCAATTTAGAGAAGTAGATACTTGAGCATGTGGCCTTTATTGCTAAGATGAATTTCTATTCTTACATTCAACAGAAAAAAATAATGGCATTATTTCTATGATTGCTTCCTATATGGCTAGAATAACTAGAGTATAGCAAACTTAGAGTTAACATATATGTTTCCTGGACACGACTACTACAGAAAAAAAATGAAAACATAATTCGTAAAAAAAATGGAACATTGTGTTTAAAAAAAAAATTGAATGCCTAAAACTTCATGCAAGTTGACAAAAGTTCAATGTTTATCATTTTAAGCAAGAAGCCAAGAAGATGACATCATTACATCAACAATTACTAACTTTCTGACGAGGATAGAAAATTAGATAACATAACTTGAACAAAATATAAGAGAACTTTTGAATAGCAACAGAAACATCATGCCACATGGATCTTCAGGTGGTCCAGAAATCGTTTGATTCTAGCCCAACCTTATATTCCAAAGTATGTGGTGTATGAAAAAAAATAATAATAGAGAAGAGCAAAGAGAAATATCAGAGCTCACGAACAAGAATTGTCAATCCATCGTCCCCATTGTAAACACAACATCTGATTACTCTAACAGACGTTTGGTTAACATATACTTGCTTAGCAATGAAACGACAATAGATTTTATAGGTTGCACTTCATGCAGATTTTCATTCAATAAATTAGTTTTTTTTAAATGGTCATTTTTTAAATGGTCCACTTATTATCACTCATTTGGCATGTATGTGTTCGTATTTTCTTTAGTGTATCAAAAACGTACATATCTGCTTGCTTCTTAAGTAAGTGTATTGGATTGAGGCACAAAGCACACATAATATAGCAATCTATATACATCATTTTGGTTGGTTTTCTAATTCTGAAGGGAGTTGATATCCATACAGCCAGATTGATAGGAACAAACCATTTAAGTCACATTTTAAATAACACAAGTCTAGTTTAGCATATTACTTGCCATAATGCTGGCTATCTATTCGTATAAAACTTAAATAAAGTGCCATTTTTTTAATTCTTATCGTTAATCTATATAATCAAGTCCTTATAACTGATACCCTAAGGAAAAGTAGTAAAGTACTATTACATCTTCCTCTTGTTGTAAAGTATGCACAACAAGAGTACTTGAAAGTTAGATGTGTGTCATGTTTCCTACATGTGTTGATAACTTGATATTTTACTGTAGCTGTTAACTTATCCAGACTCCAAATAACTTTAAGTTTATTGACTGAGTTTCATATTTGTTGCACAACAAAAAAAAAAAAAAAAAACAAGATAATAATAAAAATCTCTCCCCCTTTTTCGTTCTACATAGTCAACATGAAATGGTCTTATGTGGTTGCAATTTGCAAAAACGTATATCCCAAGCTAAATAGATGGTGGGCTATTTGAGTTCTGCTTGTAACTAGAAAACTCAATAAAGCAATGGAAAATGACAAAAATTTAACCTACCTCTTGGCAATTTCCAACTCAAGAACAGATTGCGTGCCTGTTCACCAGTAACTTTCCCATCTCTGTCGGTATCCACTTCCATGAAAACCTTGGTATACTTTTGAATACTGGTCTGTGACATTTTCGGCCACGGTTGTGAAGAAGAAAGATTTTCAGGCTTGACATGAGGAAATGTAGATCCAGGAGCTTGCTGATTATGCCCGAAACTCGAGTGCATTTGATGGTTCTGATTAGCACTAGGTTGGTGACTCTGAATAGGTTTATTGGGTATTTTGGTCCCACCAGCAACAGGCAATAAAACACTTGTTTGAGATGAGACAGCATCACCAAATGATGCAAACCCATTTCCTGCAACACCACGACCGTTTGAATCTTTAGGAGCAGAAACAGTAGCAGCAGAACCATTTAGTTTAGCATTTTGCAATAAGCTACTAGTGGTAGTCCTAGGAACTTGAGAATGTACTCCGCTTGTCAGCGAACCATTGTAGCTGTTTGGCCCTCCACCTGGCATTCCATTATTGGCTCGCATGACTTGGCCTGGCTGTGGTGAATAACCCCTGATACCAACTCCTGCTGAACTCACCACATTTAAATTTGACTGAGGAGAAGTAGAAGCAGGTACATTAATCTGGGGAGGGGGAATTTTAGCCGAAGCAGGTCCATATAATGCTGCCTTCACAATATCTGGAGTAAGGTCTCTCTTACTTTGTGCAACAGTTACAAGTTTCAGGTAATTGTAGAACTCTGCTCGCCCAAGGTAACCACTTCCATTTTGATCTGCATAGGTCCATATCTACACACAAGCAAATACATACCATGAAATATTACAAAGAAGCAAAGACTATAGCAGTAGCACATGATATTCAACCTTTTACTTATAAAATCATACAATCTTTCAGCAAAAAATGTTTTAGGCTTTTAGCCCATGACTTTCAAGCATGGAAGTGAATTACAAGATGCAGATTAAAGCATAATATCAGCAGTCCTCTCAAGTTATTTTTGTTACAAAAAAAATTAGTGATATGAAAGGATGGGGGGAGAAATGAAATAAATAATTCTCGAATTCTTTTGGTTTCTCTCCCCTTCTACAAGGAGAGAGAAGATTCTCTCCAAACTTTCCTCCTAAATGTCACAAGGTTTTGGAGAACAAGATAAGGTCCACTAACTTTTTTTAGTTACCAAATCCCTGATTTAAACTAGCATATTTGAATATTATGGGTATCTTTGTAAACTTATCAGATTTCTTTCCCTTTCTCTCCAAGTTGAGAACACGAGAAAAGTTAAAACATGAAGTTTATTTTCCTTTCTTTTCAGTTCAGGAACACACAAATGTGTGTGTGTGTGTGTGTGTAATTTTGCTTTCTTTTCTCTCCAAGCTCGAGAAAGCAGCATAAGGTTGCTGATATAATGAAATATCATTTGCAAAATGCAAGTAACTTCTAAAACCTTTACTCTATATGCTTATATAGAACAAGAAGAGAAAGCAGGTGTTGAGGACCCATGCCTACCCCATTTCAAGTTTGAGCTTCTAATATCATCCTCTTCAAACCAAAACCTACCATGATGCCTAGATACAAATAAATCTAAGCTGTTCATACTTTTTTATAGAACTGTTAATGTTATTAGTATCCAATAGGGAACCGAATATAAGACTGTTACATCCTTTAAATATAAATCTGATCTTTGTTTGCATCATGTTTCTGCTCAAAAGAGCAAGTCAATTCTCATGAACACCATATTCTTGACTGAATTATAACATGGTATTTAGATGCATTTAGGAATGATGTGTCTCACCGGCGGGATTTTACTAGGTATGTTTGTCTGTTTCTTGGTTTGTTTGCTACCCTATTAGTTACAAGTGTCTGCGTAACCTACTTCTGTTAAGAATAACTTAGTATTTAGGTTTCAAATAACCATTGTCAAACTATAAGACAAAACTTACTACCAAGGGATAAAAAAAGTTACTTCATATTTTATCTATTACTTTATTGAATAATCAGAATTTGCAAACCCTCAATCACCATCAGAGAGTGATTATAACACATTCAAGCAGTAAAAGCATATACAAATACTATCAGTTGCACCACGCATTGTACAGCTGATCATCCCAATCTAACTATTTAGTATCACGTAATCACTTTTAAAACAGATAACCAAAAACATCTAAGCAGTTATCTATAACTAAATACAACTCGTATAAATTCATATTTGATATATGCATACCGATGTGTAACAGAGCGAATCTGGCCTGAAGCTAACAATTTCTAATACTCCAACCAAATATCATCATTAATGCAAAACTTGATCGACAAATTAAGGAAATCAAACATGAAATTAAGTACAGAAAATGCAAAATTCTAACAGTAAATCGGTTACCTGAGCGAGAACTGGCTTAGGCAGACCAGAGGCTTGAAAGAACGAAACGGCTTCGGAGCCACTAACGCGTCCATCTTGATCTAAATCTGCTCTTTTGAAGTACAGCTCGAATTGATCCGTGTTCACCGCCCCACCGGCCATTCCAAAGGAGGCGAATAATCCAGTGGTTTATGATCGACTAATTGAATTCGAAGATCTGCGATGGAAGATAGAATTCAAAGTCGTAAGTGGATCTGTTACCGCATCAGGATCTGAAACTCTAGGGTTTTGAATCGGTTGGAAGGCGAAGATGATTACTGAGTTTGGTGATGGTTCGTCTCTCCGATTTGGAGGAGCAAATCGAAGTGTGAGTCGAAATGTAAAAGAGTCGTCGGATCCAGGATGCCCCAACAGTTGTTTTGGGAGATGACAAAAATATAACCACGAGAAGAGTATATAGCTTTAATTATTGTCTAATAAGGAATAACTAGTAAGTTAACTCTTTGGGCGGTTTTAGCCATAATCAAGTAGCAAAGAGATTAAAGAAAACACGTCGCAACGGTATATTCGAAATTTTTTAAAAATAAAGAAAAAAACGACATCGTTATAATATGAAAATGGGTGTTATGAAATACCCCGGCTCGTTTTTAATAAAAGAAAAAACATTGACGATACGTAGATGGGGCGACGTATGAAGTTGTGTCGACTTGATTTTGAATATAGAAATGTAGATAAAGATCACGTCACTACGACATACACGAAAAATGAAATAAGCGATAAGAAACATGAAAAAGTATTTAGCAATATATCGTATTTGACTTACTCGGTTTTGAACAAAATTTATATCATACGTAGATAAAAGTTAGATGTTGTAATGGTTTAGTAGAAGTGTGTGAAAACATCATATTTTAAAAAATATGAGACAAGCAAAATATGTATAAAACTTGACCAGCATTGGCACGTGTTTCCGTGCGAGAGAATGTATGAACATACAATTTATGCCAAGCAAGTCTATTCGATTAGGTCTTTATTTTATCGAATACGTCTGAGATTTGATTACTAACATCGATTATTTGAAATCAAATCTATCACGATTTTTAAAATTAAGAACTACACCTAATGCTCTCAGTGAAGCTGTGAGATAAATGGTTTATAGAGTGAGTTTGTATAAAAATAAATTTATTATCTAATTGTCACGTTAAAATGTTTTATTTTATTTTAAATAAATCAATAGACTTTGAGTTTTCTTTATTTGGAGATGCGGATTTTATTTACATAGTCTTAAAACAACAACGAATTTTATTAAAACATTTTTGTATATTTAAAATTTTGAAAAATTTGGGGTTTCGAGGACTGTTTTCCAAGCGAGTTTTTTTGTAAGGCTTGAATATGAACAAAACAAAAGTTCAAACCTGCAATTTTCCTCCTCACACTTAAGTTGCACATTACCTTCAATGTGTCAAAATGCATAAAAATGAGAGAAATATGAAATAAAAAGTGAGAGAAAAGAAAATTTGGGCATGGCTTCCCATGTATTGGGAGTTTCCACGTGGCCATGTGCTAATGTGCCACGCGCCATGTTGTGTCGGGTGCCCTCTACAATCATTATTATGTACCTACACTCCCTTGTTTTCTCAATTACATTCATACAAAGTAGAAGAAAACATAATATCCAAGTATTTGAGGTTTTGGTTAAATTTTCTAGCACTTTGCAACAACAGGAGTGTTATTGCAAAAATTAGATATCAAAATTGTGTTAGGCAAAACAATACCTTCAATTATAAAATTATAAATTCTAATGTAAAATTATGAATGAAAGGGTGGGACAAAATTCTGATTGTCCTTTCGAGTAATGTCGGTATGCGCAGATCGATTCATCATTTTTTGTTTTAGATGTCCATGGTGTCACACCCCCAAATCTGCCTGCGGAGTATCACCGCAAATAGGGCGTGATCGACCAGGATCTGAGTCACCAGACACAAAGAACATTCTATATGCACGACAACCGTTCAGAATAATGTTTTAACAGTCCATTTGTTTAAAAACAAGTTTATCAGAGTTTATCAAAGTTTATGCATAATCGACTTTAAAACGACTAAAGTTAAAATGTTTGCTCGCCCAAGGCAATAAGAGATAATAAGAGTTTAACAAACCATGCAGACCAAAACCAAGTAATGATCCTAACATGCTCCTTAGCTCTCCTAAGGACATGAGAAGAAACATGTAAAGTGTCAACGCGAGGTTGGTGAATTCATGGAGTTAAACAATATTCTTACCAGATATTTGATACCATTAGGGTCGATGACTCAATAAAAAGGCTTTTAACTTTTGAAAGCTAGAATATTATTTATAGATGTCATAGATGTAGACTCTTGTAAATATTAGAATATAATATAAAACAAGAACTACTAGTGCTTGCCCAAGTGATACCGGGTGATGATAGGGTCACGGAGAGACTCGTGATCTTAATGTGAGGAGTTTGATTTTTGAAGTACACGAGTTTTTCCCTTCTGATGCATCGCGTTAGCATGGGTGAAGCTTTTTCCTAAAAGGTGTCCAACCAATGGGTCTGGACTTCCCAACACTTTCCGCTCTTAACGAGTATGTGACGCCTTTTGTAATTGCATTACCCAGGGTGATCCGGGTTGCATTTATTGGCTGTTAAAAATATAAAATAAGGAATATAATTTAGATAAATTACTATAAAAAAGGATTGTTATACATAATTACACCACATTGATATCCACACACACTTGATACGATCGTTTGGGGTAAAACGATGACCGATGACGACCACATAAAATTAAGAGGGAGGGGTGGGGGTGTATTTATATAATAAAATAATATATATATATATATATATATATATAGGGTTAGGTTCAAATGAGAACTTTTTCTTTTGAGAACTTTTGAGAACCATTCCGAGGCACTAATTTTCAGGGGGGAAGCATTCAAATTCATGGGGGGATTTCCTTATATATAACTTGTGGCTAAAAATGGTTCTCAAAAGTTCTCAAAACCAATTGATTCTCAAATGATCCTCTCCCTATATATATATTAGACTCTATGCTATCGTTTTGTCTAAATGATTGTATAAAGTGCAAGGTTGCAGAAATCGCTTGGCGGTAGTTCGACGATCGACTGGTGTTAAGCGATTAATCGGATTAATCATGATTAATCGGCGATTAATCGGAGACCCTAAATTATTACACACACACACACACACACACATATATATATATATATATATATATATATATATATATATATAACATGGGAATATCCTAATATAGTTAATAAGTAAATAATTAAATAACCTTGATAAGTAATAAACTAGTACTTATATACACGTTTAAATAAAAAAAAACTACAATAATTAAGTCGAATACGTTTAATATCCAAAAAAATAAACACATTTTCATACTTAAATTGTCATCTTCTTTTAACACTCTCAGAGTGATTCCAATATTTGGACTCCATCCGGCTCGTATTCATCTTCAAAAATTACCACCTCACCCTCGGACTCGAAATCTTTATCAAAAAGTTCATTTTGAGGTGCTTGATTATTATTAGTCTCGGAAGCTTCATGACCGCGAAGGACCTTCTCTTCTAATAGACTAATACACGCTAGAAGAAGATATTTGAGAATTTTTTAAAATTAATTGGCTAACCGTCAAGGCCGCCAAGACCGCCAAAGACAGATGTCGACCGTCGTTGACCAAGTGACCGTTAAACCATTAATCGTAGACGGTGAGGGACCGCCAAACGTTTAATCACTGATTAATCACCAATTAATCACGATTTCTACACCATTAAATTAATAAAGCGTGTGAATATATCAAAAGTGTCTTAACCGAAAAAAAAAAACATAGATACTTTGATAGTGGCTGGAAGGCCACACAGCACCACCATACTTGATAGTGTTAACAGTCAACAAACACTCACCCTTCTTCTTCTTCTGAAATTCAACCTTTTTTCCCAAAATTTTCTCCAACATCTGGACACACATCTTTCTCTAAATTCCCTCCACTTTTAAGCGGCTCTTTCAGATCAATCTATTCAATTTAATTTAATCATGTCCTCTTCGTCGTCGTCATCTGGATCGGAGGAGGAGGATGAAGGCATGGATTCATACAGAAAAGGAGGCTACCACGCGGTTAGGGTCGGCGATACGTTCTCCGGCGGCCGATATATCGCTCAACGGAAGCTCGGATGGGGCCAGTTCTCCACCGTTTGGCTTGCTTATGATTCTCTAACATCTGTATGTTTTTCATCTCAAATCTCACATCGAATTATTTTTGCTTCCATATTCCTGAAACGATATGTTTGATTTTGTTGACCTAACAACGATCATGTACACTGATGATTTGTTTTGACTATATATAAATTTATAAAAATATTCATTTAATTTAATAATTGGTGTAGTTTAAGAGCAGTAGTTTGTCGTTTAGAAAAATAAAAATAAAAATCAATGGATACGAAATGTTGGATTTACTCATTGGTCTTTAGGGGCTGCTGCATTTGATTTAATAGAGTTTAATATAATGCTACTTAAATCTAGGATTTGTAGACTAATATTGAATAGGTATTATATCCGGTTGAAGTTCATATGGTTCTTAATGAAGAACTAATGAGCAGTGAGGCACTGAGGCTTGTTTAGGGTATTATGTAAGCAGACACTGTTTTGTCTAGGGTAGATTAGGAGCAAGATTTCATCTTTCTCTGATCTTAAGTCTTAACCGGCATTTTTTCTTATATTTTTGTTGGATTATTTTTCAGTTAGACTTTAATCAGTTCAAATATATTGGGTCTATCACAAAATGCTTAGTGTTTCTAGTTCACCTTGTTCGTTTTCTTATTTAACATGGGCTTCCGATCTAAATTGTTGATAGTTAGATATCTGATAGCGTAAGAGGAAAAATTGATGTGAATGACTGAGTTATGAATTAGTTTCGATATTTCACAATTTATTGCCCTATAAGGTCATCACTGCCGAAGGATGCTGAGAGTCACATGACCAGTTTAAATAATTACCGAACCATCTTATACATCATCTGTTATATGTCCTATTAGGTATTGTAGTAATTGGCTGGTTCTTTAAGACGTAAGTCAAATGCAATATATTCTTTGGAATTGTGGTTATTAAAGTTGTGCTATATTTAGAATGTATTAAACACAATAATAAAACCCAATAAAGTTGTTGCTTGATTTGTTGGCTTGACAATGGCATTTCGGTGTTCCACATGGATCAAGCATTTCCGATGCATAGGTTAGTAGTCCACTTATTTTCTATCAGATCCTAGTAATTTTGTATGTAGCTACACTTAACTTTAGGTAAACTGTAACTTCCTACCCTTTGTACCAAGCAATATGTTGCGTAGAAAGAGGTCACAACTTTGTTTTTTGATTGCTTGAGTGGAGGCTTCCTATGAGGTCAACCATCCTAGAGTTACTCCCATCCTAGCACACTCAAGTGTTGGCTTTTCTCCTCTCATCCACAAGACCACAACCAATGCGCTCGAAACATGTTGGTGGTGTTGGAGGTTGGGCATTCCTTATGACCCAATATCTTGTGAAGGGAATGATGTGGGATTTTCCTGAGCTGTTAATCACATAAATGACATTGTTGCTTTTGAATCAAACAAGTTATTGATGTTGATTTTAATGTACTATTTCTAGCTATACACGGTGGCCAGCTATATGTTGATATTCTGTTTTCATATGAGAAGTTTTATCATTCGGTTTCATATCCTTTTTTTTGTTTAATAATCATTCATTCTTGTACTTTTCTAGGTAAATTGCAATACATAGCAATATGGTTTCTCTTCATTTATAATTTGGTCACTGAACTTCAAAAATTTCTACTAAAGCTTCACACTTAAAAAAAATCCTTTCTACCATGTCAGCGCTTATGGGTCCTTGATCAAGATTACGCTATTTTGAAAAGCATATTGCTATGTGCTGCAATTTACCTAGAATAGTACAAGAATGAATTATTATTAAAAATTCATTGATCAAAACTAATGAATGTAAAAAATTCATTGATCAAATCTAATGAAATGAAACTACATAACTATTTGTTGCAAATTGTCCCTTCTTCTGGTAAATGTTATTATATTATGCTTGTGTATGGCATTTATACCCTTGTACTTTTTACTATATACTAGAATGCATGGTGTTCCAAATTTTAGGTATGTTGACAAAACAAAAACAAAGACACGTGCATACAACTTAGGACATCATGTACTTTTTTTACACTTTTTAGGAAAAATCTTCTTTTTAGCAGAATCGAAACCTATATATATGTGTGTATGGCTAAATTTCATCATTATTACTGCAACAACTACAGTTTTAGCATATTGGTAATCATATCTAATGTTGTGTTGTTATACAACAACTCATGATGTAGAAATATGTTGCCCTCAAGATCCAGAAAAGCGCACCTGAATTCGCTGAATCTGCCATCCATGAAATCGAAGTTGTTTCTGTACTCACCAAAAATGACCCGGATAACAAAAAATGTGTAATACGATTACTGAACCACTTCAAGCATACAGGCCCAAATGGTCAACACTTTTGCATGGTCTTTGAATTTCTCGGTGATAGCATTCTCCAACTAATCAAATACAATCGTTATAAAGGCCTTCCGTTGAACAGAGTAAGGGCTATATGTAGATGCATACTAACCGCACTAGATTATTTACACACACAACTTGGTATAATACACACAGACCTAAAACCCGAAAATATACTTCTCGTTTCCACCATAAATCCTTCAAATGATCCAAATCGGTCGAAAAAGGGCCCAATTCTTAGTAAACCTGATGGAAGTATGAATAATGGTGGCGGATTTGTGGTTAATGCTATTGAAAAAAGGCTAAAGCAGAGGGCTAGGCAAGCAGTTGCTAGGATATCTGCAAGACGGGCCTCATTGGGAGGTTTTCGACCCGTTACCAAGGGTGACAGGTGCTTTGATGGGATTGATTTTAGGTGTAAAGTTGTGGATTTTGGGAATGCATGTTGGGCTAATAGACCAAATGCAGAAGAAATTCAAACAAGACAGTATAGAGCTCCTGAAGTTATATTACAGTCAGGATACACATATTCAGCTGATATGTGGTCGTTTGCTTGCACTGCCTTTGAGCTTGCTACGGGTGAGATGATGTTTGCTCCCAAACCTGGACAAAGTTACAGTGAAGATGAGGTATTTATATTTTATAATATCATTCTTTAGAACTTCTGTTTAAAAAAAAATATATGTTGTATCTAGAGCTATAGCAACTTCAACCCATTTATATATGAATGGGTTGATACTCGTTATGCTATATCTTTCGGGTCGACTATGAAATTGACCCTTTACTCAACTTCCCCATTTGCTACCTCTAGTTGTGTCTGACTTAGACCGCAATTTTCTACCCGTGAATCTGAAAATGGGTCATCTTTTTTCCCATTCACCAGTCTGTGTCAAATGGGTCTATCTCAAGTTGGTTGTATTATATGTTGAAAGTTAATGTATTTAAATGTTTAGACTTAACTAAATACCTTTATTTGAAAAAAAATATATATATTATTTTGTTACATAGTTTTGCTAATCATTAACAATACATTAATTAGTTATTAAATAATTAAATGGACATAATAGTGTTAGCGGGTCAATCTGGCCCGTTTTTAGCCAAACCTGTTATCCCTTAGTGATCTGGAATGATTACAGGACCACCTCGCTTTAATGATGGAAATACTCGGGAAGATACCTCGAAAGGTAACAGCTAAATAATAAGCATATTATATATAAGAATCATTCATTATATTGGTAGTTTTTGATGATCTGTTTGTTTGTTAATAACAACAGATAGCCATTGGAGGCCTTAGATCGAAAGACTACTTCGACAGATATGGTGACCTCAAAAGGATCCGTCGATTGAAACATGTTCCTCTCGCCCGCTTACTTATTGACAAATTTAAATTCAGTGTGAATGATGCTCGTGATTTTGCGGACTTCTTGATTCCCATTCTTGATTTTGCACCAGAAAAACGACCAACTGCTGAACAATGTCTGCAACACCCTTGGCTCAACAAATTATCTGAATCTAGTGTCCAGAAGCTGGATTCTGAGATGTCCAAACTTCAGATTAAGTGATGAAAATGGATTGCAACTGTCATGTTAGTCTCATACTAAGGAAGAATAGATTGTTTATTGAATCATCACAAGAATTATAGTGTAATTATTGATGAATACTGTCAGTAAAACTATTAAAATGTTACACTGTATTCATTAGAATTCTAAGAAGGCGCATAAGCACTTGTACATAGTGTTCACTAGATATAGTTAAGAGGTGGTTCAACAGTTGCATTGATTTCTTATGTTTCAAATTTAAAGCAATAGACACATATGTTTAATTGGTTCTTTCTTTAAGCAATCCTCAAGAGAGGAAGATCTAAGACTTTCTATCAACTCTTTTATGGCAAAACTTTGGTCTAAAGCATTTTGTCACGGAGTTAAATTTTTTCTTTTTCTTTTTTGAACAACAGAGGATCTCACGTGTAAACCTACTCTTTCGGGGTCTTGACCGTTGTGAGACCGTACCGCCAGATGCGCGGGAACCGGTTGAAATCCGTAAACCCTCGCCCCTTGTCAGATTTGAACTCGGGATAAAAGGCCTGATTCGTCCGTTTACCCATATGTCCATGGAAATAGTCCAAATGGTAATCGAACCTGCGACCTCCATAAAGAGAGGGCAGAACTCTTACAACTGAACCAAATTCACAGAACAAGAACAGGGAGTTAATCTTTTTGACTTGCGGTTCTCCTCAGCAAAAATCATTAGCCTATAACTCAAAAATATGTACAACGTAAAACACTCTCTTTGTAATCTCTTTCTAGCAGTACAATCAATTCTTGTTTACGGAGCTTGCAACTTCATTTATAGTTGCCATAGACTCAACTTAAATCGAGTCTCATTGTTGCACTTGAGTCAAAATAACATAAAAATTAACTTCTTGACAATTTGCTAGCCTTTTATTTGTTGGTGTTCTAAGAGATATGTTTTATAAGCATCGGCGGAATCAAACGGGGTCAAGAGGGTCCATTGACCCTTCGGCCGACTAGCTTTGTTTCACCGTAGATCCAATTTCCAATGTGTTTCTTGATATATTTTTTTTGGTGTTTAACCCTCTAAAACTTCGAAAAAAATGAATCAAATGAACCGAGATAAGTAAACGAGGGTAGATCTAAAGTTTTTCCTGACTGTAAGTTGATGGAGATGTATAAACCAGAGAGAAGTGAATATTATAATGAGAAAGAAGATGCATAAAAGTAAACATAGAGTTAAAGGGTAAAAGAGAGAGGTAGATGTACGGTTTGGAACTCATTTTAATACATTTCTTTAAACTAGATAAATATTATATTATTTATCCTTTTTACCTTTCCGATGACACCATGACACCAACGACAATGTTGGGTTAGGTTCATTTAAGAGCCAATTAGTTTTGAGAATTTTAGAGATTCATTTTGAGCCACTAATTTTCAGGGGGAGGGGAGGGGGGGGGGACCAATGTTTTCTTCTTAAACACAATTACATGTAGAATTAGGAAACATGCACCACCTAGTAAGTGTATATATAGAATCTTTCTCTCTTAATACACTATTATGGTGGGGAGTCTTTTGGAAAATCAGACGTTAGCGCAGCTAAAACTTGAGATAACTTGAGTTGTCGACCTTTTACATCGTATTGTTTAATGCTCAACCCTAACATATGATAAAATAATTGTTGTTGTTCAGGAAATTTCGTCTGCATTTGGAAAAAGACACACATAAATGGACGACCCGTCCAGTGCATAAATCAAACACAAACCATGATGGACTTAGATTTAGCCTTAAGTATTACACATCAGTCTACGCCCATGCAGAAACTAAGGCTACCAACACGGTTAAGGAAAAAGACAACAACAAAGGATAGTCATGACGGGAACAAATCCCAAAATCAACAAAATCATCCCCAACGGGTAACAACCCAACTCGTCCCTAATATCCAAACGTGACATCCACCCAAAGCTTTACTTACCTGCACATGAACCAAAAATACGCCAACAACAAAAGTTGTTGGTGAGTCATAGCGCGTTCGACTCAAATACAAGTTTCCACAAATCAAGTAACAACAGTGTGCCTGTTATAAATTCCTATGGTTAAGCCAACACTCCGGGGGTACGTCCAACGGCCGCACGCCTCCTTTGTGGACTAGGCATATACGCCATCACCCGATCCCTAATGGGTCCAACAAATGGGTATGAGACACCTTGATCTACCTCTATAGTTGTATCAGTGTAATATATGTATTTGTGGCCTAACACTCAGGCCCAAATTAACCATACTAATCAACATGAACATCCTGTGACATGCAAGTTTAAATTTATAACACGTATAAACAAATACCTAAGCGCAGTAACAAAAAAAAAAACAATAGTTTAACATGGTTCATTTACACCCCAAAACGTTAAAAAGTTAAAGTAAGGGAAAAGCTATCAACTCACAAATTTAACAAGCGGTGGATCAAACAAGCGTCACAGGGCACGAGAATCCAATCGTCCAAGTGTATCACAATCGCAAGTCTATTATAATGATATATGCATATTTATATCAGAAGCCATCCACAAATATAAATTCTCAAGCAATTGGCAACAACAATCCATAAACAAACGAGAAGTTTACCAACGATCCCGGGAACGTATCTAGCGGACAACAAACACCCGACGAGATGATAGGGCCCCAACCAGGAAGTGAAATATCATTACTGGAAACTAACATGCCCATACTTGTGAAAATAACCAAACCGGGTCGCTCGATATTTCCCAAAATACAAAAGAAATGAAAATCACAAAACTGCCCTAGGCAGCATGCGGACCGCATGGGCATTAGAATGCCAATCATGCGTTCCGCATGGCGGGTCAAAACCTCACCGCTGACTCCTGGATGCGGACCGCATGAAACAAAACTAACCAACCATGCGTTTTGCATGGTGGTCAGCGCCACAGTTGACTTCCCAGGATGCGGACCGCATGAAACACCCAGATAAACCCTTAGGCAGTCCGCACCGACTATTTTGTCATTTAGTGCAATTTTTTACATTTCTCATTTTTTGCTCGTTTCGACATTGGGGTTTTGTTCCCAACACTTCCAGTAGCTAATACTTAAATTTTATGGCTCTGAGGCCGTGCCAAACTAAAGTTACAAGTCCCGGTTTGATCCGAATATTACCCGAACTCATTCATTAAACGGGTTTTTATCATTTCTTTCAAATCCAAACTACCACATATCACTTAGGGACTGTTTTTAACTCACTCTAATGACCACCAAGCTACTGGAATTTATGGGGGTTCTCAATCACTTGACAAAAGTCCATTAAACTTGGTTTTTGGGTTTTTGAGCACAAAATTACAAATGTTGCCTCCACCCATTTACAAATCTCCTAACTTGTGATATACTGAGATGTAGGGTTTCCTAGGAAAAAATTCTAGGTTTAAAGATCTACCCATAAACGTAACATGCATGCATAAAGGACTTGTACCTTTATCAACAAAACTTGTACTAAAGCAATCCGAGCGGGTCTTCACTATTAGCAACCTCCAGACTCCAAATACGACCTTGCATGTACCATCCAACACTGATTTAGAGGTGGTCTTCCTCAAAAACATGATCAAAATCAAAACCCGAACATAACTAACCTCGTTCTACCACTAATTTGCTCCCACGAGCCTTTGATCACCACGAATCAAACTTGCAGGCACTAATAACCTGAGATTACTACTGATCAATAGATAACCCATGAGAAACCAAGCTTAAAATGGTGAAACAAAAGAACGAAATGCTTACTCGAGCTTCGTGTGACTTGAAAATGCCTTTGTCACACCCCCAAATTATTCACTAACGGAGTTTATACCGTTAGGGAGTGCGAGCAAACCAGGACCACAACCATTAGTTACAAATACTAAACGAATCAGAGTAAAGTCCAAACATTCATCATAAAACAGTTTTAAAGTTTGCAACGGAAAGACAAACATGAGTATCTTAGCACTAACCACGTGCTTTAATTACAAAACATAAATTGTTATTCAATTCCCAAACTTAAGTTCAAAATGAAATAAGTAACTTCGGGTGCCATGCCAACCTCCGGTGGATACTCCTCAGCGATCTGCAAAAGTGAAAACCACACAAGTGTCAACCTAACGGTTGGTGAGTTCACAGTGGGCATGTCATGCAGCGGCCCGGTCTCATGAAAGTATGTATCAACATATAAATAGATAATAGTTTTGCAAAACAATTGCCAAGTGTGGAATTATCGAATATGCACTAGTTAAGTAAAGATTAAAGCGGTCAACCGATATCGCGGGTAGCTAATCCGGTTTCCATGCACTAAGGAAGTTCGTACCAAAGGTGACGTAACAGAGTTCGGCATTTGCCGATGGTTTGTGCCTCCAGTTGTGTTCCTCATGGGACCCATAACTAAAATAGGCTGATATTGTACTCCATTCGGCCTCCAACCGGTTGGCTACACATTTGTGTACCACGGAGCAGGGTTTGTCAAACCCTCAGTAGATCTACCCAACATCCCCTCGCTTCGCAAATTAATGGTACTAAATTGTTGAGGACTTTTAAGTTTCAAGGCATCCTTAGAAATCATGTGATATCATTTGGTTTAGACTTTAACCTACACTAGTCATATTAAAACCGTTTATTCTGGATTTCATTTGAAATCCTAAAAGAGTTTGAGTGTCAAAATGGTTGTTCCGGATTTCATTTGAAATCCCAAATGAGTTTAAGTATTAAATGGTTGGTTGCAGATTTCATTTAAAACCCCAAGGATGGACAGTTGCAAGTGTTCTCATAAAACACTCCAACTTCCATAACAGATATTCCATTTGGCAATACCTCAAAGTGTCAGCGTTGTTTTTCATTAAGTAAATTCGTAGTGACCCAAATGGGCTCACAATTAAAGGGTTAGTGAAACTCACCTTAGGTTGCTCAGCTTACACTTCAGATAATCCGATTATGATTGCTAACGAAGACCTAATAATCACATTAAGGTCTTAGGTGTTAGGTTGTGTCTAAACTTTGACTACGTCACTATGGCCCATAACATAGCACGTTGGAACTACGACTCGACATACCGATACACGACACCGATGGTTGATCATAAACGAGGGTTCACATTACTCAGAAATCAAAGCATGTTTCATTATTGCATAATCATGTAAGTCATGGCATAATATTCAAATAAATTGCACAAGTTGGGTTTAGGTCTGGCACAGTTTCGCTACACAGTTTCGCTCGAAACTGATGACACAGTTTCGCTAGCATAGATTCGCTCGAAACTGGTTTGAACTTTCGTTCATATAAGGCACAATTTCGCTAGATAGTTTCGCTCGAAACTGATGGCACAGTTTCGCTATCTAGTTTCGCCCGAAACTGATTTGAACTTTCGTTCAGGAGTCTATGGTTGTTTCGCTCGGTAGTTTCGTTCGAGCAATACACTTAGTTTCACAGGCGACACTATAGTTTCGCTGTATAGTGTCGCTGGATGAAGATTCAAACAGTTTGCGAAACTACAGTTTCGCCTAACGAATCTGTTAGTTTCGCTGGTCGCAGAAAACTCGTAAATTTGACAAAAAATCATTCTGATGGCTTCCATACTTCATATAATTCAGTATCTAGCATGCATAAACATTTACCAACATTAAACAAGCAAATTTAACACCTTAAACATGGATTTTTATCATCAAATCTCCAAGAACACTTTTAAGCATAAAATGACCTAACTAGCATGAATCTCATTAGGGCATGATTTTACACGTAAAGTTTCAGTCTTTATGCTAGATCTAACATTCCTAAGCATCATATCAGAAGATCAAATGATTTCATGAAGATCTAAGCATGCTTTTTAAGAAAACACATAGAAATGCAAGAAAAATGGTTTTGGGGACTCACGGTTTGATCTAGGATCCGAATGGATGAGTTCACCAGCTGAGATGATGGCGGCTCGTGGTGATTCTTGGCTGACCAGAAATGGTTCTCAAGAGAGAGAGAGGATGGAGAGTGTATGTGTGTGTTTTATGGTGGAGTCATGAAAAAATGAAGATTAGGGTTTTATTTTTATTTAAATACTAAGGCTTGGTGGGCTTATCATTGGGATTTGGGCCCCAATGATCAGCAAGTGATTAGCCCATGATTAACATGTATGCATACACTCTAATTACTTGATTAATCATTAAACTAGGCAATTTAAACAATTTATCACATAATCAAGAATTTACAATTTGTCATGCTATTAATAATACTAAATCATGCGTTTAAATCACATTGCACATAATGACAATAAATAAATGAACACATAACACATATGGACGGGTTCGGTGATCAACCAAAGGTCGTGGACGTATTCGGCCTAGTTAAGCATTAGTTACCTAGTTAACACTCATAACGTAACTAACGGAAGTTGTCTAACGGAAGTTAACCTTGAAATTCTCGGATGTCACAACCTTAATCTTGATCACCAAAGCTCCCACTAGTCGGACTTGAGCTCCACAGGGTTTAGAGGACGGAATGAGAGTGTTTTTGGAGTGGTGGACGCTCAAGAGAGCAGAAAATGGGTGAAAACCCGTTTTATAATCCTAACAAGGATGCTGAGCGCATATGGTGCACAAAAGGGTTCATGCGGTCCGCATGGCCACAAATGAAGCGCGGATCCTGAACCCACGAACCGTGACCCGAACCATTGACCCGATACACATGCGGACCGCAGAAGGGTACCAGGAGACACATGCAGTCCGCATGTGTTAATATTTTTTTATTTTCTTTTATTTTTCCTTAGAAATTTTCTTTATCACGCACAAGGTTTTACCAGAGGTGTTACAAGAAGTGTAGGTTTCTTGACGCCACCACTTTACTAGTGTTGTTACAAGAGGATTATCAACCATCGTGTAAACGCATACAAAATCACCTTGAAACCCGACTTTTTTTAATGTGTTTCTTCACACATTCGAGGATACCAGTTTTGACAAAATACAAGAATCACTAATTGGTACATCTAGCTGTTAGTGCTTGATCCTTGAGGGATTGTAAATGAAACAAGTGGTAGGCTCGATGATCTTTCTCCAAAAATCACAATTCATAATTAGTTAGACTAGGAAATGTTCGTGGATCCATTTTTTGATTGAAAATAATAACTAATACAGTGTATAGATTTGGGAGAAGGATGGGGTTTAATGGATACACTACAAACATATTCATATATAGAAATTTAGCATACATTATTAAGTTATTGCAAAAGTACAAGAGTAGTAATTTACCTATATTTATAAAACATGACTTGTAAATCTATAATTTTTTTTTTGTCTTTATTATTATTATTATTATTATTATTATTATTATTATTATTATTATTATTATTATTATTATTATTATGTTAGAAACCCGTGTATTACAGAAAATAAATAATAAAAACAATATAATCTATAAATTCTAACTACTTATTATGATTGACGTTACATATTATATATAATAATAAAAAATTAAAAATTACATTTCAAATTCATTAAACTTCACATATTTCTTTGTATACAACAATTTATGTTCTACTTGTAAGTTTACCATCTTTATACAATATTAATAATTTCACACCGTCTCTGCTTTAACTTACTTTAGACAATGCACATATAGTTAAGTATGAGCAAAATCATTTATCTAAAAACAAACTAACCATTGATATTGATCGTCCTTGATTCGTATTTATTGTCATTGTAAAACATAAAACAAATAAAATTTGTTTTCTTTAAAATATGAAAGTAAACATTTTGTCTAAAGATGTCTAGCCAATTTAAATAATAAAAGTAAGATGCTCTACATTATGATATCTACTTCTATAATATGATTATCTATTGATATTGCTTGTAGTCTACTTTCATTACATAAACCTCTTTTTGGATAGTATTTCTTATAGCATGACTGGAACACCGACTTAGGGCTCGTTTGTTTTCTTAAAAAACATCTGAAACCCCTCTGAAATCTGATTCGGTCAGAGGTTGGAAGATTATTGAGAGTTTGTTTTTTGTTAAGATTCAGAGGTTCAAACCTTTTAAGAACATCAAATTCGGTCAGAGGTTTACAAACCTCTGATTTGTATGCTTACCACCTCTTAATCGGGAAAAATAAGAACGTTGCTTTGCTTTTCGCGTTTCTACTCTTCGTTCTCTGACACTACCTCTCACATTTCCGGTGGATTTGTCTTTTTCATTTTCAGGTTCAATGTTTTGTTTCATTTTTTAGGTTAATTTTTTTCAGCAAATTAAAGTGTTCCATCACGTATAACCTCATTTGCTTTTGATTAATATATAATTTTCATTTTAATTAATTCAAAATGAGTTTGGATGGTTAAATATATTAAAAAATAGGGTTATTGGCTTGAATTAATTCCAACTATCACTTATTGGCCGGGATCACTCCCAACTAAAGAAATCACCACCGCCACCCCCAACTATTAACCTAATTTCTGACAACACTCCCTCATGCACATTTTATGACACGCTATGCACATTTTATGACACAATTTTTTAACGGAGGGAGTGTTGTCAGAAATTAGGTTCATAGTTGGGGGTGGCGGTAGTGATTTCTTTAGTTGGGAGTGATCCCGGCCAATAAGTGATAGTTGGGATTAATTCAAGCCAATAACCCTAAAAAATATTGTGTAATGGTTTTTAATGTTTTATGTTAAGACAAGTTTACTTTTAATTTTTTTTTTTCGTAAGTTTAACTTTTAAAATGGTGAAAGAGACTTTATAAATATTCAGATCTTTATAAAAAAACAAACAACTATGTTGATTCAGATTTCAGACATTTGAACCACCTCTTAATATTTAGAAGTGGTATTCAGATTCAGAAATAAATTTCCTATAAAAAACAAACGGGGCCTTATAAAAAACAAGGTGGGCATGTAACTGAATTTCTATTTAAGTTACAACTGACGCTATGTACATCCTCAACATGCTTGAGTCATAGACCATCGTAGGATAAGTATGTTGCATGTGTTTATTATGAGTCCTTTATTAAAAACAGAAAAGATTGTTTACACCTAATGTTGCATGCGTTTTTCAACCATGTCAATGGTTACGTCTTCTTTTTTTAATACATAAGCATGTCCCTAATTGTCTATGACTCTATTCATACTGCATTCCATCTCCTTAGAAAAATGTTCACCCTTGCTTTAATGCCCAAGTACAATAAATCTACGCTTTAGTAAACTCAAAAGAAAACTCACCAAATAATGCAAGAAATATCACGATTCCTACCTTCCCAGAAAGCTAGAAGCAAACAAAACTATTAAACAAGCCCTACAAAAGATGACCGCCATTCACTGTGCTCACTTTAGTTTTGCCAACATCCTCCTTCCTTTAACCTATTTTTATGAAAGCGGTCCTATAGTAGATGTGTTTATGGTTTTCTTCAAACTTGTCACATTAATGTTTGTTTAGTATCAGAGATTGTACTGCGGGAAGAAATGCTTAAAAGGATAAAAAGAAGGTTTAAAGGATAAGGAACTGAAGTTCATTAGGTAGGTGATTCTGGGTCAAGATTGTTGACCCCAATCCTAAACCCAATGCATATAGCCATGACTTTCTAAATTTAATCTAGGGGTGTATTGTGATAACAAGCTAGCTTAAATCCGTTTTGGTGGTGAGTGAACACCGGTGACTCCAAGACTAGACATATGATCGTTAAGAATGACAAGGTGAAACCTCTCCTTCAAAGAGTTGGCTCAAATATTTACTTTAGTAGAAATAGATCATATACTATCCGTTATGACAAAAGCCACAATGGCATGTCTAACACAGGGAATTGAATGGTAGTTTCTGGCAAAGAAAATTTTGAGAGTTTCTCCCAACAAGCGAGTTCCTCACTTTCTCCAAACATAAGAGTCTAAACCTTTTTCTGACCAACCTGTAAACAAGACCAAGGCCAGTCATTCGACTTTCATAAGCATGAAGAACTGAACCTTGATCAGAAAATGATTTTGTACATACACCCTCTTTGTTGAACTTTAATTATAAACTTAGGTTATGTTAATAATATTTGTTTTATTAAGTTTATGTCAAGTGGATCAAACATTTGGGTGTCTTGTAGAAATGTCAAAGTCAATATGTGTCAGATTTGTAATGTTTAAAGAAGTCACTATGTTAGGGTTAGAAAGCGTTCAAAAAGTGTCGTCTAGAGAAGGTGCGATGAAAACGGTTTGTTTCATATATATAAATATGGTGTCAAAACTTATTGTTTAGCATGTGTCTTTATATCTGTGTAATCAGAACCAATTTGATGATAAAAGTGTAAAAGTATTAGTGTTTCTTAATAATCTTGCTCATATCATTGTACACTGTACATGTGATGCTTCGATTTCCAGCACTCCCATAATACTCCTCCAGCCTCGAGGTAAAATAAAATAGGCATAACCATCAAAATACCATAGCATCTACTGAGCTTCTTCTTAAGTAGTGATTTTGTAAGCATCCAACCCAAGTACCTGTTGGATATTTTAGTGTAATAATAGTTTATGATGATATTCAAACAAGAGTGCACGCTTGCTTGAATATCATCGGGACTAACGGGGGTTCGGGGGCAGCGCCCCCGAAGGAGCGGGGTTCTAGGGGCGGCAGCCCCTAGCGGGGTCCAAGGGGCAGAGCCCCTGGCTGGGGTCGTGCTGCCAGGTCAGCGCGCCCGAAAATTATTTACAAGAAAAGTGCTTTACTAAAAATTCATTAAAATTTAATTTCAGATTTAAATTGCCTTAATTTTAACTCAAAGGACTTGTCTTGTAAATTGGGATAATTCGAATTAGCAGTTATCGGAATAAACTGCATATACGCTCCTTTTGATCAGTTGGAAGGGACAGAAACGAATTGGGGGTTTTTTCCAGTTCTTGATAAATCGCAATCTCCTCATACATAGTTCTAGTAATCAATTTCTGATTTTATCCGATTAAAGATTGGTAGCCACTCCAATTGTTTAATCTGATAGTGTTATCACGACTTCAGAAAATATCCTGTGATATCGACATCTACAACAAAGATTAAACAATTCGAAGATGACTGGTGGTGAATCCGCGAAAGAGATGACGTCCAAGTTTGCGAAATTGGACAAATTCGAAGGACAGGATTTTCGTCGCTGGCAGAAGAAGATGCACTTTCTTCTTACCACACTGAAGGTTGTGTACGTTCTGAGTACACCGATGCCTGAAGAAGCAGAGAATGAAACGCTGGAACAGACAAGGAGACGAGGCAAGTGGATCAATGATGACTACATCTGTCGAGGACACATTCTCAATGGTATGGCTGATTCCCTTTTCGATATTTATCAAAATATTGAATCTGCAAAAGAACTGTGGGATTTACTTGAAGCCAAGTATATGGCGGAAGATTCGTCAAGTAAAAAGTTTCTCGTGTCTGATTTCATGAACTATAAGATGGTTGAAGGTAGACCCGTTATGGATCAATATAACGAGTGTCTACGGATTCTGGGACAATTCAACCAACATGGCTTAACGATGGATGAACAGATTTCTGTTTCATCTATCATTGATAAACTGCCACCCTCTTGGAAAGATTACAAGCATAATCTGAAACATAAAAAAGAGGAATTGAGTTTAGTTGAACTCGGAAGCAGTTTGAGGATTGAAGAATCCTTGAGAGCCATGGAGAAAGTTTGGGTGAAAGAAAAAGACACAGAAGGACCAACTGTGAATTTGGTGGAGGATTCCAACAAGGGTAAAAACAAGAGGAAGTTCAATGGTGGTAAGAACAAGTCTGCAAAATTTGCAAAACATAACAAGGAAATGGCTTGTTGGAAGTGTGGGAAACCAGGACACTTCAAGAAGGATTGTCGTTTAAACAAGGGCAAGAATGAAGCCGGTCCAAGTGGATCCTCTAAGGATCCAAAGCAACAAGGTATGGATGTTATTCCTATTCTTAATTCAGAAATTCATTATGTTTCTATGATTTCTGAAGCATGTTATGTGCAGGATGATTGTGTTGCTTGGTGGTTCGATTCGGGAGCAACTAGTCACGTTTGTAAGGATAAGAGATGGTTCAAGAGTCTTACAATGCTAGAAGCCGGATCTGAATTACGGATGGGAAATGTTGCTACCGAACCGATCACGGGTGTAGGGACCGTAGAATTAGTATTTACTAGTGGGAAAACTCTTGTGTTAAGTAATGTTTTGTTTGTACCCGGAATCCGGAAAAACTTGTTATCCGGAATAGTATTAAATAATTCGGGTTACAAACAAGTGTTGGAAAGTGACAAGTATGTCTTGTCAAGACATGGATCTTTTGTTGGTTTTGGATATTTGTCTAATGGTATGATTATGTTAAATTTAGAAGTTCCATTTGCAAGTGATACTGCATGTATGATTGATGCTTCTCCTAGTATGCATGATTCCACTTCTAGTTTGACAAATGATTCATCTAATATGAATTTATCCAAATCTGATCTTTGGCATGCTAGATTAGGACATGTAAACCATAAGAGAATGATTGAAATGTCAAAAATGAGCATGATTCCTTCATTTGATTTAAACAAAAGTAGGTGTAAAACTTGTATGTTAACTAAGATCATTAGAAAACCTTTTAAGGATGTAAAACGTGAATCAAAGGTTTTAGATCTTATACATAGTGATTTATGTGATTTCCATGCTACACCATCTTTAGGTAATAAGAAATATGTTATTACTTTTATAGATGATGCCACTAGATTTTGCTATGTTTATTTGTTACATACAAAGGATGAAGCTCTTGATAAATTTCGAATTTATAAACAAGAGGTGGAGCTTCATCAGAAAGAGTTGGTTAAAACTCTTCGTACTGATCGGGGAGGGGAGTATTATGATCCAGTATATTTTCAATCTACTGGAATAATACACCAGACAACTGCTCCCTATACACCACAACAAAATGGTGTAGCAGAAAGAAAGAATAGGACTTTGAAAGAAATGGTAAATTCCATGATGTCCTATTCAGGTTTAAGTGACGGATTCTGGGGTGAGGCGATGTTAACTGCATGTTTCTTGTTAAACAGAATACCTAACAAGAAAAGTAAAGTTACCCCATATGAGCTTTGGCGTAAAAAGTCACCAAACTTGAGTTATCTCAAAGTTTGGGGATGTAGAGCTGTTGTGAGGCTTACTGAACCTAAAAGGAAAACTTTAGGTGAAAGAGGTGTAGATTGCATATTTATTGGATATGCTGAGAATTCTAAAGCATATAGATTCTATGTGTTGGAACCAAATGATTATATTGCTGTGAATTCGGTAATAGAATCACGTGATGCAATATTTGATGAAGAAAGATTCACATCTATACCTAGGCCAAAGAATATGAATCCTAATTTGAAGGTTTCGACAAATGTCAATGATATACCTTCAACTAACACTGAACCTAGAAGAAGTGCGAGAGATAGAAAAGCCAAATCTTTTGGTGATGATTTTCAACTTTATTTAGTTGAGGGATCAAGGAGTAAAATTCGACTTGAATACCAATATTGTTTCCATGTTGAAAATGATCCAAGGACTTATAGTGAAGCAATGGCTTCAAGGGATGTTGCTTTCTGGAAAGAAGCAATACAAGATGAGATTGATTCCATCTTGCAAAACAACACATGGAAATTGGCTGATTTACCTCCTGGGTGTAAACCTTTGGGGAGTAAATGGATTTTCAAAAAGAAAATGAAAGTGGATGGTACTATTGATAAATACAAAGCCAGATTGGTAATACAAGGCTTTAGACAAAAGGAGGGCATTGATTACTTTGATACATATGCTCCTGTTGCAAGGATATCCACTATTAGATTATTGTTAGCATTGGCTGCTATACATAATCTTGTTATTCACCAAATGGACGTGAAAACTGCATTTTTAAATGGTGAATTGGAAGAAGAGATTTATATGAAACAACCTGAGGGGTTTGTTATGCCTGGACATGAACACAAAGTGTGTAAACTGGTTAAATCTCTTTATGGGTTGAAACAAGCACCTAAACAATGGCATCAAAAGTTTGATGATGTTGTGTTGTCGAGTGGTTTTGTACTAAACCAAGCTGACAAATGTGTTTACTCAAAGTTTGATGATTCTGGAAATGGAGTCATGATATGCTTGTATGTTGATGACATGTTGATCTTTGGTACAAATCAAGATCAAGTTGATAGAACTAAGCAATTTTTGTCATCTAGCTTTGAAATGAAAGATATGGGTGAAGCTGAAGTAATCTTAGGAATTAAGATCAAACGAGAGAACAAGGGCATTTCAATTTCTCAATCACATTATATTGAGAAGATCTTGGATAAATTTAATTTCAAAGATTGTTCTCCAGTGGGTACTCCCATTGACCCTAGTCTTAAATTGATGCCTAATAAAGGCATGGCGGTATCTCAATTAGAGTACTCAAGAGCGATTGGATCACTCATGTATGCTATGATTAGTACTAGGCCAGATATAGCATATGCAGTTGGAAAGCTTAGCCGGTATACTAGCAATCCTAGTTCTCATCATTGGCAAGCTTTGGGTCGAGTATTCAAATACTTGAAAGGAACGATTGATTATCGTTTGAGTTATCTAGGATTTCCTTCGGTGATTGAGGGTTATTCTGATGCTAGTTGGATAACCAATTTAGAAGATCATTCTTCTACAAGTGGTTGGGTATTCCTTCTTGGGGGAGGTGCTATTTCTTGGACTTCAAAGAAACAAACTTGCATAACTCATTCCACTATGGAATCAGAGTTTGTGGCTTTAGCATCAGCTGGGAAAGAAGCTGAGTGGCTGAGGAATCTATTATATGATATTCCAATATGGCCCAAACCTATGTCTCCCATTTCTATTAGGTGTGATAGTGAAGCTACATTGGCTAAGGCATATAGTCAAGTGTATAATGGCAAATCAAGACACTTAGGTGTGAGACACAGCATGGTTCGTGAGCTCATTGTGCATGGTGTCATATCAATTGAGTATGTGAGAACTCAACATAATTTGGCTGATCATTTAACCAAAGGGTTAGGAAGAGATCTCGTGATAGGATCAGCCATGGGGTTAGGATTAAAGTCCATCTAAAAACTCTCATGTTAAGATACCCAATTCCCACCTAATATGACGTTAGGTGCAGAATTCAATGTGGAAAGCTTGACATCTAGAGTTTGGAACACTATTAAATTAACCCAAAGGTATGTGTTCAGATCTGCAAGTTGAGTAGGTTGAAGTATTACTTCTTAATAATTCTTTTGAAAAATTGCATTTGCAGGTGCAAGATTAAAAGAATTACCTATGTGAGCATGAAGTTTAGCTGCTTCAAGAAGTTGGGACTTGACTTTGATATGCTTACGAAGGATAGGGACACAAGCTAGTAAAATAAGTGTCAAGTTAGATTTATGTATGTAAACTAATGTGTATATTATCTTCGAGTATTCAAAATGGATATTATGGGTTCAATCCTAAGAGACACCCTAGTATTCGAATATTTGGAATGTGTAATATACTAATGTGAAATTCAATCGTCACGACATTTCATTTATGCATTAGTTTGGTTGATTGCTTTGAGTTGTTAGTTAATCTAGGATTACACTAAAATGGGGGAGGTTTGTTGGATATTTTAGTGTAATAATAGTTTATGATGATATTCAAACAAGAGTGCACGCTTGCTTGAATATCATCGGGACTAACGGGGGTTCGGGGGCAGCGCCCCCGAAGGAGCGGGGTTCTAGGGGCGGCAGCCCCTAGCGGGGTCCAAGGGGCAGAGCCCCTGGCTGGGGTCGTGCTGCCAGGTCAGCGCGCCCGAAAATTATTTACAAGAAAAGTGCTTTACTAAAAATTCATTAAAATTTAATTTCAGATTTAAATTGCCTTAATTTTAACTCAAAGGACTTGTCTTGTAAATTGGGATAATTCGAATTAGCAGTTATCGGAATAAACTGCATATACGCTCCTTTTGATCAGTTGGAAGGGACAGAAACGAATTGGGGGTTTTTTCCAGTTCTTGATAAATCGCAATCTCCTCATACATAGTTCTAGTAATCAATTTCTGATTTTATCCGATTAAAGATTGGTAGCCACTCCAATTGTTTAATCTGATAGTGTTATCACGACTTCAGAAAATATCCTGTGATATCGACATCTACAACAGTACCCAACCTTCAGCATCTGCCAACATGGTTCATTATCCCCTAAATTCATACCAGAAGGATGAAACTTCAGGCTAAATTAAGATTCTCATCAATCATAAACCTAGCAGTAATTAGTTTCAGAACAAACATCCCCTATTCCGATCGTTCAGAACAAACATCCCCTATTCCGATCGTTCATCACGTGGTTTGGAATCTGAAGGTTGCAGAATAGGGTTCGAAATCCAGAGATAATTTTACAAGTAGGATTTCTCAATTAACAATGCCATTCGATGAAAACCTAAAATGCGAGAAAACAAAACAAAACCTAATTGCTGGCGATTCGATTATGAAAAACGAAAGAGAGAACGAAAACAGATAACGAACGATTGATCATATCAGGACGAAAAAAGAAGAGAATGGAATAGCGGTTGAATTGAAATGCATGAAATTTTACCCGCTTATTGAGTGCTATGAACTTGTCAAAGAACTGGAAGACCGTTGCGATGAAGAATATGAATATCGCTGCTATTGATTTTCACTGATCGTCTTCCATCTCTACCTGTCCTCTCAAATCTGATTCGGATTTCGATCATTGAATTTTGATGGAGTCCCCTTAAATTGTTTGTTCCGGTAGACTTTGGTGTCGAAAATAGAAAATAGTAAGGTTATGGGTTGATCGGTATAACCGGTATAAAAAATGGGTTGTGTTTGGTACAAAACGGATTATGTTTAAGTTAACCTATTTTAGAAACGGGTTGACCTCATAATTTGTTTTAATTTCAAGATAAAAAAAAATGTTTTTTTATAGTTAATTTGTTTCTATAAACTAGCTCCTATTATAATATTCAGAGTAAATTACATAGAAAGTCCTTTATGTTTTACTCTGATTTCGAATTATGTCTTTTAAGTAGATTTGTTACATCCTACACCCTTTATGTTTTCAACTTGTTTCATAGAAAGTCATTTATTACTAACGGTGATAAAAACTATCATTAAATTATATTGATTCAGATTTCAGACCTTTATAAAAAAAAACAAACAGCTATATTGATTCAGATTTCAGACATTTGAACCACCTCTTAATATTCAGAAGTGGTATTCAGATTCAGAAATAAATTTCTTATAAAAAACAAACGGGGCCTTAGGGTTTAGCAAACTTGAGAATTTAAGCCCATTTATCATGTAGGAAGGAAAAATCGAATGAATTTTACAAATGGGAAGGTATCTTTGTCTTGGTTTCCAAGCCACTCTTTCATTTTCTACACAAATTGTGTAAGAAATTCAACATAAGAAAGTTATTCTGGTTGTCCATCGGTTTTATTACACTTCATCCAAAATAAGAACATTATACTATCCACAAAACGCTTGTTGAGTATATTGTCAATATCGTCATTTGCACCGTATACAATTTGTTGGTGTCCACAAAGATGGAAAAAACAGTCTCATAACATAAGGAGTCATCTAAGAAACATCATATGTGAATATTTCCGAGGATGTTTACATGTAAATATAAATCTACAGTTATAATACTATTTTATTGCATCTATTACTGGATAATGATTATCTTCTTTGCTACTTTCTATAACAGAAATAGTAGCTCTATCATAACTTTTTTTTTGTTAATATATTTAACAAATGACATCCTTATTTATTCACTTATTAGTATGGGTAGATATATATATATATATATATATATATATATATATATATATACAATAGAAATTGAGGATGAATAGTGATGTTTTCGTTTCTCATATTTTGGCCACGTGACTTTGGTGCTTTGACGCTTTCTACCCCTAAACTTTTACAATTTGTTTTTTTTAATGAAATAGCAAACTTTTGGTTTTCATAGTTTGGCCACATATGTTTCATAATTTTACGTTTTCTACCCTCAAACTTTTAAAGTTTTTTTTTTGCTTTTGTTTTAAGTTTTGTTGTCTTCTACTTTGGCCACGAAACTTTTAACTTTTCTACTTTCGTTTTTAGTATACTTTTATATTTTATACTTTCATCACGAGAATTTTACGTTTTATACCCCTTAACTTTTTAACTTTCGTTTTTTATTCGACTAATTTCATTTTTAGTATACTTTTAGAGTTTTTTACTTTGACGATGACTTTTTTCATAGTTTTATACTTCGTCAAAGTTTTTTTTTGTTTTAAGTTTTGTTATATTTTACTTTGGCCACGAAACTTTTAACATTTTATTTTTGTTTTTAGTATACTTATACCACAAGACTTTTAAACTTTTACGTTTTATACCCTTTAACTTTTTAACTCTCTAACTTTAAAACTTTTTTTTTTGTTTTAAGTTTTGTTGTGTTCTTCTTTGACCACGAAACTTTTAACTTTTCTACTTTCGCTTTTAGTATACTTTTATAGTTTATACTTCCATCACGAGACTTTTAGACTTTTACGTTTTATACCCCTAACTTTTTAACTTTCGTTGAGCATATAAATTCAACGCCGTGCACCACGAGACTTTTAGACTTTTACGTTTTATACCCCTTAACTTTTTAACTTCCGTTATAGTTTTATACTTTCACCACGAGACTTTTAGACTTTTACGTTTTATACCACTTAATTTTTTTACTTTCGTTCATTATACAAATTAAACCCCGCAGCAACGTGCGGGGTGGTAACCATCTCGTTATTAGTATGGGTAGATAGATAGGTTGGTTTTATTTTGTTTTCTTGTTTTTTTTCCTTTATTATTTTTTTTATTTTTGTTTTTTATTCAAGCGTAACGGGTTTAGCAAAGGACTTAGTGTTGTAATAGGTGCAATCGTGTAATATAGTTTTTTTCAGTCTTAATGAATTTAACAAATGAGTTGGTGCTGTAATATATACACTGATATAACATAACTTTTAGGCTGTAGACTCAATATTTTAAATGTTTGGGTTGTTGCGCAGTATTTTTATTTCAGTTTTCTTTACATAGCGTTATAGCAATACATCTGTTTTGTTTTTCCGTGTTATCCCCTCGGCAACACCTTTATTAGTATTTTTTTTGAAATCATTTTTAAGCATTTCATAGCTTTTAATTTTAGTTTCACATTTTTGTCTTTAGGTATATAAATGTTTGTAGTGTTATATTTAACTAGACTTGTAACTTTAATGTTGTTTCGTTATCCCCGTCGTAACACGCAGGTAGTAAAATCCAGTTCATACTATAACACAAAGAACATGGGTATACGAATAGTAAAGTATGGGTTAAACATGCCCTGCCACGTGACGTGTCATTTTTTTTCTCTTTTCTAATATCATTTTTAATTACATTTTAATTATTTATAATTCGTTTTCTTAAGTTGTTATATTAGTGGATTGTCACGTGAAATGTTATAATTATTATGTTTAAGTTTTTTAAATCATCTTTTTTATTTTTCAATTGGATTTTAATTCTTTTTTAGATCATTTCACTAAAGTGTTTTCTTAGTTTCGCACCGCTTAATGCTTTTGATGTTTACACAAATATAATAAAACATCACGGTTTAAACAAAACCGACACGCACAGCAACACACACTAACAACACAACTAGATTCACTACAAAATTTAGTTGGCCTCGCTTACTACACTCCGAAAAGATTCTACCAAACTTTAAATTACATGTACGATAAGGACTCAATTCATTTGTACTGCAAAAGTGGTTGGCTTTTACTACACTTTGTGGTCCTAGATCACAGTGTGACACATTTACTTTCACACCCTGCTCCGAAAACATGATCATGTAAAAAATGTGGTTTTTCTTCAACGAGATTGCAAAAAAAAGTTAACCAATCCGTGATTTAAGCCTTCACATCTAATCAACCAAACCAACAATATGTGATCCAAGGCCACTTAAACACCATTTTTGAAAGAGCAATTAATTTCACTTCACACCGGTTTTAGTAAAATGAATGGTGGCAAGATCATTTTTTGAAAAAAATGTCACAGTCGCCTTTGCAGAGAAGGTACACAAGTAAACAAACATATAGAACCAATTTAATTTGGTGCTTGGGTGTGGTATGCATGTATGGTACAACCCTTCTCTGCAAAGGCGACTGTGGTATGCAGGTGTGGTATGCAGGTATGGTACAACCCATCTACGAAAGACTCATAATCAAAATGGTTTTTTTTTAACAGCAAATTTATTCACACCAAAAAAAAAACAAGGGAAATCGAAACTAGCAAGACTTCAAGACACTAGCCCTGACCCCCAACACCAAATACCTTACACCTTACATCATAATCAAAATGGTTATTGTGTCCTTTAACTTCATTTAACTTCATCTTTGAATATAAATAAATGATGTCATACATACTTGAAAACTTTAAAATATATAACTAAATTACAACATAATACAAAACTATTTTTCTTTTGGTATGTATTTTTAATGTTAATAAAAAATGGAAGGCGAAGTAATAAATAAATTAGGAGATTTAGAGGATTCGCTAGTAACAGTCATAACTCACTAGCTTAGAGCCTCAGATGGGTTCCAAGAGTGTACAACCTGTTGATATGATGAGGTAACTAGGCGATTTCTAGCGTGGTTCTAGAAACACGGGCGTTACATGTAAGTGAATTAAAACAATTGTTTTTAAATGTGAAAATCACCAACATAACCAACCTAGACCTAATTTTTTTCAGAAAAAGACCATGAATTTTTTTGCATGCATGATGGTTGTGCTCGAGGGAGTGTTTTGATAGCCGTTGTGTTAAAAATGTGTAGTAAAATTCATTCAAACACTTATATTTTTTAGTTAAGTTTTTTTTCTATTGTTTTTTTATAGGTTTGTTAGCTGATTTGGGCTAAAGAAGAAATATGGGTCAGCTTCTATTGGGCTTGTTACAGTTGGGCCGGTCTGTTACGAAGCTGTTAGAGTCGTTCGAGTTGGGGTCTTGCTGGAGCTATAAAAGGGGTGTTTGCTGGTTAGGGTTGCAGTTTTTTTCCCTTCGAGATTTCTCTGCGCAGTCGTTGTGTCCGATCATTTTCCTAGGATTTCTTCTTCAGTTCAATTGTTGGATCTTCCAATTCTCTCTGGAGATTCATCTTTGTTCTGATTGTTGTAGCGAGTCTAGATCATGTTGTTATGATCTAGCTGAGTTTAGATTTCTCTGATTGTGTTTTTCTGAAGAGTTTGTAATCAGTTTTGATTTCGATTGTTTGTTCGTGTTTGTTCAATCTTCGTTATCTTTCGATTTCTCTAAAGTTCACATGGTATCAGAGCCCGATCTGGCTTTGATATTCACTGGTCTTTTCGCTGTTGAGATTTGGGGTTTTAAACCCTAATTTGTGGTTTCGTTGATCTATTCTTCTTTCTCTTGAGTATCTTCTGGTTCTGGATATTCCGCTGTGCTGAGAAGAACAGATCTAGGGTTTCGGGTTATAAAACCCTAAATCTGTGTGTTCGTCGTGTTGCTCAAGAAGGAGATTGTGTAGATCCGGTAGAAGTTTCAAGACCTCACCCTAAGCGAAGGTGAGGAAGCTTGGAGGCGCTGTTCAGTGTTCGAAGTTTTTTTCGGCTAGCCTGAGTGGTTTTGACCCTAAGTGAAGGTCATTGCTACTCAGGCGCAAAGGGTGACATCGTTTCTTGCTTCTCTTATTGGTTGTTAATTGCCTGTGTCCCGTTCTCTTTGCACACGGTTATTCCTTGAACTACCACTAAGAGTGGTGTGGAATCCTGGCTCTGGCCGTGTTACTTCTTAACTATTCTGTTTGGACCTGTGTGTGTGATTGGTTCTTGATTGGTTATTGTGTTTTAGTTCTTCTGTTGAATCTGTTTGTGTGATTAGTTCTTGATTGATTGTTACCGTGAAGATTATTAGAATGACCACTGATGGGGATACGTCCAATCCTGCTACTCTTGTTAGCAAGATTGAGGCTAGTGACCCTCTGTATCTTCATGCTAGTGACACCAGTACTCTTACCTTGATTAGTTTCAAATTAAAAGGGGTTGAAAACTATACTGTCTGGGCAAGTGCCATGGAATTAGCTTTGAAAGTTAAGAATAAAATTGGATTTCTGGATGGGACTTGTGAAAAACCTTGTGATGACCCTGTTTTGGCTAGTCAATGGGAACGTTGTAACTCTGTTGTGTTGTCATGGATTCTTAATTCCATATGTGAGGAATTGTATGTAGGTCAGGTTTTTTCTAAGTTAGCTTCTGTTGTTTGGGATGATCTTAAGGAAACCTATGACAAGATAGATGGATCTGTTATATTCAACTTGTATCAAAAGATAAATTCTGTAACACAAGGAGGGTCATCTGTTTCTGAATACTTTAATAAGCTCAACACAATGTGGAAGCAATATGATAATATGATAAAACTGCCTGCTTGTTCTTGTAATGCATCTAAAAGTTACAATGATTTCAATAATTCTATAAAGTTGATGCAATTTCTCATGGGATTGGATGAAGTGTACATGCCTGTTAGAACTAACTTGTTAACTAGAGATCCTCTACCTTCTCTTAAAACTGCTTTCTCAACTATTTCAAGAGAGGAGTCTCATAGAGGGAGCAATGTTAGTTCTAAAGGACAGTCTTCTGTGTTTGTATCCAAGGGTGGTAGTTTTTCTGATAACACTAAAAGACCTAATAAAGGACCTAATACAAATGTTAGGTGTACTCATTGTAATAAGGTAGGACATTTAGTGGATAAATGTTTTGAATTAATTGGATACCCCCTGGATACAAATCAAGGAACAATCGGTGGAATAATCAGGGTTCAAGACCTGTTAATTCTAATGGGTATCTTGGGAATATTGGGACCAGTTCAAATAATTCAACCATTACTGGTTCTTTAAGTCATGAACAAGTGTGTAGGTTGTTGAAACTCTTGGATGAAAAGACTGGTGAACCTCCCTCAAGCAGTAATGTGGGAGGTAAAGTTAATAGCAGTATGTCATTTAGTTTTTGGAATGCTTTTAATAGTTGTGTTTTTGTTTTTGGCACTGGATTGGATAGGGCTGGTTGGGTCATTGACTCTGGGGCCAATCAACATATGGTTATTTCTGATAAGGGGTTATTGAATTCTGTAGATGTTTCAGGATATGGAATTAAAATTAAACATCCCAATGGAACTTTTGCAACTGTTTCAAAAATTGGAAATTTAAAGTTTGCAGATAAAATCATTTTGAAAGATGTCTTTGTTGTTCCAGAGTACTTTGTCAACCTTATCTCTGTCCATAAACTTGCCAAAGATAATAAACTAAGATCTGTGTTTGATGAGAATACTTGCTACCTTCAGGATTTGTCTACAAACCAGATAATTGTGACTGGTAGGCAACTTGATGGATTGTACTTGTGTGGTGAAATACTTGTGTGTTCCAAGGTGTGTTTTAATTCCTTAGACATGATTAATCTGTGGCACATTAGGCTGGGGCATCCAGCAGATCCTGTTCTGAAATTACTTCAGAGTGAGTTAAAAATTAAAGATTTTGAGTCCACTTCCATATGTGAAGTCTGTCATAAGTCTAAACAACATAGACAACCTTTTCCTCTAAGCTCTCATAAAACTAATAAAGTTGGTGATCTTGTACATCTTGATGTGTGGGGTCCCTATAGGGTAAGCAGTAAGGAAGGGTTTAAGTATTTTTAAACTATTGTTGACGACTATAGTAGGGCTGTATGGGTTTATCTTTTGAAACATAAAGGTGAAGTTGGATATTACATTGAAAACTTTTATAATCTGGTTCAAACTCAGTTTAAAACTAGTATTAAAATGTTTAGGAGTGACAATGGTACTGAGTTTGTTAACTCTAATATGAACAATTTTATGCATACTCATGGTATATTACATCAAACTTCCTGTGTTCATACCCCTCAACAAAATGGTATTGTTGAGAGGAAACACAGGCATCTGCTGAATGTGGCCAGAACCCTTCTTTTTCAATCTGGTATTCCTTTGAATATGTGGCCTGAATGTGTTTTGACTGCTACCTATATTATTAACAGGCTTCCTACTTCTGTACTTCATGGCATGTCTCCTTAAGAATTAATGTTTAGCTCTAAACCTCCCCTTAATCACTTGAAGGTGTTTGGATGTTTGTGTTTTGCAACTGTTTTAGATAATAATGATAAGTTTGGAAGTCGAGCAGAAAAATGTGTTTTCATTGGTTACTCAAATGAGAAAAAGGGTTATAAACTTTGGAGTTTAGATAAGAAAAATGTTTTCTTTTCTAGGGATGTTCTTTTTTATGAATCAGTTTTTCCTTTCAAACAAACCAATACTGATGATGTCTCTTTTGTTAATTCTGTTTCTGATTGGTTAATTTTTTTTGATTCTTCTGATCCTTTGTTTTCTCCAAACACTTTAAGTGAAAAACCCGATGATGAAGGGGGGGGGGGGGTCCATAGTGACTCAGGACACTCTAATCATTCTCAGAGTGAAACACAGGACAGTAAGACACCTGTCACTGACCCTAGTGAGGCCACTCTTGAGTTTGGTAGAGATGACACTGAGGGTGAAAGTCACCCATCCTCTGAGGGTACCAGTATAGCTAGGAGGCATTCTACAAGACCAGTTAAACCTCCTTTTAATCTTAAGGATTATGTGGTGGGGGGGTGTATGTATGGTTTTGAGAAGGTTGTTAGCTATTCTGGTTTGTCTAAAGACAATTTGTGTTTTACTACTGCCTTGAATAAAAGTATTGAACCTAGAACTTTTAATGAAGCTAAACATGATCCAAATTGGGTCAATGCCATGAATGAAGAGATGGAAGCTCTGCATAGAAATAATACTTGGACCCTTTGTGATTTGCCTGCTAATAGGAAGCCAATTGGTTGTAAGTGGGTGTTTAAGATAAAGTATAAATCTACTGGTGAGATAGATAGGTTTAAGGCTAGATTAGTTGCTAAGGGGTACAGTCAAAAAGAGGGTATAGATTTTGAAGAGACTTTTTCACCTGTTGTGAAATGTGTGACTATTAGATGTGTTTTAAACCTGGCTGTGATTAAGTCTTGGCCTTTATACCAATTAGATATAAACAATGCATTTCTATATGGAGACTTGAATGAAGATGTTTATATGACCTTACCTGAAGGATACTTTCCCATGAATGAAACCAAAGTGTGCAAATTAAATAAATCATTATATGGCTTAAAACAAGCACCAAGAATGTGGAATAAAAAATTGGTAAGTGCTTTAACTGAATCTGGGTTTGTTCAGAGTAAAAGTGATTATTCACTTTTTGTTAAGAAAAATAAAAATGACATTACTATTCTGTTGGTTTATGTTGATGATATAATCGTCACTGGTAGTAGTCTTGAAAACATAAAAAAAGTTAAAACTGACTTGCAGTCTAGATTCAGAATTAAGGATTTAGGAGAGTTGAAGTATTTTCTTGGGTTTGAGGTGATTAAGACAAATAAGGGTTTGTGTTTGAGTCAAAGGAAGTTTTGTATTGAGTTGCTGTCTGAATTTGGTCTCACTGGGGCTAAACCTGTTAGCATACCCATTGAACAAAGTTCAATTGTGAACACTAGCTGCAATAAAAATGAGTCCAAACTTGAAAATGTAACAGGTTTTCAAAAGCTTATAGGAAACTTATCTATTTGTCACATACTAGGCCTGATATTTCCTATTCGGTTCAATTTCTGAGCAAGGTTATGCATAGTCCTAATAAAGGTCATCTTAATGTTGCCCTTAGATTATTGAGATATTTGAAATCTGCTCCAGGAAAAGGTATTCTGTTTTGTAAAGAAAATCAATTAAACTTGTCTGTTTATGCTGATTCTGACTGGGGAAAGTGTCTTGTCACTAGAAGATCTGTAACTGGCTTTTGTATAATGTTAGGCAATTCCTTAGTGTCTTGGAAATCAAAAAAACAAACTACAGTGTCAAGATCTTCAGCAGAGGCTGAATACAGGGCTATGAGTGCTGCTGTATGTGAATTGATGTGGATTAAAAATATTTTTCAAGAACTAGGAGTTTTTTTAAAATTGCCTATTCCTGTATATTGTGATAACAAGGCTGCAGTATCTATTACTGCAAACCCAGTTTTTCATGATCGAACTAAGCATTTTGAAATTGATCTTTTCTTTCTTAGAGAAAAGATTTTGTTAGGATTAGTTAAAGTGATTGGTTTAAGGTCAGTGAATCAGCTTGCAGATTTGTTTACAAAAGGTTTACTTGCATCACAACATTCTTTAATGTGTGACAAGTTAAATATGTTTGATGCATTTGGTGTTTGAATGATGGGGGCGTGTTAAAAATGTGTAGTAAAATTCATTCAAACACCTATATTTTTTAGTTAAGTTTTTTTCTATTGTTTTTTTATAGGTTTGTTAGCTGATTTGGGCTAAAGAAGAAATATGGGTCAGCTGCTATTGGGCTTGTTACAGTTGGGCCGGTCTGTTACGAAGCTGTTAGAGTCGTTCGAGTTGGGGTCTTGCTGGAGCTATAAAAGGGGTGTTTGCTGGTTAGGGTTGCAGTTTTTTCCCTTCGAGATTTCTCTACGCAGTCGTTGTGTTCGATCATTTTCCTAGGGTTTCTTCTTCAGTTCAATTGTTGGATCTTCCAATTCTCTCTGGAGATTCATCTTTGTTCTGATTGTTGTAGCGAGTCTAGATCATGTTGTTATGATCTAGCTGAGTTTAGATTTCTCTGATTGTGTTTTTCTGAAGAGTTTGTAATCAGTTTTGATTTCGATTGTTTGTTCGTGTTTGTTCAATCTTCGTTATCTTTCGATTTCTCTAAAGTTCACACGTTGCACGGTTTTTTTTTTTTGAACAGCAAGAGAATATATATATTAAAAAAAACCACCTCTAGCAAGAAGCTAGAGGAAAAAACAACCATACAAGAAAAAGAAAAAAATACAAATTACAACATGTGTAATGGATCTCGAATCCAAAGGTTCCAATCTAGGTCAGTAATCTTAGCACGGGAGGATAACCATAGATATGACTCGGATTTGATCTCGTCCAATAATCTTCCCGGATGTGTGTTGCGCCCGTTGAATTCTTTATCGTTCCTAGCTTTCCAAAGATGCCATACCGATGCCGCAATGATAGCCTTAAGGGTTTTGCTGTGACGGGAATGATGGCCGAAGAGAGATGTTTGGGAGTAGGCATGATCAATGGAGGTAGGTGGAGAGATGAGATTGTTTGTCCACGAGGAGATGAGATCCCAGGTTTGGGAAGCGAAGGAGCAATCAAACAGAAGATGATTCGTTGTTTCAGAAGAGGTGGAGCACCAAGAGCAGGAGGGGACCGGTAAAGAAATACCACGTTTGAGGAGCTCCGATTTGACAGGGATTCTATTTAGGGCCGCTTTCCAGACGAAGATGTCTACTTTTTTGGGGATCCAATTTGACCATTGGTGTTTGAAAGAGAAGTTGTCCCAGGATTGTTCCAGTCTTAAGCGAATGCTGCTGGTGGAGAAAGTGAGGCTGTTGCAACCAAGCCATGTCCAACGATCAGGCACCAGGGAAAATGAGAAGGGGAGAAGCAGGTTTGTAAGATGAGACAGTGAGATTAGCTCTGCGGAGGTAGAAGGGAGAGTTCTCCAGTTCCAAGTGCAGGACGCAGTGCCAGAGGTGGGGACAGAGATCCTATCGCGCACCAAACAAGATTTGGATTTTTCTAACAGGTAAAGATCGGGGAAAAGAGATCTCAGATTGGTGTGGGAGATCCATGTGTCGTGCCTGAAAAGGACGGAGGAGTTAACCCCCGGAGATGCTTTCATATCATTCCAAAAATGAACGCCTTCCTCGAGCAGCTCCTTGAAGACGTTATTGATTGGTTTCCAGTACCCGGAGATGCTTTTGCGGAGGGGGAGGGTGTCATGAATTTTACGCGAGGAGTGTATGGCTTTGATTACAGAGACCCAGAGAGCATCTTTTTCGGTTTTGAAACGCCAACCCCACTTGGATAGTAGAGCTAGGTTAGCCGCCTTGAGACTACCGATACCTAGACCCCCGTTGACTTTCGGGGCCATGATTCTTTTCCAAGCAACCCAAGGGATTTTTTTGTGGGACTCCGAATTGCCCCAAAAGAAGTTTTTGCGGAGTCGTTCGAGTTCGAGGATAATGGAAGAGGGGGCACGAAAGAGTGAAAGAAAGTAGGTGGGGAGGGAGCCCAAGACGGATTTGATCAGAACAGCTTTTCCGCCTTGGGACAAGACGGAAGCTTTCCAACCATTGAGACGGGACTTGAATTTCTGAAGGATTGGCTCCCAGTGCTTTTTGAGTTTCATGTTTGCACCGATAGGAATACCCAGGTAGGTGAAAGGAAGTTTGTCTACTTTGCATTTCAGAATGGTTGCCATGGAGACCATTTGATGAGGTTCTGTTCCCACGCCGAAGAGACGACACTTGTCAAAGTTGATTTTGAGACCGGAGGAAGTGTGGAAGCATCTTAGGAAGCGCGCAAGGTAATGACAGTTGGATTGGCGCCATTCCCCGAGGAAGATGACGTCGTCAGCATAGAGCAGATGAGACAGGATTGGGCCATCATTTGGCATTTGGATGCCCTTGAACATGCCTGATTGAGTGGCCTTTTCAGTTGCGATATGAAGTGCTTCCATGGCTATGATGAAGAGGAATGGAGAGAGAGGGTCACCTTGTTTTACACCTCTTTGGATTTGAAATTCCTTTGTGGGTGATCCGTTGACAAGGATAGAGGTTTTGGATGAGGATAAGCATCCCTGGATCCATATTCTCCATTTGAGAGGGAAATTCATCTGAGAGAGAATGGAGTCAAGGAAGTTCCAGTTCAGGCTGTCAAAAGCCTTTTCAAAATCGACTTTGAATAACATTGCCTTCTGCTTTTTGTGTTTGAGCCATGCGATTGTTTCATTCAACATAAGAGGGCCGTCCAGAATTGATCTATCTCCAACGTATGCAGATTGAGTGTTGCTAATGACAGATGATATTACTGCTTTGAGACGGATGGCGAGGACTTTTGAGATGACTTTGTAAATGCAACCGATGAGGCATATTGGGCGGAAGTGACTGAGAGTGAGTGGGTCTTTTTTCTTTGGGATTAGAGCGATAAAGCAGGAGTTGCATCCAGTGCTGATTTTGCCGGAGGAGTGAAAATGGTGAAGGATTTCCAAAAGGTGAGGTCCAATTTGTTCAAAGTGCGATTTGATGAATTTGAAATTGAAGCCATCTGGTCCTGGAGCTTTGTCTGAGCCGCAGGACCAAACTGCCTCTTTGATTTCGTGTAATGAGAATTGGGATGTTAGGAATGAGGAGTCGGAGGTGGACAATTTCTTGAACTTATCAGAGAGGAATAGAGGTCTGTTGGCAATCGGTTCGGCAAATTTTGCTGAGAAGAACTGAAACGCTTGCTCTTTGAGGCCTTCAGGGGCGGTGATCCAATCCCCGTTGTGGAGGATTCCATTGATTCTGTTTTTTGTCGAGCGGTTGCGGATGAGTCCGTGGAAGTATTTCGAGTTTTCATCGCCATCGAGCAACCATTTGATTCTTGATTTTTGTTTTAAGTCTTGAGATTTTTTCGCGACAATTTCTTTAGCTTTTTTGATGTGGTCTTGCCTGAGGGAGCGTTCTGAGGAAGTTAGACCGAGCACTTCGCCTTTTAAATCCAGCCCATTGATAGAATCGGTGATAATCTTGAGCTCATATTCTTCGTTGTTGCGAAAATGGACGTTCCAGGCTTTGAGAGCTATCTTGACATATTTGAGCTTGAGTTGCAATTTCCTATCCGGTTTGGCATTTTGAGGAGTCGGGGATTGGGAGAAAGCCTTTGAGACCGTATCCCAGTAGCCAGGACGAGTGATCCATGAATTGTAAAATCTAAATGCTGAGGGACCAAAATCTAGAACATTAGTAATCAAAACCAACGGGCAGTGATCCGAATGAATCCTTGGTAAAGCTAAGAAGGATGCATTCGGCCACAACCGCATGAAGGATCTTGAGACAATGACCCTATCGATTTTACTGAATTTGTCCCCACGATCAGAGATGTAAGTGAATTTTCTCCCACCCATATTGTATTCCCTTAGACCCGAATTTGCAATGAAAGTGTTGAAATTAGAGGCATTAACAGGACAAAATTCAGAATTCAAACGCTCATGTGGAAATCTAACCTCATTGAAGTCACCCAGGAGAATCGCGGGGGTGGTTGGATTTTCGGCCAGCTTGCCACTCAGTTCAGACCAACAGGCGGATTTGGAGGAAGGGTTGTGAGGGCCGTAGATGTTTAGGATTAGGATTTCTTGTGAGGTTCCAACGAGGAGGCCTTTGGTGAGAAGATAAAATCTGGATTTGTGTGATGATGTTTTTTGAAAGACTTCGGGGTCCCAAATGGATATGAGGCCACCGGATCTGCCAGAAGCGTCGGAGCTGTCAAAATCAAATGGGTTTCTGCCCCAGAGCGATCTCGGATTGATGTCAATGGAATTTCTGAATTGGGTTTCCTGGATTGCAACGAAGGAGATTTTGTGTTTGTTCTTCAACGATTTTATCCAATCCCTTTTGTCGGAGTTCCCGATCCCTCTAATATTAATTGATAGAAAATTCATTGGGAACGGTGGTGAGTCACGATTGATGGAACGAGATTGTGAACTAGTTTATCGTGTCCTTCCATGTTGAATCCGACATCGCTTCCGACTTTCAATGTTTTTGACAGTTCTTCATTGTGCAGCATCTTGGGAGGTTTTGGGTTAACAGGGGCGCTGGAGGATACGTGATGGACAATTGCGATTGAGGGAGCTTTGGTTTTCTGTTTTTGTTTGACAAAACCGCCCAAGTGGGTGTGATGGAGGTTATTGCTAAGTCTGAGAGGTGGGATGGGGAGTTTTAAAGTGCTTGATGGTTTGCGATTCCTGGTTCGAACAAATGTCTTAAGAGGTGCTTGGTTCGGTTTTTCCGGTGGAGGGGAGGGAATGTATAGGAGGCTTTTGTTTTTGAGGGTGGTGGTGGAGCTGGGCCGATGAGAGTTAGAGGGGGAGGTTTGGTTTTTTTGGGCTGAAGGGGATGGATCTTGTTGGGCCTTAGGAGAGTCTGCATTGGAGTTGGATTTGGGCGATATGGGCCTGGGGGAAAGGGGTTGAGGTGGATGGGCCAGGTGGGAAGGAGAACGGTTAAAATAGTTTGCGTGGGTTAGGGAATTAGGGTTAGGGGGTGGGGTCTCATCTGCGATAATGGTGCCAGGGCTGGAGAGGGGGGATTCAGGTACAACAGAGGGTGAAAGGGGAAGCTTTTCCCAATTTGGAGAGGGAACAGGGTTTGGCGGCGGTGTCGGATGGTGAGGAGACACAGGGGAAGCAAGGTTGACTTCGAAGGGCGATGGTGACCGGTCCGTTACTTTTTGCAGGGTGTCAGGTGTTGGCAGTTGTGAGGCTGAGACCGTCTCCTCCGGCGACTGAATATTCAAATTTGCCGGAGATTTCGCCGGAGATTTCGCCGTAGAGACGAAATACAGGTCGTTTTCCAGATCATCATCGTTACCATCATCAAACAGAGAGGACATTGATTCCGAGTCTAGTCTGTCGTCATCGGAGCTGTCGGAGACAGAAGGTTTGATTGATGGGGGAGACCAGTTCACCCCGTTTTCACATACCCAGAGTCGAAATTGTTTTTGGTTCCAGTGAAGGATGATTTCGTCCTCAATTCTTTCTACCTTTTCTGTGAGGACGTAGCAGATCCCCGTAGTGACATCGTAATCATCCCAAAAAAAAAATCATTTTCTCTGTTTATCTTATAAAATCAATCTAAATTCTAAATTATTCTCACACATTCTCACATTCTAAACTATTCTTTATTTCCTACACTCCTAATTCATTTTTTCTAGGGGCAATTGCATATATACCCCTACAAAGTTTAGAAATTGCATATATACCCAGTCTAAAAAATTAATTGCATATATCCCCCTACAAAGTTTAAAAATTGCATATATACCCAACCTAAAAATTTAATTGCATATATCCCCCCGCAAAGTATAAAAATTGCGCATATACTCATTTTAGTTTTTTTATTAAAAATAAATTATATAATGATTATTTTACTCTTAATTACTCAAATCTCATCAATTGTATATACACCATTTTATTCCAAAACCATATAAATTACAAGCAGATCCATTTATTTCTTATGCTCTTCTTGTAGTTTTTATTCATAGTTTAGTTCTTTTTTCTCAACTTTTTTTTTTCGTTTTTTAGTTTTTTTTGTTGGCCGCTTGTATAGCAATTTCCCCTACGATCAAGCGGCCACATGGAAGACCAAGAAATTTATAATACAATTAAACCAAATTATAAGTAAAAAAAGATGTAAATGTCGACGGTGAAAATCCGGCATCTCGAGATCAACCATCCACAAGTTAAAAGGCACAGAAAAAATGTACAAAAGCTCGTGAAAGTAACTGGTTAAAGTCGAGTAAAACTTTGGTACTTGTTTTTAATATTTTAAAGATTTTGACTCTCATTTTTTATTGAAACTTTTGTGTTTGTATTTTGGTACCATAATGAATTAATATTAAAGCTTGTTTTATTTGATATTTGTTCAAGCTAGAGATAAGAAAAAAATCAAACATGAACAAAAAAAATTGAGAACAAACGAACCAAAATATGAACGAAAAAGCTACTATAAGAGCAAAAGAAGTAAATGAGTATGCTTGTAATTTATATGATTTGAAAGAAAATGGTATATATACAATTGATGAATTTCGAGTAATTAAGGGTAAAATAGTCATTTTATAATTTATTTTTAATAAAAAACTAAAAAGGGTATATACGCAATTTTTAAACTTTTCAGGGGGATATATGCAATTAAATTTTTAGGTTGGGTATATATGCAATTTTTAAACTTTACAGGGGGATATATGCAATTAATTTTTTAGGCTGGGTATATATGCAATTTTTAAACTTTGTAGGGGTATATATGCAATTGTCCCTTTTTTCTAATATGGATTCATCACACCAAGTATATTGTTTTTCATTATCACTAGTTCCGATAAATCTTTCAGTGGTTCGTTTGAAGAACACAACTATCTTATTTTATCAAGGGGCGTTTCTCCTATTTTACTATTTGATGATACAACTTCAACCTATGCAAATTAAAAAAAAAAAAAACATATAAATAAATATCGTGTAGCCCCTCATAATCCTGCTCCTTTATATAATCACGAAAGAATATAGCTTTGTGGATCATGGCGTGTTTAGAGGCAGCATTTTTGTTTTGATTTAAATCAAAACTAGCTCATAGTAAAAAGGAATACAAAAACCATACTTTATTCTTCAATTCCTTTTATTAACATTGGTACATAGTTAACTTCTTTGAAGGCAGGCATATATAAGCCGATTTAGTAGTAATAGTGCAATAACTAATAAATTGCATGTTCCATAATTAAACTAATCAAGCCTGCTTCTTCTTCTTCTCCAAATAGTAATAATTCTTCTGGTATTTGAGGATCCCCCAAACCACCTGCCAAAATCCCATCTCAGGCCACAAAGCTTTTGGAGAATACAACAAGCAGTTGGTTGTTTGCCACAGCAAAAAGTTGCTAAGCCTGGTCTCCCCTGAGCTCCTCACCAGTATATCAGGATCAGGAACCACCCCCATATACATATGCTTCTCCAAATCCACCACTTTTATCACATCATTTAAAACATCATCATCATCCACATTAACAATCCCATTATTATTACTATTAATACTATCTCCAATATGTGAACCAACTGCCAAACCACCCTGCTTCTCTTGACAAGCTTCATAGATAGCTCGCGGGATTTCATGGGACGAAGTGTACGCCACACATACTAAAAGATAAGTCTTGGTGTTTTTAGCTGTGGCTTCCATTGCCTTCTCAGCAGCCACCCTAACCGACTCATCCAGTCGATTCAGATCACCGATAAACAACACTCTAACACCATATCTGTTTACCATATCCATTTCTTTCAGAAACCCTTCGATCTTTTCGTGCATTATGTCCATAACGTACTGGACTTCATCAGGGCGTCGGTTGAAGTTATCAAGACTAAAAGCGTACACAGTTACGTACTTCACTCCCACCTCGTAGCAGTATTTGAGAACCGACATGAGTGCTAGGAATCCGGCTTTGTGGCCTGCACCCTCTTCCAGCTTCCATTTCTTGGCAAACCTTCGGTTTCCGTCCATAATGAATGCCATGTGTTGTGGGATGGGGCCGGATGACATGAAAGTAAACAGGAGTTTTCTCATGCTGCTGTTTACGCCTCCTAGCAACTTGCCGACCAATCCCGACGGTCTTTCTTCTTCCATTTTTCCTGTCAGTTTTCACAAACATCACTTCAAATTCTCAATTTTATTAGTACAAAAGTTTAACAGTTTTTCTGTATTTTTATAGCATCACAGGTAGAGGTGTATAAACCGGTTATTCGGCCCATATTGGTTCATGTTGGGTCAACAAAAGTCAAAAGCGGTTTTTACAGGGGAATAACCGGGTTGGTTTTGAAACCTGTTTTATATATGAGTCGGGTTGGACTAGGATGAAGTGAAACTGGCTTGATTGAAAAACCCAGGATTCTTTTATACATCTCTAATCACACTTAATTATTCATGTTTTACGCATATTCGTATCAGCTTTGAATACTGCAGCTTCTCAAGATTCATATAGGATCACAAGATCATCTTAAACATGATCAATTTCTAAAAGTAATTTCTAAAAGTAAAGTTGACTAAAAAAGAAAGAAAATAAAACAGACATAACTTTTTTTCAAAACATTATAGCTTTTTTTCACTTGGGCATTTCATCGAACACCTGGGGTACGATCATTTGACAAAATTTCAAGAACACAATTTCTATCAATCTTGATCGTAGGGTCTTATCAAATTCCAACAGAGTATAGTAGAAGAACCAAATCTAACGTTTAATTTCTCTGATCATGGTAAAATAAACAGTGTCATGATTCTATGAATAGAAATCATTTGTAATTAAGGGAAGGAAAGATTATAGAACTTACAGAAAAAATTAATCTAATGTAAGGAGAAAGAAGCCACTTGATCTGGGGAAGTAAAACAACTGATATGAAAGCTTTAAATGAATGAGAGGTGTGAGAAAAAAAAACAGAGAGAAAGAGACGTTAGTGATGAAGTTTAAACTGGGAGCTATCTTGTTATTGTTCATGAACATTCCATTCCATGTATTGTGGAGGAAGTTGAAGGATAGAAACTTGAGGTGGCAAATGTGTGACTTCTTTATATTTATATATAATATTCAAGCACATCAGTGAACACTAACTTACGTGGATATTATTATTATTATTATTATTATTATTATTATTATTATTATTATTATTATTATTATTATTATTATTATTATTATTATTATTATTATTATTATTATTATTATTATTATTATTATTATTATTATTATTATTATTATTATTATTATTATTATTATTATTATTATTATTATTATTATTATTATTATTATTATTATTATTATTATTATTATTATTATTATTATTATTATTATTATTATTATTATTATTATTATTATTAATAATAATATTATTATTATTATTATCAATATTATTATTATTATTATTATTATTATTATTATTATTATATATATATCATTTGGAGATGTCGGTGCCACTCACGAAAGTCACTATTCATATTGACTCCTCTTATGCGATTGGTGTCCTTGGGCAGTGCCCTCGTTATTATTATTATTATTATTATTATTATACTACTATTATTACTACTACTACTATACTATTACTACTACTACTACTATTACTACTCCTACTAATATTAGTAGTATTACTATTACTATTGTTGTTATTGTTACTATTATATTGTTATTGTTTTTATTGTTATTGTTATTGTTATTATTATTATTGTTATTTTATTTTTATTTTTATTATTATTGTTGTTATTGTTATTTTTATTTATTGTTATTGTTATTATTATTATTATTGTTATTATTTTTTTTATTATTATTGTTTTTATTATTATTCTTATTATTGCTATTATTATTGTTTTTATTATTATTATTATTATTATTATTGTTTTTATTTTTTATTGTTGTAGTTGATGTTGTTGTTGTTGATGTTGTTGTTGATGTTGTTGTTGTTACTGTTGTTGCTGTTGTTGTTGCTGTTGTTATGGTTGTTGTTGTTGTTGTTGCTGCAGTTGTTGTTGTTGTTGTTGTTTTTAAGATTTTTAGTTTGTATATAAAATGTAGGGATGTAAACGACCATCATAGTAATCTTGCTACTCATAATATTGGGGGTACCCAGGGTTAACCTCATAATAATCCTCGTACATTGGTTGAGAAGACGGTCTTTGATATTGGTAATATGATTGTGAGTCTCCATACTCCTCCTCCTCATCCGAATCCTCTACAATCTTGATCCCATAGGCCAGTGTTGGGCAAAATTTGATTCTATGAAACCGACTCCCGCAGTTATAGCACTTGTCCTCCTTAACCATGATTATTTTCAAACTTCCCTGCAAACAGTAAAAATAGACAAATCAATCACGTAGCACTGTTCTACATGGTGTAACAAACATGTTTAAAACAAAAATCAGAAAACTTAAAAAGTCAAAAATGGAATAAACTTTCTGTAATTTTGAGTTCTCACGTGTCGCGAGAGGTGTTTCAATTTCATCATGTCACGATCCAGGTGAATTTCTCAAAATTTTTAATTAATAATTTTTTTTATGAAATTTAATAAAAATAATAATGCAGAAAAACATAAATTAATTTTTTTAAAGTTTTTATAATTTATGAAAAACTAACAAGCACACGGAAATTAAAACACACCAAAACCTAAAATCAAAAAAAATTCTATTAAACTTAATAAAAATAAAAAATCTGAAAATTAAAAATATTTTTGGGGTTTTTTTTTATTTATGGAAAAACAAACAAAGCAACTAACTACCCTAAAAACCTAAATTCACCTACAAGCACACATACTCCTCGGCAACGGCTTCAATTTGATGACGAACTGTCATACACCGCTCAAATCCCTAATCTAACATGTAGCAGCAGTAAGTAGGGTATCGAATACGAGAGAAATCGTGGTTGCACTTAGTTGTTGATTTTAAACCTAATTAACTAAAACTACTGATTATGACTTTTGCTACTCGACTAATTTTAATGGCTACCGATGTTTTGATCCTGCCACCAGTCGTGTACATATTTCTCGACACGTTGTCTTCGATGAAGGTGTCTTTCCATTTTTTCAAAACCAATGACAAATCTCCCCCCCCCCCCCCTCCTTCCATCCATTCCCACCTATGCCTATCGATCCAGCCCCCTTTGTCGCTCTAGCTCCTCCGCCGCCCCACATTCCTGAGACCACGATCCCTACGCTAGCCCAAACCCCTCCGCTCCCGCCCACACGTCATCATAGACACCTCCGCCACATTCGTCCACCGCTCCATCTCCCATCCCTCATCCTCCCCCAAAACGTTCATCCCATGACTGCTGTGCTAAATCCGGTATCACTAAGCCTATGGAGCGTTTAAACCTTCACATTGATACTCCTTTATCCCCTTTCTCAACCTCATATATTAAAGCAGTAAATGACCCTAATTGGCGACAAGCCATGAACAATGAATTTATAGCGTTACATGGGAGTTGGTACCTAGATCACATGGATTATTCGGTTTATTTGGTTGTTCAGACATAAGTTCAGATTTGATGGCTCATTAGAGCGCTACAAGGCACGATTAGTGGCAAATGATAAATCCCAGATTGTAGGGATTGATTGCATGGATACTTTTAACCCGGTTGTCAAACCGTCGACCATCTGCACTGTCTTATCTTTGGTAGTGTCCAGATCTTAGCCAATTCATCAGTTGGACATGAAGAATGTCTTTCTTCATGGCGATCTGACGGAGACAAATTTTATGCAGCAGCCTCTAGGTTTTATTGATCAGTTTGCTCCCGATTATGTTTGTCGCCTTAAGCGATCACTTTATGGCCTCAGAGTACCAGTATGCTGATATTTTCATAAAGGGATTTCCACGTCCTTTATTCCATACTTTTAGAGACAGTTTGAGCGTTCGTCCTCCTCCTGCTCGAATTGTGGGGGCGTATTAGTTATAGATATATTAGTCATCTTTACTATTATATAGAGGTGTATTATGTATTTAGTATTTATATATATAGGGGTATTGTACTCTGTGATTGGATGATCAATACAAAATTTCATTAACCTTTAAGACATAGTCATGTTTCATTTGCTTGACCCAACCCGATTATACTAACCCCAATCCAAACGACAAGATAATTCCTAACACTATGACTAGTAGGTCCAGACAGGATTGACACACAAATTGAAATCAATAAACCAAGTTGTCACAATTAAGTCTAACATACACTAAGGTTTAAAACTGTTAATAGTTCACAACCCAAACGTACTTCAAACAACCACTAAAAACAGATATTAGACTAACCTTCGCCTACAGTAACCACAAAAGTGCTTACCCTGACATGCTAAATGAAACACAAAACATCGTCTTGAATGAAAACATCAAAATTCGAACAATCTTCAACCTCTAATTGTAACCAAATGCTTCTGGTTGGCTCTCTATGCTTTAAGACGGCTAAAGTGGCAGAAGAAAAAAAATCTGATTTCTTCAAAATTGCTTAAATAACCAAACCCTAAAATCTGGTCGATTTCCACCCCGTCTCATTTCGCGACGGGCCTAACTTCTTCTCTCACGCCACGATCCCGCCAAATTAGTCGGTGCCCAAATCCCAGACACGTGTCGTGTCGCGCCATGCCCTTCCAGTTCTCTTGTGGGTTGCGGGGGTCTTGTCTTCTAGAACTCTTGTTATCCTTTTAAGCATAACTCGACACATAATCGATCATTAACGTTCCAAACCTAAAATATACAAAACTATACAAATGATGTGTTTTCAACCATAAATAAACATTAAAAAGACTTAACACTCAAAAAGCATTACAAATTATTATCGCATCATCAGGTACCTAAAAGAAAACAATCATTACTAGTTTTAACAATACCAAAGTAATTAATCATGTCAAAATTCATGAAATCGCCTTGTTGAAGTCGAACTGTTGAACCGACTGGTTAGAGGATTGAACGCCATCATCCTGCTTTATAACAAAATACTAACAATAACAATAACAATAACAATAACAATAACAATAACAATAACAATAACAATAACAATACTAATAATAATATATTTGCTTTAGTTGTATTTATTCTTTAACAAAATAAGAAGTTAAACTAAATACAAAGGCTTAATAAAAGTTATTATTAAAAAATAAAAATCACCTTTATAAGAGTGTTAACAATTTCATAATAGAAAAGTAAAAGGGAGAATTTCATATATACCCTTATAAACATATGAAATATCATATGTACCCAACCAAAATTAATATTATAAAATATGCCCTTGAAAACTATTTAAAATATCATATTTACACATTTCATTTAAACAATTCAGAAAATGACCATTATACCCTTATTCTAAAACTTAAAATTTTCATATTTGTCCAATTCTATTGTTTGAAACTTTGTACTTGGTCCAAGTTCTAAATAAAAACTTTGGATAAAAAAAACCCTGTTAAAAATATGGGTTACATAAAAACATAAAACTAATTAACCGATTACATGGTTTGTTTCAGGAACCCGCGTCGGGTCAGAAGAAAAAGAGTCACCACTGAAAAGGAATTCGTAATACGACATGATTAATATTCAAGGATATCGTACGATGAGTGTCGTGTAAAAGTTTAAATGTAATGAGGGTGGGGGATACGCGATATTCGATAGGCAAAATATACAAATCATCTCAAAACGATGTATGAAATTGTGGGTAAGGGAGAAAGTTAATTAAAACGGGTCTATACTAGGGCGTATTGGGCAATACACCCCGTATAGAGTGGTAGATGGTCAAACCTCGTACTTAGTACTGATTGACGATTTTGTTTTTACTCAATACGGGTCGTTTTACTCAATACGCCCCTGTATTGGGGTGGGGTGTCAATCTAGAGGCGGCAGTGTCTGTATAAGAGGTCCCATTTGGAATCATCGCCCCTCTCTCTTGCTTCCTAGGAACCGGCCCTCACCATCCCATGACACCCTCTAGGCTAGTGATATCACTTCTACCATCCACATTAAAAGGGTGCAACCCAAATTTGAAATTCATGTGTACTCATTTAAGGAACTCATAAGCTCTTTCCTTTTAATTAAATTGGCCCTTCCCTAGCAAACCAAAACTCCACCCACGTGACACTTAATTCCATGTTTTCCCTTGATTTCAAACTTCATTCATCGTTTTCCTTCTTCCCTACACTCATTGTGAGGATTATTTCTCTTTTATTTCATGATTAAATAATTTCTTGTTCGTATCTTTGCTTAAGTTGGAAATTTACGTTCATTCATCCAAGTTTTGATGTTCCAAACTCAAAACCATAAACATTGTTGAAATCCCCTAGACTTTTTGTAACTAGATCTTGAATTCTTGAAGAAATTTTATGATTTATGCTTCCCATAGTGTTTTTATTCTTAGAAATAATATTTTTATTAAAAGATCTGAAAACAAACAAGATATAGTTATACGAGAAAAGATCTTCAGAAAACCAACAATTATCAAAAAAACCAAAAAACCAATATTTTTTTCTCCATAACTTCTTCATATATTTATAATTTTTAAGAAGAATTTCACCAAAAAGTCTATAATTTTATTAGCTTTATTTATGGGGAAAAACTTTTAAAAATAAAAAATTTATTGATTTTTTATTAGTGCATCATGCAATAGTACAAATAGTATTGCATAATGCATTATAATTAAAACTACTTAAAAAAATAAGAAACTTAACTTAAATATGGGCGTGGTATTCATAAACCAATTTTATGTTATTGTTGCATAGTGCATTATTAATTAAAACTAAAATCCGAATTTTATTATATCTCTTTAAAAACTCAAAAATGTTTTTAAATTTTTTTCTTTTTCCAGTAGTCTTAAAATCATGAAAGAAACATATAAAAAAAGTTTTAAAAAAAAATTCTTACTTTTTTAGTTTTTTTTTTGCAAAATATTGATTTTCTATAGAATCCAACCCATAGTTATAATGTGAAAATATTAATAAATATAATATTTGTGTTGTGATTTCGTGACATGAACTAGTTTGGAAAAGATATAGTTATAATGTCAAAAATATTGATAAATATAATATTTGTGTTATGATTTCGTGAGCCATGAACTAGTTTGGAAATTTATAGATCTTAAAACCTGTTATGATTCATGACTTTTAAGTGCTTTGTAAACAAAAAGAGTCATAAACGTAAGCGGTATAAAAACTGATACGAGAATAATCAAAACATCACTTTGGACATAAAATTATAAAATGTTATATACAAGATGTTCCGACCGCCGCTACGCGGGCGGTGCGATTGTATGGCAAGTTGTTGGAGAACCGCTTGCGTTGAAGCTATGTGTTGGGCTGTGCGGTTTTGGAGATATGTGTAGTTTGCCTTATAATGGGTGTTTAGTATGAAAGAACCATGCTGTTGAAGCAAATCTATCTCGTATACTTAATTATAATACATGATATGTGTATAAATCTAAACATAGGTAACTAAGTTAATAAGATATAGAAGATTTCTTGGTAGCCAAATATATGGTACAAAAGTAGGTTTGAAAGTGGATGAAGCAGCTAACATAGCTTACATATGGAACAGTTATGTGAATAGACATTTCTAACCAAATAGGCCGCTAAACATGCATTATCACAAACATATGGCAGAGACAGTTTGAAAGCCCAATCATGTGTACGAAAAGTAGAATCAAACATACAACTTTTCTTAGAACTTAACAATAAGACATTAACAATCACACTGGTGCAACTTAATTTAACAAAACACTTACCATGCACCATGCTTTGCTCATCAACCTCGCGGTGCTACCATCTTCATCTTCATCGCACCCTTCATCATCATCGAGCCACGGCAGGTAACACTTCTGGCTCCTTCGACCTCTAATCTCTAAATCGAAGCCATCTTCATCTCTATCTTGATTTTAATTTGCAGGTACCAATTAATTATTAGCAGCCCCCCAACAGCATGTAAAATCTAAATTGAAGCCATCTCCATCTTGCTGAACGGGTGCTTATGTTCTTCTTCGCATCTAAAAACAATATGATATTGTTGATTATTAGTGGTGCAAATCTGAAAACTAATAGATCAGCAATAAGTGAAATAGCTGATGTTTACAAACTAACTCAAAGAATTTAAGGGAATCCCAAATTGTGCTTTCTCTAAGGTTTCATAAAATAAAAAAAAAAATTAATATTAATAATAACAAAATAAAAACTGATATACTTATAGGAGTATTTGAGAATCAACCCTATAAGTGGATTAATCTGAATTTTCCATATCCTCCTCCATGACAAATTTCTTCTATTTCTTGATCAAATCACATAACTTATTTCTTGCCGATGGGACTCTGCAATTTCAAAACTCAGTTGGAACATGACAGAGAACTATTAAAAGACCATGTTTTCTCACCCAATGTGGGTCAAACCTGGTAAATTCAGGTTGCTAGAGATGTCTGAAAGTTATTGCAAAGTGGGCTTGGCAGCGTAGTTAGACAGTAGTAGCATTCAAAGCCGATCCTAATCATTAAGAATCCTAGGCAGCTGACATAAATCAATCAGCAAACTAATAAATTAAGCAACCATATTTACATCAAATATAAATTATTTTGGCAGTTGCCTACAGAACCTCATACATAGCAAGGCGGCACGGAAGCTGACCTTTGTTATTGATGGAGCAGAGGGATCATTATCATAAACATCGTCAATGATCTTAAGATCCTCGGAACCTTTGTTGTTGATGGAGCTGATGATCTTAAGTAACGGGTAACCAAAACAACATAGACAGAAAACAAAGAAGACTAATAAAGACGATGCAAATATTGGTGTACAAAATTGAATGCAAGTAAATGAAATGCACCTAAAAACAAACCCAAATATGACTCTAGATGAATACCCTCAATTAGGTAGGATAGCGTAGCGGTCTGGAAGAAGAGGACGATAGCGTACCGGCGTCGCCGTCACCACCGTCGATCTCTCCTTCTTCCGGCAGTTCATCTTCTTCTCCATCCAATCGAACAACCCTGACTTTGGTGTCGTCAATAACCTTCAATTCTCAGACGCCGATGACTAAACCTTAAACTATTATAACAATTTGAACATAAGAAAACCCTATATATCAAAGTTAAACTTCAGATCTGACCTTAATGACGAAGCCCTTCACTGAGAAAAAACCCTAGAAAATCAAAAATAGGCCTCAGATCTGACCTTCTGAGTTAATGACGTTGCCCTTCAGTGATGTTGTTTGCCGGCAGCGGCGACGTGAGATGGTGGAGTGACGGGAAGAAAACCTTCGAGTCAGCGTCGCCGATGGTGGTACTGCAGGTGCCGGCCTTCGACTTGAGAGCGAAGGAGGACGATGGATCGGAGGAGGCATTTTGTGTAGCCTTGTGGAGCCTGCAGATGAAGTTGAGAAAAGTGATCGGATTTGGTAGAGTAGATGAAAGTCTTGCCAGGTTTTACACGCTAAAGACTCACAGCCACACACACATGATCTGCATAAACGACTTGTACACCATGCATTGATAATAAAACACAATAAAATAAGTAATATAATAATACAATTATATTACATTTAAATATAATATTAAGTTATAATAGATTTATCAGTTGTATTTTGTTTAGGTTTAATAATTTTGCTATCTTGATAAAAAAATAGGTTTATTTTATAAAAAAATATATTTTTCTAAGATATCATAAAATACCAATTATTTAGCGCATACTAAATAATTGTATATTTAGATTTTATCTTTAAATATAATTTGGAATATTATTTAAGTTATTTACTAAACTAATAATATTTAGTGATTTAAATATTATATATTTATACAAAATACAATGGGTTGTTAAAGACTCATACCATACTATTCATAAGAATGGTCCAATAGCTTTGGTGCACGTCGATCGCTTTTGTTATACTCAACCCACTTAACCTAACATGTCCTGCAACGTCAGATAACACCATCATCTGCTCCAATCTCTCTCTTAAGCAATCGACACCCATTCTTCATCAATTAGTGCCTCCACTCCTTCTAATAGTGGGTAGAGACGTGAGAAGAAAGATCATAATCCCTTTACGCCATAGCCCATCTGCACTCTCCCTCTCAGATTTTCTCACACGCATTCGATCTTTCTGGTATCTTCACCTACATCATATTTTCTTAGATTTTCATCACGGTGGAACACGTATTCAAGATTTTAGGGTTTGCTTCCTTTCCTTCATCATGTAATTGATCTTCACTTTCACTTTCATGTAATTGCTTCCTTTCTTCCCCAGACTTACTAATCGAGGGTTTTTTTATGTATAAACTTATCCGTTTCTCTCTCTTGCTTCGTAGACATGTCTAAAAGATCTCCACCTTACTCCGCCTCTGTGACTTTTTCATGTTATATCCTTGGGGTTTTTTGGGTGTTCCGGAGGTTGTTTTTGTTTTGATTTGGGGTTTTATTTACCCGTGTACATTTGGCTGTTTTTTTTATGATTGACAGAGATTTTGTGGTGATTGAGAAGAAATCGAGAAGATTGTTGCCAAGGTTCGATCGATACCATCATCACAGTTGTGGTCGTCCTCCCTTTCGAATCATATACCTTATAAACCATAATGATACGGATTCGTATAAGCGGGTGTAGATAACCTAGGCTAAAACCTAGCGGCGAAGACGCTTGGCCAACCAAGTCGCCGACGACGGTGTGATATCCGGCCAACCGTAACTATCGATGAACAAAACCTGTTCAACAAGAAAATACTTTTCTTTATTCAATCAAAATTCAACTCCCATAATATGAATTACAATTGGGTTTAAATAGACAAACAAATAATAGGAAACAAACTTAAACTATGAAACGTATTTTAATAAAGATAATTATAGAGTAGGAAACAAGAAACCCAATTCGAATAGATTTCGAGTCATGCGACCAGCGGGCCGGGTCGGGCACCGGATACGGATTATCCAGATCCGTATTGTAACACCCCAACCGACGGCGGAATTTACGTCGGGGCGCTAAGATTGTCCAGATGCTCACAACACTAATTAAAGGTTGATATATTAAATCATGCCATATTTCAAATCAACGATCAAACATAAATCCATACAACATCCAAATAAAACAAAGTTCAAACATAGCATACGAGTTCTAATTTTATTTAAGTAGGTCTACTAAGTCCCATGCGTTCCTAAGTGACGATATCATAATCAAGCATCAACACCTGCAACATGTGAAAAACAAAGGTCAACTACAAGAGTTGGTGAGTAATCATAGGTTTAACAATGTCATAATACAAAACATGCGTTCCACGAGACTAAATGCAATCGAGTACAATAACATCATGAAATAGAGCATATATGGGTGTATGATCCAAACCTGACCATAAGGTTTTCAATCACGAGGCGCCACACGCGAGGCAGGCCAAGTGGGCTTGTCAAGCCAATAGATCTATTACCGTTAACCCGGCTTTTTACAGTTAATGTCACACGAGGTCGTTCTAGAGGTCGTTCACAATCATAACACATCGAGCACATAGAGTTATCATGCAAGATTAACACATAATAGTTCATAGAATACGCATGTAGTTTTAGAGAAAAATCGTTCTAGAGTTTGATCATTGGTACATGTTGCACCCCAAAATAAATAAATAAAAATGGGGCTATGAAACTCACCTGATGGTGAAGCAAACAAATGAGAAACTGAGATAGCGGCGCGAAATCAAACCCGGAGATCACCTTAACGATCGAACGTGGTAGTGGAACACCGACAAAACAATAATAAATAAATAAGTAATTAATTACATAAAACGAGCGACTCGAAACGACTCAAAGGACATGATCGGATCCGTGACTTGTTGGTGAATTAATTAAATAATGATGTATGAATATAAATCTTCAAGTGGCCAAACCGAAATCTAGGTTAAATATTTGGTAAAATAATTATTTATTCGACTAGAAACTTTACGACGTCTCAAACTTGATTATTTTCTATAAAATCAACCGAACCGTATTTGGCCTTCAAAAATTAATTTTAGGTAAATCTAATCATGTGTATATACCCATAAAAATTTCAGGTCCTAACTCTAACGTTAAGCCAACGATTTAGTCAAAGTTAATTATTTTTATATCCTAATAAAAATACTAGTTAATTTAATTAAATAAACAACCAAGATTTCATTTTTATCAAGCATAACCCTAGATCTAGGTCCAAGGACATCATTCCATGGCAAAAATCCTAGATCTAACATTTTAGTTTAATGGTAATATCATCTACTCAAGGTTTAATTAAGATCTAAACATGGTAGGTTAGGAAAAAAAAACACATAAAAATGATCCTTTTTCCTACAAAAACCCTAGATCTATGAATATGGTGATGATCCCTCTAACCCAAACCCTAGATTTACCATTTAGAATGGTGTCTACACCAAGATCCAACAAGGTTTGTTAGATAGATTTTGGATCTATGAAGATCCATGGGAGAAAATTAAGAAAAAGTGGGTCTTTTTGTATAAAAATCAAGTTTTTTATAACCAAAACACTAGATCTATGGATTAGGATGATTTCTCATGATAAATCTTGTATAAAAATGATGTCTTTTTCAGCTCTTACATAGATCTAGCAAGATCTATAAAGATCTAGCAAGTTATTGACAAAAAGTGTCCTAAAAATCTATAAAAATTGATAAAAATCTATTCTTTTTGTTTAAAATCACTAAATCTAGCCTTGAAATGCAAGATCTAGGTTTAGGAATGTATACAAATTTGATCTTGATGATGGAGGATGAAGGATTCAAGAAGGTGGAGGTTCGGTTTGATGAATCTAACCTTTTTGGTGAAAAACCGACTTGATTTAATGCTTGAAATCACCAAACTTGGCCTCAAAAGCTTCAAGAATCTTGATCTAGCCTTGCTACAGCCGTTCTAGGGTTTTATGGTGGCTAAGGATGAGAGTTATGGAGGCTAGAGGGGTTTAGAGGGCTTAAATACTCGAATTTTAGGGTTTTGGCCCGTCAGGACCACATGAGGACCGCGAGAGGTGAGCATGGTCAGGCGCGCGGTCCTCATACCCTCCTGACCGTGCTCCCTCTTGACGGTCCACCGTTTTCGCGATAGTTTCTTCGTTTTTAAGCGTTTTCGGGCCTCGTTTTTTTTCAAATTTCCCATTTAACCTTCCCAACATGCTTAAAACATTAAATCCACTCAAAATGAATATAAAATATGTCCCGTAATGATTGACGGTTGATAAGATATCATCAAAAGTGCATTTTTGGTCGGTTTTGTCGTTTTTCTCGTTTTTAAGCAATTCACCAACGTTTTGCGATCCGATCAAGTGTGTGATGACTCATGACATGGTAAATGATCATATGACTCCTAAACATGATAAAATTGATATACGAACTCAAAATGTGATCTCCCGGTTAGAAATCGAAATCGCGCGGGATTTACCGGACTTTCACCGTTTTCGTTCTAGACCTTGAATTCACACCAAACTTCACTTGTATTCACTTGTATGCTTAACTAGTATCACACCCAAGTGTTATACATGTTTAGATTGATCAAATCCCCGGTTAGAACGTAATTAGCGACGTGTCCGCGTAAAATCCAAAATAAGGGCAAATCAATACAATAACTAATATAATGAACCAAATCACATCAAACGAGGTATAAAACATCATAGAAAACATAACTCTTCATTGGATTATCGATCACGGGGTTTATTACAGGAAATCGGGTCGAGTTTGACAAATCGGACACCCGAAATGTTACACGTATCACATAAGGAGGGTTGCTAGGTGTTTAGTTTAGAATAATTGTGACTTATAAAGTATAAGCACTACTGGTAGTTTGCTTCATGATAATTTGTGGTTATGAAGTATGGATAACCACAGTTACTAATAAGATCAATTTTTGTTTGGCTAATTTTGCCTGTTTTTTGCAGGCCTTTTTGTTACCCATGCAATTTTAATGGCCATAAATTAGGTATTTGTTCATCTTTCTTGGGTTTTTAGTCATTGAACTATTTTTAGGCGGATGAGCAGTTTGAAGACCGGATGAACCGTATGGTTCGTTTTGTGTTTTTCTAGGTTTCATTGTTTCTCTCTTCGTCCACACCATAAGTTGACCTGCAGTTAGCAAACAATTCAATGAGATATTCATCAGTCTCTCTTTGATTTAAACTTACAATTGATGATTCTCAAAATTTTAATTGTTTTGTTACATGAAATCCATAATCTTTTGATTAATCTAAAGCATTTTCTGCTCACATGATTTGTAATTTCTACAAGGCCTTAAAGAAAGGTTTGAGAAAAACTGCTGCTAATAAGAAAAATATAGGCTTACTGAGAAGTGGTTTAGAGATCGTGTGTATTACAATTAGCTATCCATGATTAGTTATGATGTTTAATTTATACATTTAATTTGATGTATTTTTTTTCCTTAGGGAGAAAAGGCCGAAGCATTTTGGGACAGTTGGAGCATGAACACCTAAAAAGGATTTTCATCGATTTGTGAGATGGCTGCAAGTTGTTTATATCCATGCTTATGTGACTTAGCAAGAGAATTGCTCGATTATAGCTTGAATGAACAAGGATCTGCCAAATTAAAGGTTTGTTCAATTGAAGGCTATCGCTGTGCCTGCTTCTAATCAAAGCGGTTTTAATTGAATACCGAGCTCCTTCAAATTCTGTGTACATATATGTGATTTTAAATCTGGGTTAACCATTAGAATTTTGCACGTCGTTGCTTTAGGTCAGATGGATTAACATTGGCTCCAAAGCTGAAGTTCTTGAAATTGTTTATAAAATACGAAATCAGCCTCAAAATAATAGATAAGATACGGGGGCTAGATATATCAAAACCTTTGCATAACATTTTGTTTGATTTTATAATGCTAAGGTTAACTTTTAATGCACGCCACCTTTTCGTTGCCTCTTTAGTACATTTGAATACTATGGTCAATTTTGAGACACTAATTTTTTTGTATGATCACTACCTAAAGGCAGGGGCGGAACTAGAATTTTTTTTAGGGGGTCCACAAACTTTTTTACGGAATTACTAGCTTTAGATGTTTCAGTTTTATATAAACGTACATAAAGAATTTTGGTCTATTACTTACTAAATAATTTTTAATGTAGGCGCGCGTAGCGGCACGACATTGCGAGTAAAGAAAAATAACCGACTAAAAAAACTCTACATGATTTGATAAAAAATTATATACTGTAACATTGATAGCGGTATAATAGTAAAAAAATAATAGTAAATGGATAAAATTGAAGATAAAAGAAAAATTAACGAGAAAAAAAATAATATGACAAAATGTTTGCCTATTAAAAAAGTCTATATTTTTATATATTGTAATATTTCATTATAAAAAGGGTCTAAGATTAATGTATTTGAAAATAATGGGTCTATAATGAAAGTAAATAAAAAAGAGGTGGAAAATGAAGTATCCCATTTACTCTCCTTATTTATAACACTAAAATTAATAAAGAAAGTTGAGAAAAATAAAAAAAATGTTGAGCACAAGATTTGAACTTGCACCCCTTCAAAATCAAGCAAGGGATCTTACAACTAGGCTAGTTGTTTACTTTGTGTTTATTTTCACAAACTAAGTATTTATTAACTCCTCTTCACAATTTTTTTTAAAAAAAAACCGTTCACATAATTTCGACTTTGCGTACGAGGTTGAGGGGGTCCACGAGGACCCGCTGGGCCTAATATAAATCCGCCCCTGCCTACATGATGAATATGAATGATAGTCAAATATTGTTATTAACATGGAGCCTTAGTTTTAGAGATGAATATTGTTGCGCAGTAAATCCATTCTGATGCCTATTTTTGATTGTTGGAATGACTCGAAAATGAACTAATGATACATACTCCCTAAGAAAATAGTTGACTAACTTACAATGTATGACCATACTTATCCCTTTTAGTTTTGGACTGTGTTATAGTTGCATTTGTTTGCTACAGGTTATAGTGCCTAACAAATATGCACATGGTTATGCATCGATGGTTAGAAGGTAAGAGGTGGGGATGAAGTTCATGAGCTTCAAGTTCTAAGAAGAATCAATTCTCAGTACAATATACTTTAGTTTTAGCTTACTTTACTTTTTTTTTTCTTTTTCAGTTTAATGTTGGCACAGATTGAAGATAGAATTTCGTAGTGACGATATTTGTTTAATTGAAATAACTTTCAATGTTGGCATGATTACGAGTCAGAGACACTATGAGTATATGACTGATATGACTAATATTCATGATAACTAAGAAGGCAAGTCATGACTGTTGCCCGCCGCAACGCGCGGGCAAGTCAACAACTCGTTATTTTTGTATCGTATTACTTGATGGAATACTTATATATTTTTTTGGATAAATATATATATTACTTCATTTTCCGAACTCAAGTAAAACTTATATATTTATTTGGAGAATAAATATACTTTCAAATCGAACGATCACCGCCATACTAAGGAGTTACCGATATCAAGACTTGGCTAAATCCATTAGTGACATAGATGTCGACTCAATCATTTTAGAACTTAAGGTGTCTTACTGTTTATAGGACACGATTTAGTCGCATCCAGTTTGGAAACCTATCATTTCAGATGACATAAGTTCAGGTGAGTCTCACTACCCCCCCCCCCCCCCCCCTAAACTGTTTTAAATACTTTTAGGGAAGAATACATGCATGTTGATACCTCGCTTATGTGACGTGTGATGTATCTCAGTAAACTCTGTTAGTGATGTTTAGGTTAGAATTGTCAAGTCATAACTTCTAGGGTAGACTGTGTAATATGTTGAAAGTTGAAGTGCTCATACGATCAGAGAGGCATTGCTATGAGATTACTCTCATAGATTGATTAGGAGCTTCCTTGGAGTCTGATTGTTATAATCTGTGATCAAATTTGTGCTATAAAATGAGTTTATATATACATCTCGTGTTATTTGTGTTCGATCTATTTCGGTTCAAGTTCGTGTACAAATCACAATGATACAAGCCTCGACGTCTTTACAGTTGGTATCAGAGCAATCCATGCTGTGATTCTACACATTTTTGATCGAAATTGAAGCCAAATCGAGTGACTTTGATTAAATTTTCGAGTTCGTTCATTTTCGGTTCATAATTTACTGTTCTTCTAGTTAAATCTATTGTAATCTGATTTCATTCATCAAAATTGGTTCCGGAATGCTCGATTTTGTCTTGCGAACTCAAATCTAGTGTTAATTTCTATATTCGATCAGGTTGTAGTTGAAATCAACTTACTGTTAATCGTCTCCTCACCGTGTTCTTCAATGGCGGAACTTCAAATTCTGTACAAACTCATCAACTCACACAAATTCTAATTCCATCACCTCTGGTTTCTCACTACGAATCTATTGATGTGTTTATATATAAGTTTTATTGAGATTTTGTAAGATTAAAAAGTTTCAGAACATCTTTTTCATCGTGTCAACTCGTTCTTAGTTCGAATCTTCAATTCATCAACAAAACATGTAAAATTTGTACTCATCCTACTCGGTTTGTTCATATGGATCTGCTAGAGCAATCGTTCCAGTTTTCGTTCAAATTTGTTCATATTCGTAAACAGGGGCAGATCCAGAAAAAAAGTTCAGGGGTAACATTCAAATTTTTTTTAACCATGATTCATAACGTTTAATTTTTTTACCATAATTCATACAATGTAAAATTAAACACATACCTAATAGATGTTTCCTCTTTGGTTTTTGAAAACTTGAAATTGAGCATTACAAATAGATTTAGTCGGTTCGGTTCGGATAAGATTGATCACGCAATAACAATACCAACATACGTTAATTGTATATATGTAAAGTTAACTATTTTGATAAAAACACTTGTGATTGATAACTTATACTCTTATCGTAATTAAGCACGTATAGTCGTATGCTATTGTATAGAGTACGAAAAAAATATATAAACGTAAAAATAAATAAATCTTGTAAAAGAAGGAAAAAAATTGAAAATGAGAAATATGTAAAATTTGGTACCTTTTAAATATATTAAATAGCGAAGGTAAATTAAATTGAGTTCTAGATCAGTTGGATAAAGTTTCTGTTTCCTTTCACAGGACTCAAGTTCGAATCCGTTTGCATACAATTTTTTTTAATAATGTATTAATAACACAGTTCAATATTCGTAAAAATATATTTAACCGTTGGGAGCGAGACTAGAACTCACGCCACTCAAGTTCAATATTCGTAAAAATATAAAACCGTTGGGAGAGAGACTATAACTCACGCCACCCTAAACGTAGGTAACGAAATACATAAAACGTAAAAAATTTCACTACACGGTGCGAGTTCAGGGGTAGCGGACGCTACCCCTCCTAATGGGCTAGATTCGCCATTGTCTGTCAGGCAAACTCAGAAAATCCAAAGACAACCAACAAATGAGAACTTTTTGGTTGCTCAGTTATTAAATATTGTATCCAAAATGGAAAAGTTTTAAACCATCATAAAACAAACCATGATAACTCATTGGTTGGTAATTGGTACAAATGATGATTCTGTTTGCAAAGGTTTTCAAAATGAAACAGTTTTCAAATGGTTTTACCTTTCATCAACCAAGCTTTTCAAAATCATTACATGCCTAGAAACCTAAATTTGCAACCTCTACGGGTAACCGTTATATTTGTGACAACCCTTCTCTTCAGGTCCTTTCCTGAATTAATCGAACTTAAACTATTATAAATGTTGTGTGAGCATTTATGAGATTGACCCTATGTTGACCTTATTATCTAGGGTTTATGTAACCATCACTATACGAGCATGCATTTGAATCTAGACGTTTCATATTTTATGATTTTATATAAATCGTAGTCCACGACTTTAAGTGGACACTTGTCATTTTATGTGAGAACTATACTTATGATTTTATGTGATATATTTGTATATATATGCATATTATATTCTATGATTTCATGTGACAACGTGTCACATAATTAAACGTAACGTTTCTATCGTTTTATGTAAGTATATATACGTATCGTTAGGATTTTATGTTTATCATTTCCTGTGAACTCAATATAACGAAACAAGGTTTATATTTTATGAACGTCGCATGTTAATTATATCTTGACAAATACACATTTTAGTCATCGCCAAGTTATTCTTGTTAAGCCTGTTAGAATTGTTAATCGTTTGTAACCTAGAGGGACCACTTTCGCCAATCTCTAGACCTCTTCTTTTATTATTATTATTAAGCAAACTTTGAGGGACTTGCATCGTCAAAAACTAAACCCATACACCCTTTGTGTAAATCTGGGAGGGACTTCTTTGACATTACCACAAACTCGAATGAGGCATTTATATTGAAAACCGACGTCCATTTCGATTCGGTTCTTCATATAGGCACCGATCGACTATACCACAACCATATTGAGTCAAGACTCATTCCATCTGAATCATTTCTTTCACAAAGGAACCCCGACTCTCAAACACTCTCTCCCTCTCGTTTCCTCTCTGGTTGACGTCGCACACCACCACCGGAAAAACTGTGACAACTCCGGCCATCACCACGATCCTCTTTTTCTCGCTACCGCCCATTATTTCTTTGTGGTACTGATTTACAATCACAAATCATCTATAGAGGCAGCGCTAAGAGAAGCAGAAACGTATTGAAGCAAGAAGGTCCGTTCGGGTGTCGGGTCCGAGTTCCGATTTACACGCAACTTCGAGAGACGACTTGGTTAAACTCGAGTTTTGGATTTCAAACCAACATCATAAGGTATGTGTAATTTTTCTGTTCGATTTCGTAAGACTCGGTTCGTATTCGTAGAGCTTGCTATGGTTGTTAATGGCGGACGGAACATTAGGGTGTTATGGGGAAGATGATGACCGGCGAACCACTTATTATATAAATTACTAGCGAATCAAAAACACTAATCCGCTATAGTCCCAGCGGTTAAAGCACTGGATTCCAACAAAGTGGTTGCGTGTTTCTTTTTAAAATCCGGATTTTGGCCACTGTGTTTCATCAAAAGCACTTTTCCTCAAATAAGTTAACAATTGGGTTGTTAGCTCGGTCGGTAAGGCGGTTGTCAATCAATCAACAAGAGGTCACGGTTCGAACCTTGTGACCCCTAATATTTTATGTTTTATTTTTTATTCGAGTTTTGGTGATTTTTACACCCGGCTAATTGTTTTATGTGTTGTTTTGAACATGTGGAATCCTCCTAAGAATAGTTATCTCGATAGTTGACCCGATATTTTATATAACACAAACTTTCATCACAACACACACACACATACACACACACTAATTGGTGACTTGGTGTCAAATTATAAAAATGTATATTTTGGACATAAAATGAACGTTTTAGAAAACCTCTGTATGTGAACAGAATATGCGTACGTGAATAAAGTATATGTTGGGCAGTCGTTATTGGTATAATTGTATATCTGGCTATGTACATATATATATATACATATGTACATATTTTATTACTCGATTTCATGGACAAACATTACTATTTAACAAATACTTTTCATCAACTCTCGTAATCGTCATATTTTCGGCTATGAGTCATCATCGACCCGTTTCGGACTTAGTGATCTTCGTCATGTCATCATATGACATTACATACTTTCACCGTTGGTCTAGACTTAGTAATCTTCGATTGAGCACACACTTACGTATATATGCTCGTTAGGTGTTTGATTGCTTTCGCAAGACCCGTTCTTGCTACTTGCTTAACTGTTTATCTGGAACTTTGCTGTGCAACCTAAGGTGAGTTTCACGGCCCCATTTTACTGTTTTTAAATCCTGTTGGGGGAGATTAACATGCATGAACGATACCACTGAGATAATTATAATTTTATATATCACTTGAAGTACTTGAGCACACTGATACAACAAAGTCCTTCTTATAGTACCGCTAGTATTAATGACGATAGCGGGAAATATATTGTAGTACTACTGGTCTGACAAACCCCACCCGGGTCAGTCGCTCTGGCACGATTGGATATCGAACGAGTGTTATATTCGTCCTAAACACAACAAGGCAAACTATAAACAACTGTTAGCTTCGGTGACCATCAACGTGCGAAGTTTCATGTATATAGCCTAGCTAGCTATTTGATATATATTAGTGATTATGCTCTTACAACTTGACTGTTGTTGAACAATCAATCTTAAACTCAACTAGACTGTTGTTGAATAGTCAATCTTAAACTCAACTTGTTTGTTGTTGAACAATCAATCTTAAACTGAACTGGAACTGATTTTGAACTGATAAACCTGTGAACTCACCAACCTTTGTGTTGACACTTTTTAGCATGTTATTTCTCAGGTTGCGGATGTTCGAGTATCACGAGTACGCATGCATGAGTCTTGAAACACTTTTAGTGTCTTTGGACAAGTCTGAAATTATAATTTAATGAAATATGAAACATCTTCATTAATTATTGGTCGTTTGGTGTAACTAATGGACAGTGATCCTGGTTTGTCACGCTCCCTGCGGTGGTATTCCGCACGTGGATTTTTAGGGGTGTGACAATATTGAAGATACAGGATGATCCAAGAAGGTTTGGGTCCCCAAATATAACTAAATATTGAGGTTTTTGTGCAGAGAACTTCAAGAAGACCTATTAACAATTGGGTTGGGGGTGGGGGGGGGGGGGGTTGTCGACACTGGAGTCTCTCGACAATTGATGAGTGAATGGATCTTTAAAAACGTTCAAGTGAGAAAAATCAAGAAAATTCAAATTTTTTTTTATAAAAATTAAGTTTTCAAAATCCTAAATAGAGGTTTATTTATGTTGATCAATAACATTTATTTTCTTTTATATTTTTCAGGGGGAGAAACTAAAAGTAAAAAAATAGTGTGTTTTATTTTCAGGGGAGAAAATATGGAAATAAAAAATAGTGTGTGTTTTGTCATTTCATTTTAGAAAAAAGAAAAATGTAAAAAAAACAGAAAAAATCAAAATGAGAAATTGATCTCGCCATTAGGAAATGATGGTACATTAGCTGATGTTTCTGACTCATGAATACAATATATGAAAAAAGCCATAAGACGATTGCTTGCTATGCTAGGTAGGCTCGGCAAATCAGAAAATATGCATATGTGATCTAAACTAAATGTTATGCCTGACCTAGTGGACAACACCTTGAAGCTTATCTCATGATATATAAGATGTGGGGAAAAGAAAATGAGAAGTCATTGTGTATACATGATTTCATTTTAAAAAATTTAAACTGGTTCGATTTTCTT
>JBCNJP010000013.1:2543734-2618905 GCA_039602395.1 Deinandra increscens subsp. villosa
CTTATTATATATATATCAATTGAAATCGCTGAGCTGTACACACGAATTCTACTGTTCATAACAGGTGGCTTGCCGCATGCTTGCCACGTGGCAGGTACTTTATGTTTTTTTTTTTTTAAGTTTAGCAAAATCTGTGTGTTTTTTTTGAACGGGTATTCGATAAATCTGTGTGTTTGAATCATGGTTTTACTAAAACCATGTTCCCACTCTCTCCTACAAAAGCAGATTCCTCTCTCTCTCTCTCCCTCACACATCCGCTGGTCTCTCTCCCTCTCAAGCGGAAAACCAGCCGCCGGATATGCTCCGGTAACGTCCTCGATGTCCGGCGACGTTCATCTATGGTGTCGGCCACGTTGATGCTCCGGTTACGTCGTAGCGACGATTCCGTCGCTCCGTTTCCGTCGAGTTAACGACGTTTGGTCGTCGCCGCCGTTGGTCGCTTTCGAGACTGTTTTCTGACATGGTCCCGATGATGGTTTGACGATCTGTGGGGTTTAACTTCTGCGGCTTCTAAGTTATATATATATCAATTGAAATCGCTGAGCTGTACACACGAATTCTCGCCGCCGGCAGCGGCGGAACCCTAGCCGCCGGTGGCGGCTGCCGCCGCCGTTGGTGTGTCAAATCCTTATCTCTCTCAGTGATGATCGCTTCATCTCTCTCTTAAATTGCAGACCGACGTCTATCTATCTTCATCGGTGACGGAACGTGGGGATGACGGAATGTGGCGGCACTACTGTCCTTTCTCCGTTTTTTGCTCCGACTCCGGCGTCGGCAGGCCACCGGTGGTGGCTTACCCGCGGGTCGTAGATGCGACGCCTTCATGTTCCTAGCCGTTTGCCTCTGTCGTCGGCTGTTGACGTTTCCGGATGTTGGTCGTCTTCTGCTGTTGTGGCGATTCGAGGTTCTTTTGGTGGTGCATGTGCTTAAATCATTCGCCCCGAAGCCTTTTCAGAGGTAAAGGTTGCTTTTTTGGAGGTGATGATCCTTTTGGATCTGAGTCGATGGTGCAATTTCTGATTTGTTGTGTTAGCTTGAGTTGGGTTTTCTGATGAGGATGTAACTGATCACGATTAAAGCCCTATTCTCTGATTTCTTTACCGTTATTTTTGGTGGTTATGTTCTTGATTCGATGCCTATTTGGGGTTGTGATGATCGATCCATGGTCTGAGCCCCCTCATGATTTCTATGAAGAATTTTTTCTGAGCTTTCATGTACTACAAAAATGAAATTGGAGTTGAAATTTTAGCCTAATCTGTGCCTTCATGGCGGTTATGATATGGTATGATCCTGAGCCCAAAGTCTGTGATTGTGATTTGGTTTGTTTCTTGGCTATGACGATTTTCATAAATCTGGGCCCTTATGATGATGATTCTTCTTGGTATTAAAATTGATGGTTGTTGGATACTCTTTCTAATTTTTGAGGATATGATAAGTTTTACTCAAATTTGCTTTCACTTGATGACTATGATGATCTTGAACACAAATGAAATTGGAGGCTATGATGATCTTGAACATATATATGGAATTTGAGGATCTTTATTGTGCATTGGGGAGGTGAATGACCATTGTGGACATTCGCAGCCGAGCCTTTAATTGTTTCCTCTTTCAATTTAATCCTTCATGGTTCGATCTGAGCCTATCCTTCCACTGTCAAATACGACGTTTGATCTGAGCCTATCGATCATTGCATTGCTTCGTGATGTTAACAATCATATTAGGAGACTTGAAATTTTTAGTCAAACTTTGAAAAAAAATGAAGTCTAAGAATTATACAGAAAGTAAATAAACCAAAAATTTTGAAATTTACTTCAAAAGGAAAGTAAAATATAAAAATTAATGTGTTGATATTTGATTTTGAAATACATATTTACTTCATGTATAAATTCAAATAGATATGCTATAGTATAGGAGATATCCGAAGTAAAATGTTGACCAAATTAAGTCTTCTATAATCATGTATTTTCATGACAGCTATGTACGAAAATTATGTATGGCTATGATTATTTTTCCTTTTTGGTTTCTTAATGGGTTCTTTCTCTTTTTTTTCTCTAAAACAAATCCAATGTCAGATTATCTTCTAAGACAATGGGTCAGATAGCTTAACTATTGTTCTCATCTTTACCTTTTACTTTCGATCTGTTGTTGATTTTTTATTAAATAAAAACTTTTAGTTATTTTAATAAAGATTAACTTGAGTGATAATAGTATCAGAACTCAGAAGATCAAATTTGAGCAAGAACCATATAGTCCGGTATATACCATGTTGATGGAAGGATACCAGTAGTGTAGTGTAGCACCAGGGGTGAAAATCGAAGTTCCACTTGAAAAAGAACCGGTGGCTTATGCTTTCAATCTAAGTTCCACTTCAAAAACTCAGAACACACTACTCAGAACAATATTTGGTTCAATAAATAAACACACTTTGTGAATTGCAAATTCTTTTGGAATATTAACACTTTCCTATCTCAACACACAAACTTGCCCGTCACAACGGACGGTCTCGCCCCGCAGCAACGCGCGGGTCACAGTTCTTGTAAATATTAAAATATAATATAAAACAAGAACTACTAGTGCCTGCCCAAGTGATACGAGTGATGATAGGGTCACGGAGAGACTCGTGATCTTAATGTCATGAGTTTGATTTTTGAAGCCCACAGGTCTTTCCCTTCTGATGCATCGCATTCGCAAAGGTGAAGGTTATTCCTGGAAGGTGTCCAACCAATGGGTCTGGACTTCCCCGTTTCGCTCTTAGCGAGTATGTGACGCCTTTTGTAATTGCATTACCCAGGGTGATCCGGGTTGCATTTATTGACCGTTAAAAAATATAAAATAATGAATATAATTTAGATAAATTACTATAAAAAAGGGTTGTTATACATAAGCACACCACATTGATATCCACACACACTTGATACAATCGTTTAGGGTAAAACAATGACCGATGATGACCACATAAAATTAAAAATTAAGAGGAAGGGGTAATATGTATATTTTTTAGACTCTATGCTATCGTTTTGTCTAAATGATGTATAAAGTGTGTGAATATATCAAAAGTGTGTGTGAGTAACCCAAAAAATAAAAAAATTAGATACTTTGATAGTGGCTGGAAGGCCACACAGCACCACCATACTTGATAGTGTTAACAGTCAACAAAACACTCACCCTCTTCTTCTTCTTCTGAAATTCAACCTTTTTTCCCAAAATTTTCTCCAACATCTGGACACACACTCTTTCTCTAAATTCCCTCCAGTTTTAAGCGCCTCTTTCAGATCAATCTATTCAATTTAATTTAATCATGTCCTCTTCGTCGTCGTCATCTGGATCGGAGGAGGAGGATGAAGGCATGGATTCATACAGAAAAGGAGGCTACCACGCGGTTAGAGTCGGCGATACGTTCTCCGGCGGCCGATATATCGCTCAACGGAAGCTCGGATGGGGCCAGTTCTCCACCGTTTGGCTTGCTTATGATTCTCTAACATCTGTATGTTTTTCATCTCAAATCTCACATCGAATTATTTTTGCTTCCATATTCCTGAAACGATATGTTTGATTTTGTTGACCTAACAACGATCATGTACACTGATGATTTGTTTTGACTTATATATAAATTTATAAAAATATTCATTTAATTTAATAATTGGTGTAGTTTAAGAGCAGTTTCACTAGTTTGTCGTTTAGAAAAATAAAAATAAAAATCAATGGATACGAAATGTTGGATTTACTCATTGGTCTTTAGGGGCTGCTGCATTTGATTTAATAGAGTTTTAATATAAATGCTACTTAAATCTTGGATTTGTAGACTAATATTGAATAGGTATTATATCCAGTTGAAGTTCATATGGTTCTTAATGAAGAACTAATGAGCAGTGAGGCCTGTTAGGGGTATTATGTAAGCAGATACTGTTTTCTGTAGGGTAGATTCAGGAGCAAGATTTCATCTTTCTCTGATCTTAAGCTCGCATTTTTTCTTATATTTTTGTTAGATTATTTTTCAGTTAGACTTTAATCAGTTCAAATATATTGGGTCTATCACAAAATGCTTAGTGTTTCTAGTTCACCTTGTTCGTTTTCTTATTTAACATGAGCTTCCGATCTAAATTGTTGATAGTTAGATATCTGATAGCGTAAGAGGAAAAATTGATGTGAATGACTGAGTTATGAATTAGTTTCGATATTTCACAATTTATCAGCCCTATAAGGTCATCACTGCCGAAGGATGCTGAGAGTCACATGACCAGTTTAAATAATTACCGAACCATCTTATACATCATCTGTTATATGTCCTATTAGGTATTGTAGTAATTGGCTGGTTCTTTAAGACGTAAGTCAAATGCAATATTTTCTTTGGAATTGTGGTTATTAAAGTTGTGCTATATTTAGAATGTATTAAACACAATAATAAAACCCAATAAAGTTGTTGCTTGATTTGTTGGCTTGACAATGGCATTTCGGTGTTCCACATGGATCAAGCATTTCCGATGCATAGGTTAGTAGTCCACTTATTTTCTATCAGATCCTAGTAATTTCGTATGTAGCTACACTTAACTTTAGGTAAACTGTAACTTCCTACCCTTTGTACCAAGCAATATGTTGCGTAGAAAGAGGTCACAACTTTGTTTTTTGATTGCTTGAGTGGAGGCTTCCTATGAGGTCAACCATCCTAGAGTTACTCCCATCCTAGCACACTCAAGTGTTGGCTTTTCTCCTCTCATCCACAAGACCACAACCAATGCGCTCGAAACATGTTGGTGGTGTTGGAGGTTGGGCATTCCTTATGACCCAATATCTTGTGAAGGGAATGATGTGGGATTTTCCTGAGCTGTTAATCACATAAATGACATTGTTGCTTTTGAATCAAACAAGTTATTGATGTTGATTTTAATGTACTATTTCTAGCTATACACGGTGGCCAGCTATATGTTGATATTCTGTTTTCATATGAGAAGTTTTATCATTCGGTTTCATATCCTTTTTTTTGTTTAATAATCATTCATTCTTGTACTTTTCTAGGTAAATTGCAATACATAGCAATATGGTTTCTCTTCATTTATAATTTGGTCACTGAACTTCAAAAATTTCTACTAAAGCTTCACACTTAAAAAAAATCCTTTCTACCATGTCAGCGCTTATGGGTCCTTGATCAAGATTACGCTATTTTGAAAAGCATATTGCTATGTACTGCAATTTACCTAGAATAGTACAAGAATGAATTATTATTAAAAATTCATTGATCAAAACTAATGAATGTAAAAAATTCATTGATCAAATCTAATGAAATGAAACTACATAACTATTTGTTGCAAATTGTCCCTTCTTCTGGTAAATGTTATTATATTATGCTTGTGTATGGCATTTATACCCTTGTACTTTTTACTATATACTAGAATGCATGGTGTTCCAAATTTTAGGTATGTTGACAAAACAAAAACAAAGACACGTGCATACAACTTAGGACATCATGTACTTTTTTTACACTTTTTAGGAAAAATCTTCTTTTTAGCAGAATCGAAACCTATATATATGTGTATGGCTAAATTTCATCATTATTACTGCAACAACTACAGTTTTAGCATATTGGTAATCATATCTAATGTTGTGTTGTTATACAACAACTCATAATGTAGAAATATGTTGCCCTCAAGATCCAGAAAAGCGCACCTGAATTCGCTGAATCTGCCATCCATGAAATCGAAGTTGTTTCTGTACTCACCAAAAATGACCCGGATAACAAAAAATGTGTAATACGATTACTGAACCACTTCAAGCATACAGGCCCAAATGGTCAACACTTTTGCATGGTCTTTGAATTTCTCGGTGATAGCATTCTCCAACTAATCAAATACAATCGTTATAAAGGCCTTCCGTTGAACAGAGTAAGGGCTATATGTAGATGCATACTAACCACACTAGATTATTTACACACACAACTTGGTATAATACACACAGACCTAAAACCTGAAAATATACTTCTCGTTTCCACCATAAATCCTTCAAATGATCCAAATCGGTCGAAAAAGGGCCCAATTCTTAGTAAACCTGATGGAAGTATGAATAATGGTGGCGGATTTGTGGTTAATGCTATTGAAAAAAGGCTAAAGCAGAGGGCTAGGCAAGCAGTTGCTAGGATATCTGCAAGACGGGCCTCATTGGGAGGTTTTCGACCCGTTACCAAGGGTGACAGGTGCTTTGATGGGATTGATTTTAGGTGTAAAGTTGTGGATTTTGGGAATGCATGTTGGGCTAATAGACCAAATGCAGAAGAAATTCAAACAAGACAGTATAGAGCTCCTGAAGTTATATTACAGTCAGGATACACATATTCTGCTGATATGTGGTCGTTTGCTTGCACTGCCTTTGAGCTTGCTACGGGTGAGATGATGTTTGCTCCCAAACCTGGACAAAGTTACAGTGAAGATGAGGTATTTATAATATCATTCTTTAGAACTTTTTTTTTATTTTTTTTTCATTTATTTAATATTTTTTTTAAAACTATGCATATGAATGGGTTGATACTCGTTATGCTATATCTCTCGGGTCGGCTACAAAATTGACCCTTTACTCAACTTCCCCATTTGCCACCTACTAGTCGTGTCTGACTTAGACCGCGATTTTCTACCCGTGTATCTGAAAATGGGTTATTTTTGTCCCATTCACCAGTCTTGTCAAATGGGTCTATCTCAAGTTGGTTGTATTATATGTTGAAAGTTAATGGATTTAAATGGTAAGACTTAAGTAAATACTTTTATTTGAAAAAAATAAATATTATTTTGTTACATAGTTCTGGTAATCATTAATAATACATTAATTATTTATAAAATAATTAAATGGACATAATAGTGTTAGCGGGTCAATCTGGCCCGTTTTTAGCCAAACCTGTTATCCCTTAGTGATCTGGAATGATTACAGGACCACCTCGCTTTAATGATGGAAATACTCGGGAAGATACCTCGAAAGGTAACAGCTAAATAATAAGCATATTATATATAAGAATCATTCATTATATTGGTAGTTTTTGATGATCTGTTTGTTTGTTAATAACAACAGATAGCCATTGGAGGCCTTAGATCGAAAGACTACTTCGACAGATATGGTGACCTCAAAAGGATCCGTCGGTTGAAACATGTTCCTCTCGCCCGCTTACTTATTGACAAATTTAAATTCAGTGTGAATGATGCTCGTGATTTTGCGGACTTCTTGATTCCCATTCTTGATTTTGCACCAGAAAAACGACCAACTGCTGAACAATGTCTGCAACACCCTTGGCTGAACAAATCATCTGAATCTAGTGTCCAGAAGCTGGATTCTGAGATGTCCAAACTTCAGATTAAGTGATAAAAATGGATTGCAACTGTCATGTTAGTCTCATACAAAGGAAGAATAGATTGTTTATTGAATCATCACAAGAATTATAGTGTAATTATTGCTGAATACTGTCTGTAAAACTATTAAAATGTTACACTGTATTCATTAGAATTCTAAGAAGGTGCATAAGCACTTGTACATAGTGTTCACTAGATATAGTTAAGAGGTGGTTCAACAGTTGCATTGATTTCTTTTGTTTCAAATTTAAAGCAATAGACACATATGTTTAATTGGTTCTTTCTTTTAGCAATCCTCAAGAGAGGAAGATCTAAGACTTTCTATCAACTCTTTTATGGCAAAACTCTGGTCTAAAGCATTTTGTCAAGGAGTTATTATTTTTTTTTTTTGAACAACAGAGGATCTCCCGTGTAAACCTACTCTTTCGGGGCCTTGACCGTTGTGAGACCGTACCGCCAGATGCACGGGAACCGGTTGAAATCCGTAAACCCTCGCCCCTTGTCAGATTTGAACCCGGGATAAAAGTCATGATTCGTCCCTTCACCCAGCCATATGTCCATGAAAATAGTCCAAATGGGAATTGAACTTGCGACCTCCATAAAGAGAGGGCAGAACTCTTACCACTGAACCAAATTCACAGAACAAGAACAGGGAGTTAATCTTTTTGACTTGCGGTTCTCCTCAGCAAAAATCATTAGCCTATAACTCAAAAATATGTACAACGTAAAACACTCTCTTTGTAATCTCTTTCTAGCAGTACAATCAATCCTTGTTTACGGAGCTTGCAACTTCATTTATAGTTGCCATAGACTCAACTTAAATCGAGTCTCATTGTTGCACTTGAGTCAAAATAAAATAAAATAAAATAAAAATTAACTCCTTGACAATTTGCTAGCCTTTTATTTGTTGGTGTTCTAAGAGATATGTTTTATAGGCATCGGCGGAATCAAACGGGGTCAAGAGGGTCCATTGACCCTTCGGCCGACTAGCTTTGTTTCACCGTATATCCAATTTCCAATGTGTTTCTTGATATAATTTTTTTGATGTTTGACCCTCTAAAACTTCAAAAAAAATGGATCAAATGAACCTAGATAAGTAAATGAGGGTAGATCTAAAGTTTTTCCTGACTGTAAGTTGATGGAGATGTATAAACCAGAGAGAAGTGAAGATTATAATGAGGAAGAAGATGCATAAAAGTAAACATAGAGTTAGAGGGTAAAAGAGAGAGGTAGATGTACGGTTTGGAACTCATTTTAATACATTTCTTTAAACTAAATAAATATTATATTATTTATCCTTTTTACCTTTCTGATGACACCATGACACCAACGACAATGTTGGGTTAGGTTCATTTAAGAGCCAATTGGTTTTGAGAATTTTAGAGATTCATTTTGAGCCACTAATTTTCAGGGGGGGATGTTTTCTTCTTAAACACAATTACATGAAGAATTAGGAAACATGCACCACCTAGTAAGTGTATATATAGAATCTTTCTCTCTTAATACACTATTATGGTGGGGATTCTTTTGGAAAATCAGACGTTAGCGCAACTAAAACTTGAGATAACTTGAGTTGTCGACCTTTTACATCGTATTGTTTAATGCTCAACCCTAACATATGATAAAATAATTGTTGTTGTTCAGGAAATTTCCATCTGGTTTCGATTCCTTAAACAACCTCGTCTGCATTTGAAAAAAGACACACATAAATGGACGACCCGTCCAGTGCATAAATCAAACACAAACCATGATGGACTTAAATATGTTAAGCCTTAAGTATTACACATCAGTCCACGCCCATGCAGAACCTAAGGCTACCAGCACGGTTAAGGAAAAAGACAACAACAAAGGATAGTCATGACGGGAACAAATCCCAAAATCAACAAAATCATCCCCAACGGGTAACAACCTAACTCGTCCCTAATATCCAAACGTGACATCCACCCAAAGCTTTACTTACCTGCACATGAACCAAAAATACGCCAACAACAAAAGTTGTTGGTGAGTCGTAGCGCGTTCGACTCAAATACAAGTTTCCACAAATCAAGTAACAACAATGTGCTTGTTATAAATTCCTATGGTTAAGCCAACATTCCGGGGGTACGTCCAACGGCCGCATGCCTCCTTTGTGGACTAGGCATATACGCCATCACCCGATCCCTAATGGGTCCAACAAATGGGTATGAGACACCTTGATCTACCTCTATAGCTGTATCAGTGTAATATATGTCTTTGTGGCCTAACACTCAGGCCCAAATTAACCATACTAATCAACATGAACATCCCGTGACATGCAAGTTAAAATTTATAACACGATAACAAATACCTAAGCACAGTAACAAAAAAAAAAACACAATAGTTTGACATGGTTCATTTACACCCCAAAACGTTAAAAAGTTAAAGTAAGGGAAAAGCTATCAACTCACAGATTTAACAAGCGGTGGATCAAACAAGCGTCACAGGGCACGAGAATCCAATCGTCCAAGTGTATCACAATTGCAAGTCTATTATCTATATATATAATAAAAGAATAGTTTTTGGCACCACAATTTGCCATGTGGCACCACCACTTGCCATGTGGCACCACCACATTTATCCTTAACAATTTTTCCCGCCAATAAACATCCACAAACGGATCTTCTAATTTTGGATATATATATCTACTGTTTATTTATTGTAGCGGATCTTCTAATTTTAGATATATATATATATTCATTATTTATTTATTGCATTCTAAATTATTTAATAACCAATTATAGTTTATTAAGTTATATCTATCTATCTATCTATCTATACTCTATACTATATAATAAACAAAAAGTTTGGTCATAGTTTAATTAATAAAAAAAAGACACTTGATATCACCACAAAATTTTGAATTAACCCGTGTAACACACGGGGATAAAAAACTAGTAATGATATATGCATATTTATATCAGAAGCCATCCGCAAATATAAATTTTTAAGCAATTGACAGCAACAATCCATAAACAAACGAGAAGTTTACCAACGATCCCGGGAACGTATCTAGCGGACAACAAACACCCGACGAGATGATAAGGCCCCAACCAGGAAGTGAAATATCATTACTGGAAACTAACATGCCCATACTTGTGAAAATAACCAAACCGGGTCGCTCGATATTTCCCAAAATACAAAACAAATGAAAATCACAAAACTGCCCTAGGCAGCATGCGGACCGCATGGGCATTAGAATGCCAGTCATGCGTTTCGCATGGCGGGTCAAAACCTCGCCGCTGACTCCTGGATGCGGACCGCATGAAACATAACTAATCGGCCATGCGTTTTGCATGGTGGTCAGCGCCACAGTTGACTTCCCAAGATGCGGACCACATGAAACACCTAGATAAACCCTTATGCAGTCCGCACCGACTATTTTGTCATTTAGTGTAATTTTTTACATTTCTCAGTTTTTGCTCGTTTCGACAACGAGGTTTTGTTCCCAACACTTACAGTAGCTAATACTTAAATTTTATGGCTCTGAGGCCGTGCCAAACTAAAGTTACAAGTCCCGGTTTGATCCGAATATTGCCCGAACTCATTCATTAAACGGGTTTTTTTATCATTTCTTTCAATTCCAAGCTACCACATATCACTTAGGGACTATTTTTAACTCACTCTAATGACCACCAAGCTACTGGAATTTATGCGGGTTCTCAATCACTTGACAAAAGTCCATTAAACTTGGTTTTTGGGTTTTTGAGCACAAAATTACAAATGTTGCCTCCACCCATTTATAAATCTCCTAACTTGTGATATACTGAGATGTAGGGTTTCCTAGGAAAAAATTCCAGGTTTAAAGATCTACCCATAAACGTAACATGCATGCATAAAGGACTTGTACCTTTAGCAACAAAACTTGTACTAAAGCAATCCGAGCGGGTCTTCACTATTAGCAACCTCCAGACTCCAAATACGACCTTGCATATACCATCAAACACTGATTTAGAGGTGGTCTTCCTAAAAAACATGATCAAAATCAAAACCCGAACATAACTAACCTCGTTCTACCACTAATTTGCTCCCACGAGCCTTTGATCACCACGAATCAAACTTGCACGCACTAATAACCTGAGATTACTACTGATCAATAGATAACCCATGAGAAACCAAGCTTGAAATGGTGAAACAAAAGAACAAGAGCTTCGTGTGACTTGAAAATGCCTTAATTTTGATCACCAAAGCTCCCGCTAGTCGGACTTGAGCTCCACAGGGTTTAGAGGACGGAATGAGAGTGTTTTTGGAGTGGTGGACGCTCAAGTGAGCAGAAAATGGGTGAAAACCCGTTTTATAATCCTAACAGGGATGCTGAGCGCATATGGTGCACAAAAGGGTTCATGCGGCCCGCATGGGCCACAAATGAAGCGTGGATCCTGAACCCGCGAACCGTGACCCGAACCATTGACCCGATACACATGCGGACCGTAGAAGGGTACCAGGAGACACATGCAGTCCGCATGTGTTAATATTTTTTTTATTTTCTTTTATTTTTCCTTAGAAATTTTCTATATCACGCACAAGGTTTTACCAGAGGTGTTACAAGAAGTGTAGGTTTCTTGACGCCACCACTTTACTAGTGTTGTTACAAGAGGATTATCAACCATCCTGTAAACGCATGCAAAATCACCTTGAAACCCGGTTTTTTTAATGTGTTTCTTCACACATTCGAGGATACCAGTTTTGACAAAATACAAGAATCACTAATCGGTACGTCTGGCTGTTAGTGCTTTATCCTTGAGGGATTGTAAATGAAACAAGTGGTAGGCTCGATGATCTTTCTCCAAAAATCACAACTCATAATTAGTTAGACTAGTAGATGTTCGTGGATCCATTTTTTGATTGAAAATAATAACTAATACTGTGTATAGATTTGGGAGAAGGATGGGGTTTAATGGATACACTACAAACATATTCATATATAGAAATTTAGCATACATTATTAAGTTATTGCAAAAATACAAGAGTAGTAATTTACCTATATTTATTAAACATGACTTGTAAATTTATAATTTTGTTGTTTTTTTGTCATTATTATTATTATTATTATTATTATTATTATTATTATTATTATTATTATTATTATTATTATTATTATTATTATTATTATTATTATTATTATTATTATTATTATTATTATTATTATTATTATTAGGTTAGAAACCCGTGTATTACAGAAAGTGAATAATAAAAACAATATAATCTATAAATTCTAAGTACTTATTGTAACAACCCGTAAGTTTTCCAAGGACTTAAAACGATAATATATACTTATGTGTTAACTGTGTTACGTAACTGTTTACTTGTAACGTGCCAATTTTATCGTAATCACTTTCATTTACAATAGGAATATAGCCTTGACGTAGCCTTGATTCATGTTATAAACAATAATTGAACATGAAGACTTCTTTGCACGGAATGGTCGCTGAAATTTCAATAATAATAAAGCGACTAACCGAAATCATTTATCAAATTACCAAACTATGTGGTAAACGTTAAACATGATCCCATCATCTTGTGGATTATCATTATTTTCATTTCCATTTTACGTTCATTTAAATCATTAAACTATAGGTTACATTTTATCAACCTTTTATCATATTATGACTTACATAAACTATTTCACATAAAATGACAACGTGTTTAGACAATGACAACAAACCAAGACTTGTGATCCATTCCTTACGTAAACCTCAATATATTTTACGTCCAAAACATTTTATTAAGCTTTATTAGCGTTCGCGACGATCATATTTTCACATGCATGTAATATATATATGCATGCAACGTAAGATTCCAAAGTATAAACCCTTGTATTATTTTAAGTTCACATAAGTTACCAATTTATTATTTCTAAACGTCGTGAATAATTGTTGTTATAAAAATTCGTTACACTCGATTCGTTTACTCATTTTACTCGTTCCTTTACGTTTAAACAAACCCGTCACCTTTACCTTTCTCCTCTCCCTCTCGTCTTTCTCCTTGACCCGGCCGGCCACGGGATCGAACCCGTGACCACCTCCCTTCGATCGGTTGCTAACCGAAACCCAACCATCACCATTCCAATTGAATTAGCTAGTTACTTGGTTGTACTATGGTTGACATACAAAGATACTAATCACATCATCTCCCAACATCTTCTTGCAACCTACACAATGTAGGTAAATGTTGTCTCAAGTCCCTCCAATTCTATTATCCATTGTGTAACATTTTCCCTCCAATTCACACTCCTCTTTACACCTTTAGTTGCAGCCACAAGCTCCCCATTTATCACAAGTTTAAACCCTCTTGAACCCCTTGAGGGTGTGTAGAAACCGGTCGAACCACAAGGGCTCGAACCCGAGTTCCCTTGCTCCTTCTTTTCGGCCAAACCCAAACACATTCACACACACACTTGAACTTTAGTTAACCCATCTTCATTAGATATATACCTAACAAACAAGATCCAAACACTCATTTCTTTCCCTCTCTCACTCTCTAACCCGTCCCCTCTCTCTCTTTCGGTTCCATCTAAACCGAAACACACATCCAAACACCCCCATTCTCCTTTACTTTCATACTTAAACCTCTCTCTTGACTAAACCTCATTTGTTACTTCCATTTCTCAAGAACACATTCTCTCCTTGCTCCTCTCTCTCTCTAAAACCGTAAGTCACTCTCTCTCTCTACTCTCTCTCTAGATTTCTCACTCAATCTCTCATTCTCTTGATGTTTTATGTTACTAGAAAGCAAGAACACTCAAGGATAACCATCATCATCATCATTTTCGGCCATCCCCATCTTCAACAAGGTTTCACCTTCATTTCTTCTAACTAAATCTTGTCTTAACAAGTATTACTAGTATTCTTTCATAACTAGATCACTCCATTACAAGTCTTGACTCACATTGTTGTCCAAACACCATTTTGAACTTTAAAAGCTTACTTACTTGTGTTTATCTTTAAGTTTCACCATAGATCTTGTTACTAGAAACTCATGATAGTATTTACTTACATTTTTATGTTCAAGATTTAGTTGGTTAGACTTTTACACAAGTGTATGCTTAGGTTGCCATTTTTAGACTATAAACTTGTATTTATCATGTAATATGTGTAGATCTTGCAACTTTGGACCCCTTAATGCCTATGACACGTTTTTAAACTGAAAATATGGCCAAGACATGATATCTTAGACTTTAGAAAAGATTACTAGTGTTTAAACTCACCATAGCTACTTTTTACATACAAAAGTACACCTTAAAAACCCTAGAAAGTGCCTTTTACCAAAGATCCGTTTAGACCAGAAACTTTTGACATTTTAACAGTAGGTTGTGATGGTTAAAGTGAACCTAAGACATGGCCAAAAGATTCCTTTATAAATTACTTGAATTTGGGCACAAACCGGGACTAAAACCGACACCCGACGAACCCGGAAACTCCATTTTCGTAACGAAACCCAAATCTGGTCCAAATAAACACTTAGGGTTATTTTAATGATGAAAACATGTTTACAAATGCTTATGGTGAATTTAGGAACCTAACGGTGTCATTTAACGGGCAAACGGGACCAAAACGACAAAACCGACACTAGTTACATCAAACCGGCAAACTAATGCAAACCGACACTTGAAATATTTAGTTACCCATTTTGGACAGAAACTAATCATATTTTATCATGTTTGGTTGATTTCTAACTTAAACGGATAAATATCGTATAATCGGCGGTTACCGTAAAATCGCCCGGTTTTCAACTACATAGTCAAAATAACCAATTTCTCCTATGAAAACCCTCATTTTGACTTAATATTTATTTACATAAATATTTACCATCTTTAAATATTATTTGGGAATTTTTATATATTTTATTTAATTAAAAATATATACTTTACATTATTTCCAAATAAATACTTAACCGGATACACTTACTTTGATTTTCAAACCACTTAACCTTAAGGCTACCATGACGTCAAGACTTGACCTACCTAATTGGAGTGACAAATGTCAACCCAATTACTTATTATATTGCATGTCTTATAATTATCTAGGCTTGCATTTTCATTGATCGTGCTACCGATTTCCATCACTGAATCATGTGAGTTTTCACGGCCCCTTTTTCCTTTAACTATTTAATCTTTAGGGGAGAATTCATACATACATTTTTCCATGTTAGACAATTGGACCTTGTTATCATAACTGTTTCATGTACTTTTCCATTGTCCACACTTGTTATCTCATGTTCATTCATGCTATAACCCAAACCCCACTATTAACTGAATCCGATTAATTATCATTTGCAAACGGTAACGTTTGAATAGATCTATTGGGTTAACGCCCCTGCTCTGATTGGTAGCTCCAATCGTGACTCCGTCTTATGTCAAAGAGTACAAATTGTTATGTCATATCTATGCGGTACCAACCGGACAATAGGTACCAAGAGTGGGTAAACAGTCAGTTTCGGTATTCAGAGTACATGGTAACATTATCAACTAGTCTTATCAAACATTGTCAACTATTAACATGAACTATTACCAATTTCTGTTTTCATACAACCTTTAACTACTAGCACTTTAAACCTGTGAAACTCACCAACAATTATTTGTTGACCGTTTTCTCGTATGAATTCTCAGGTACTTAAACATAATTGCTGTGCATGCATCGGACCTGCTTGCTTGTTTCCCGCCTTTGCATCTTAGGACTGATCATTTATTTCTGGAGTATGGTTTAGCCTTTGGAGATTTTCCTGACATAACACCTAACGGTGTCATGTCCTAAAAATCTTTTGAAACTTATGTGTTGTAAACTTAAAACTATTTACTTTTCTCATTACAATTAATCCGCTGCGTAATGATATTTGGAAAATTTCCTATTTACTCCAACGATTTAACAATTTCCAAAACGGCTCTAGTTGTTGAACCATCCAGAGTACGTTCGTAACCTTGACTGTGATAACCTTTCTCGCATCCCGACACAAATCTTACAGGGTGTGATACTTATTATGATTGACGTTACATATTATATATAATAATAACAAAATAAAAATTACATTTCAAATTCATTAAACTTCACATATTTCTTTGTATACAACAATTTATGTTCTACTTGTAAGTTTACCATCTTTATACAATATTAATAATTTCACACCGTCTCTGCTTTAACTTACTCTAGACAATGCACATATAGTTAAGTATGAGCAAAATCATTTATCTAAAAACAAACTAATCATTAATATTGATCGTCCTTGATTCGTATTTATTGTCATTGTAAAACATAAAACAAATAAAATTTGTTTTCTTTAAAATTTGAAAGTAAACATTTTGTCTAAAGATGTCTAGCCAATTTAAATAATAAAAGTAAGATGCTCTACATTATGATATCTACTTCTATAATATGATTATCCATTGATATTGCTTGTAGTCTACTTTCATTACATAAACCAATTTTTGGATAGTATTTCTTAGTAGCATGACTGGAACACCGATTTAGGGTTTAGCAAACTTGAGAATTTAAGCCCATTTATCATGTAGGAAGGAAAAATCGAATGAATTCTACAAATTGGAAGGTATCTTTGTATTGGTTTCCAAGCCACTCTTTCATTTTCTACACAAATTGTGTAAGAAATTCAACATAAGAAAGTTATTCTGGTTGTCCATCGGTTTTATTACACTTCATCCAAAATAAGAACATTATAAAATATCCACAAAACGCTTGTTGAGTATATTGTCAATATCGTCATTTGCACCATATACAATTTATTGGTGTCGACGAAGATGGAAAAAACAGTCTCATAACATAAGGAGTCATCTAAGAAACATCATATGTGAATATTTCCGAGGATGTTTACATGTAAATATAAATCTACAGTTATAATACTATTTTATTGCATCTATTACTGGATAATGATTATCTTCTTTGTTACTTTCTATAACAGAAATAGTAGCTCTATCATAACTTTTTTTTGGTTAATATATTTAACAAATGACATTCTTATTTATTCACTTATTAGTATGGCTTATTAGTATGGGTAGATATATATTATTAGTATGGGTAGATAGATAGGTTGGTTTTATTTTGTTTTCTTGTTTTTTTCCTTTATTATTTTTTTTTTATTTTTGTTTTTGTTTTTGTTTTTATTCAAGCGTAACGTGTTTAGCAAAGGACTTAGTGTTGTAATAGGTACAATCGTGTAATATATTTTTTTCCAGTCTGAATGAATTTAACAAATGAGTTGGTGTTGTAATATATACACTGATATAACATAACTTTTAGGCTGTAGACTCAATATTTTAAATGTTTGGGTTGTTGCGCAGTATTTTTATTTCAGTTTTCTTTATGTAGCATTATATCAATACATCTGTTTTGTTTTTCCGTGTTATCCCCTGGGCAACACCTTTATTAGTATTTTTTTTTGAAATCATTTTTAAGCATTTCATAGCTTTTAATTTTAGTTTCACATTTTTGTCTTTAGGTATATAAATGTTTGTAGTGTTATATTTAACTAGACTTGTAACTTTAATGTTGTTTCGTTATCCCCGTTGTAACACGCAGGTAGTAAAATCCAGTTCATACTATAACACAAAGAACATGGGTATACGAATAGTAAAGTATGGGTTAAACATGCCCTGCCACGTGGCGTGTCATTTTTTTCTCTTTTCTAATATCATTTTTAATTACATTTTAATTATTTATAATTCGTTTTCTTAAGTTGTTAAATTAGTGGATTGTCACGTGACATGTTATGATTATTATGTTTAAGTTTTTTAAATCATCTTTTTATTTTTCAATTGGTTTTTAATTCTTTTTTAGATCATTTCACTAAAGTGTTTTTTTAGTTTCACACCGCTTAATGCTTTTGATGTTTACATGTACGATAAGGACTCAATTCAATTGTACTGCAAAAGTGGTTGGCTTTTACTATACTTTGTGGTCCTAGAGGTCCTAAATCATTGTGTGACACATTTACTTTCACACCCTGCTCCGAAAACATGGTCATATAAAAAATATGGTTTTTCTTCGACGAGATTGCAGAAAAAAGTTTATCAATCCGTGATTTGAGCCTTCACATCTAATCAACCAAACCAACAATATGTGATCCAAGGCCACTTAAACACCATTTTTAAAAGAGCAATTAATTTCACTTCACACTGGTTTTAGTAAAATGAATGGTGGCAACATCATTTTTCGACAAAAAATGTCACAGTGGCCTTTATTCACACCAAAAAAACAAACATATAGAACCAATTTAATTGGGTGCTTGGGTGTGGTATGGTACAACCCATCTACGAAGACTCGTAATCAAAATGGTTATTTATTTTTGAACGGCAAATTTATTCACACCAAAAAAACAAGGGAAACCGAAACTAGCAAGACTGCAAGACACTAGCCCGGACCCCCAACACCAAATACCTTACACCTTACATCGTAATCAAAATGGTTATTGTGCCCTTTAACTTCATTTAACTTCATCTTTGAATATAAATAAGGAAAATTGGCGTCATTTATATTAGTATGTATATTTATATTAGACTTGTCATTAGCATTATTGTATAGGGTGCGTTCTGGTAACTTGTATTCTTATATATAGGGTCTTGTATCTCCAGAATATTTGATCAATCAATATAGAATATTTGATTATTCACATGGTATCACAACCAAATCAAAAACCCTAAAAAAATTTCCTGACGTCCTCCCACCCCATCTCGCCGCCGCATACCCCCTCCCATCCGGCGCCGTCACAGCCTTCTTCTCCGGCCTCCTCCACTCTCTCGAGTCCGGCATCCTACTCCAACCTGTCCATGGGTGACGATAACGCTGCTGCTGCCGCAGCCGCTGCTGCGGCACTTAAAGACGCCACGGAGAAACTACACCATGCATACACGGTCTCGAACATACACCTACGGGTCAAGGTTCTTGATGGCGTAAAGGTTAAGTATTCAACTTGGGTTAAACTTTTTCAATTACATGTTAAAGCCTATAAGGTGGCGGACCACATCGATGGCACCGCACCCCCGGACACCACCGATCCTCTCTACTCCACGTGGGTCGAAATAGATTCGGTGGTACTACAATGGCTTTATGGTACTATCTCGGACGAATACGTAGTCCGTATTGTTGAGAATGACACAACCGCTCGCGACGCATGGCTCAAAATCCAATTTTTTTTTAATAATAACAAAGGCTCACGAGCGGCTGCGTTGGAAACAGAATTTACTACTCTCACTCTTGCAGCCTGTCAGAATATGGATGCGTACTTTCAGAGAATCCACGACCTTGCCGAACAACTTAATGAACTCGGCCAAGTTGTTGATGACAATCGAAAGGTTTTGCAACTCGTTCGCGGGTTGCCCTCTGAGTATGATACGGTCGCAACCATCATTAATCAAGGCATGCCCTCATGGGACGAGGCAAGAAACATGGTCCAGTTAGAACTTCAACGAATTGCTGCCCGACAAAACCCTCAACCACAACATGCTTTGAACACAAACAACAACAAACCAAACCTACCACAAAATCCACCCAACCCCACCCCTCCTGCCAACCCTCGTCCAAATAACCCCCCTACTTCCCAAAACTACCCTCTGCCACCCTTTGATCCTAATTCCTATCCTCGCTACCAAACAAATTACCAACCAAATAACTCACGTGGGAGGGGACGCCGAAACAATAATCGTAACAATAACCGGCAAGCTAATAGATTCCGGCCCTCCTATCCACAGCAACCCCCTTGGGCCGGTTGGGCTCCCCCACCTACGCCATACCCCTCTCTACCATACTACCCACCTCACCAAGCCCAACCCACTCCCCCTTGGCCCAACACAAATTACCAGCCCTATCCCACTGGCCCATCCGTCCAATTTGTTAACCCCACCCCTCCCACGGCTTTCAATGCCCTCAACCCCACGGATCTCGGGCAAGCAGTTTATCAGTCGGTTAACTTTCAGCAGCCTCCACCTAACTGGTTCATGGACACAGGTGCATCTCAACATGTGACTGCTAACCCATGTATTTTCCAACAACCTCTGTCTAAGTCTATGATTTCTCAAATTTATGTAGGGAATGGCAACACGTTGCCCATTGTTGGATCGGGTAATGCTTTATATCCTCTCCCCAACAAAGCCTATAAACTTAACCATGTCCTCTTAGCCCCACACATAATTAAAAATCTCATTTCTGTACGCCTATTTACTCGTGACAACAATATTGCAATTGAATTTGACCCTAATGGTTTTTCTTTGAAGGACCTCCGGACTGGCAGCATCCTTTCCCGCCACAATAGCTCGGGCGACCTCTATCCTTTCACCACTCCAGAGACTCCTGCTGTTGCTTGCATCACTATCCCTTCTCCAATATGGCATAATCAACTGGGACACCCCGGGTCCCATGTCATGGACGTTTTAGTTTCTAAAATTTTTATTTCATGTAATAAGGCAAAAACTTTCTCTGTCTGCCAGTCCTGTCAGTTGGCCAATAGCAAACGGCTACCTTTTGATGATTCTATGTCTGCTACATTTTGTCCGTTTGACATTATCCATTGTGATTTATGGACATCACCGGTTTTGAGTAAATCTGGCTACAAATACTATATGATCTTGCTTGATAATTTTTCTAATTATGTGTGGATCTATTCGTTGAAATTCAAATCTGAGGCATTTACTAATTTTGTAAAGTTTTATAAACTTATAAAAACCCATTTAATAAGTCTATAAAAACTTTTCAATGCGACTTAGGGGGCGAATTCGACAACCGTGAATTCCACAATTTTGCACATGCCAATGGCCTTGTTTTTCGTTTCTCGTGCCCCCAAACATCCCCACAAAACGGTCGTGCCGAGCGGATGATTCGTCGCATTAATGATATTATTCGTGCCCTATTGGTTCAATCAACGCTCCCTCCACCATTTTGGGTCGAAGCACTGCACACGGCGGTTTACTTACATAACGTGCTCCCCACTAAAAGATTGAACTACGTCACCCCGGCTTTCGTTTTATATCACCGACACCCGACGTACGACCATTTACGTACTTTTGGGTGCACTTGCTACCCGAACATGTCTGCCGTTCAACCTAACAAACTTCACACCCGTTCTCTCAAATGCATTTTTCTCGGGTACGCTAACAACTTTCGGGGTTACCGTTGTTATGATCCTAGCACCGGTAAAGTTCACATATCTCGTCACGTTGTATTTGACGAGTCTCAATTTCCCTTCGGTGAGAACAAAACTACCCCCACACCTTCTGATCCCATTCACGACCAACCTCCTATACCCCCTTCACCCATCCCCTCGTTTGCCGCCCCTCCTCTCCAGCCCCAACAGTCATCGGCCCAAATCCCTTCCCCAGCCCACACCCCTCATACCCAGGCCCATGACACTACTCGACCGTCCAGCCCTCTTCCATCATCGCCTACCCAGGCCCAATCGGCCCAATCGCCCCCTCACAACACATCTCAGCCGAGTTCACCCATTCGCTCCCCCTCCCCCACTTCGACATCAGCTAGCCACTCTGCCTCGCCACCCCCACCATCCCATAACGTCCACCCCATGACCACCCGTGCTCGCTCGGGCACCACCAAACCTGTTACTCGGCTCAACCTTCACACCGATTCATCCCCACCAATATCTCCCGTCCCCACCTCCCATAATAAAGCATTACTTGATCCACATTGGAAACAAGCTATGACTACTGAATTTGAGGCGTTACAGGCAAACGACACGTGGGAGTTGGTACCACGGCCAGACGGACAACCGATAATTCGATGCATGTGGTTGTTCCGTCATAAGTTTAAATCTGACGGGTCTCTTGAGCGCTACAAAGCGCGCTTGGTGGTCAACGGTAAGTCTCAAACCGTTGGCATCGATTGCATGGAGACGTTTAGTCCGGTAGTTAAGCCGGCCACGATACGCACGGTTTTATCCTTAGCCATCTCACGAGATTGGCCGATTCACCAGTTGGACGTGAAAAATGCGTTCCTTCATGGTGATCTTGCGGAAACAGTATTTATGCATCAGCCACCAGGTTTTGTAGATAGGAACCGACCGGATCATGTTTGTCGGTTGAAACGTTCGTTATATGGCCTCAAACAGGCCCCTCGAGCTTGGTACACTCGGTTTTCGACGTTTCTTTTGGCCAATGGGTTTAAGAGCAGTATTTCAGACTCCTCGTTATTTGTGTATCGCCACGGCACTTTTACAGCTTATTTATTATTGAATGTCGATGACATCGTCATCTCAGCCTCTGATACAGGTTTTCTGCACCAGCTGATTGCTACTTTATCTAAGGAGTTTGCCATGACAGATTTGGGGTCTTTACATCATTTCTTGGGTATCACCGTTACCCGGGACCCGTCGGGCTTATTTTTGCATCAATCCCAGTATGCCCGGGAGATTCTTCAGCGGGCATCTATGATCGACTGCAAACCTTCTAGCACCCCTGTTGACACTGAGTCTAAGTTGAGTGAGTCCGATGGCGACTTTCTTCCTGATGGTTCTTTGTATCGCAGTCTTGCTGGTGCTCTTCAGTACTTGACTTTTACGAGACCAGACATTTCTTATGCAGTTCAACAGGTATGCTTGTTCATGCGCGCTCCTCGTGTGCCCCATTTTCAGTTCATGAAGCGCATACTGCGCTATTTACAGGGTACATTGCATTATGGACTACGACTTTCCCGGTGTTCAGACACTGCTCTTACGGCTTACTCTGACGCTGACTGGGCCGGGTGTCCCGATTCGAGGAGATCGACCTCCGGCTACTGCGTTTTTATGGGAGATAATTTACTTTCTTGGTCGTCCAAACGACAGCACACCGTTTCCCGCTCCAGTGCTGAGGCTGAGTACCGTGGTGTTGCGAATGCCGTGTCCGAAGTTAGTTGGCTTCGCAACTTATTATTAGAGCTGCATGTTCCTCTGGTCACCGCTACTGTCGTTTATTGTGACAACGTCTCCGCGGTTTACTTATCTGGTAACCCTGTGTGTAAGGCCCCATTCCTTATTTCACGTATTAACATCACTTCAATGATCAGAGTTTGAAAATTTCATAATATACTATTAATTCCTTCAACCATTAACACACCACATTTACAAAATCAAGTGTTTACCACCGTTAACTTCATAGTAGTTTAACCCAAACTGTTTACATCAACAAGACATATACATCCGGTTCCCAAAATGTATGGTGTTCGGTTCCATGATTCCATGATTCGATCCTGACCCTTCTACTGCTAATTACCTGCTATCAACACTAGTAACACATTAGTATTGAATTAGGACCATAAAACGTTACTATAAATACGAGAAAAACATCAGAAAACTGAAGTTCAAAACTGCACCCACCGTAGCTTACTCTGCCACCGTAAGCTACGCTGGGACTGCTAGCTTACGCTGGCTCAATTCTGTGCCACGGTGGGGTTTTTGAGCTAGTGGCCACCGTAAGCTACGGTGGCACCGTAAGCTACGGTGGTCACAGCTCACATACTCCCTTTTTCGCATTTTGATCAATCCATGCCACTTTTTAGTGACCCAAACCCGTCATTGTGCACTTGTGATCATAATGCACACAAACACAACATCGAAATGGCCCTTTTTCAAGGTTAGCACCTAGTTATATCCAATAATTTAGTTATGGGTTCCCATTCCCAACCCATTTAACCCGTTAAGGCACCCATAAGTTTTCAGCCTACTTAACACTTCTCCACCTGCAAGTTGCCATCATATTAATGTCTTGGCACCTGCAAGTGATGCCAATCTGCTCTATTCTCTTAGCGAGACAAACTTGGGGACTAAAACCTCATAGTTCCTCAAGGGTCTATTTGCTACAGCTTAACCCAAATGGGTCATCGTTCACTTCAACTCAGCTTGATCATACTTTATGATCATTATCATTGTTTTCATTGCTACCAATTAGAGTCCTCACGTCATTCACAATTTTGCCTTACCAATTAGACTCCTCACATCATTCACAATTTTGCCTTATCAATGCAACATACCAAACAGTCACATTAAAACTTTTAGTATATCACACAAGATGATATACATTCATCTTTACCCAAAGGGGTCACATTATAATGCTCCACATAAACACACACTGTAATTCATCATATTTACCCTCACCCCGGTCATTAATTATATTCCCTTTATACACATACTTTCATTTAACATACTTCATATATATATATACACAACATAACCCAAATGGGTGATATTACTCGACCACATAACATCATTCGATAATATGGCTTCAATTTCTATTTGCACAAAGGGTTAAGTAACAAGTTAGAGAGCGTGAATGAACTCATTCTAACCTGTTTGACCCGTTAGCCCCAGCTATAAAATTACCCGTTTATACTGCTCCCAACCATGACATTTCCATCTTACACATTGCCCTTGGCACAATTACAATTGTACCAAGACCACTTAATCATTCAAAGAAGCATCCTAGGATCATGATCACTCATGAATCTCTAGGCATGCCTAAGTTTTACTCTATGGACATTCACTTACTTCCAGCTTAACCCAATCGGGTCAGAATCCACCCATCTCATAACATTCATGTAACACAGTCAATCTTATACTTTCATCTTTGACATTTCACTTTTTATAATAGCAGCTAATAAAAGTTAAATTAGGATTACTCACATCCCTTATAGTAATCAAATATACCGCTACATGTTACCTTTAAGAGTTTGATCTTTCCTTTGCGTTGAGGACCCGCGTGGCCACTTGATTCACCTATAATCACACCATTGTTTAGATTACCATCCATATTCAACAATCCATACAATTTACATTAATACCACCAACTAAATTTTGGTGAAGACACCTTAAGCAAGAATCTATTTTCACTCAAGCATTTCATCAAACACCTTATGTGCATACATGGTGTTCTAGCTATCAAGTAACTTATGGATCATCAATCTATCCCATTTTTATCACCAATGTATCAAATTCAGCTTTTATACATAATTTCACAACTTTCATCATACAATTAAAGTTATCTAGCAACAATCCAACCTACTTAACCACTCCACCACTATGGAGATCGATTTCTAAGTGATGGGTTTTAACCCCCATCACTACATCTCCCACATTCATTCAATTACTAGCATGCAAGGTGAAATCTTACACAATCTACTCACAAGAACACATATCCATCCTATTTCCTACCTCAATTTAACCTCAAGATGAAGATTTCAAAATCACACAATTCTACTAATCACTTACTTGATAATAGATACACAACTTGATGATAATTTCGCAGCCTAGCAACCCTCAAACTCCTGGATTTCGATTTCCCTTTTGAGAGTTTCCACCAACAAGACCCGATTTTGAAGCTCAAGACCCAAAAGCTATGTTTTCTCCCCCTCCTTCTTCTCTGGTCGTGATTTTCTCCAAGGGGGAGGAATATCCAGATTTTGTCTTATAACAAATTACACTTCAGCCCCTCATTTATGATTAATGATCTTTTAGAATCCATAAATTCTATTTACACACAAAACCTCCTATTTTTCTCTTATTTAACTATTAGCCACTAATTTTTTTAACTTAGTAACTAATATTTCTGCTAACCGCCTCGGGTTATTTACTAAATTCCAAATTCCCAACCAAAACCCGGCTAAATTATAAATAAAATAATACTACCACAGCAAGACGAATTTTGGGATGTTACAACTCTACCCCCTTAAAGGGAGTTTCTTCCCCGAAACTTATCCCCAATCTCCACACTTGTGGAACTATTCGCATTTAACGCTACCCCCTTTGTTTTACTTCAACTTGGTCCTCGTGAAGCTTATTCGTGCTGCTTGTAGAATACTTCGCCGCTTAAACGATAGATTACAACTCATCATTATATCCTACTCCTTGCCATTCATCCACATACATTATCTATTCCACTTTCAAATTCACAACTTACTCCTCAACTTTCCATGAGTATGATGGTCATGACACCCGTCATATGATACACCTCACTCCTCCTTCCACCCTTAAATCATGCTTCATATCTTGACTGGTTTGTATACCCCAAGTCATTGACTAGTAATACATTGTATCCACTCTTCTACTTGGATCACACAAGTAGGCGTCTCCACTTTGTATCTGCAACATCAACTCCCTTGCTGCTTAACACAAATAGGTCCTCAGAGGAATTTACATACCCCCATTTTACCTCCTATTTGTTACCGCAAAATAGATTCTCCTCACGCATAACTCTCGACCGTCGTACCTTCTATTCGGCTATCATAATCGTAATTGAACATATACATTACCCCACTTTAGTCGTCGCAAAGTTGGGGTTCACCACTTTCATCTTATTTGCACTCTATTCTACCTAGCTAGCATGGGGAGAATTTCACATCTTTACTTAATCACGTACTTCATTCCACATTTCTGCTCTCCATGAGAACTCAATCGCTTAGTCTCATACACACCTTATCCGACATGTTCTATACATGTAGGATTTCACCACTTCTGCATCCACATACCCTTTGTTATCACAATACGTTTGTTCCACCTATACATACTTACATCTGTTGTCCTACATGACTACGTCGATAGGAGTCCATCATTCAGAAAAATTTCCAACTCAACCCTACACGACTCATACAAGTAGGATTTTACTATGCTCCTCGTTCACACTTTACAGATTACACGATTTCATTCATGCAACTTTCCTCTACATACTTCATTCACACTCCAAACTAACAATCATATGCGATATTAGTATTATCACATTCCCCTCTAACAATCATATACAATCATGTTATCATTATCCACATTCCCCTTTATCATTCATATGCATTCACATCATCATTTTATTCCGCTATCAACAATCATGTACAATCATGTTGTTATTATCACATTTAGCTTTATCACTCATATTCAGTCACGTCACCATTCTATCCCGCTATCAACAATCATGGCATCATCGTCACGTTCCGCTCTAATAGTCATAAATAGCCATGACATCATTGCATAGCCATCACACCCTGCTTTGTTTCACATTCACGATCGCCGCTTTTCTATCACATTCAGCTTTACCGCACATACACAATCACAACTTTACAATCATGTTCAGATTTACCGCACATACACACTCACAGCTTTACAATCATATTCAGCCTTACCGCACATACACACTCACAGCTTTACAATCATATTCAGCTTTACTACAAATACACATTTACAGCTATACAATCAGATTCAGCTTTACCGCACATACACACTCAAAACTTCACAATCATATTCAGCTTTACCGCACATACACATTCAAAACATCACAACCATATTCAGCTTTACCGCACATACACATTCACAGCTATACAATCAGATTCAGCTTTACCGCACATACACACTCAAAACTTCACAATCATATTCAGCTTTACCGCACATATACATTCAAAACATCACAACTATATTCAGCTTTACCGCACATACACATTCACAGCTATACAATCAGATTCAGCTTTACCGCACATACACACTCAAAACTTCACAATCATATTCAGCTTTACCGCACATACACATTCAAAACATCACAACTATATTCAGCTTTACCGCACATACACATTCACAGCTATACAATCAGATTCAGCTTTACCGCACATACACACTCAAAACTTCACAATCATATTCAGCTTTACCGCACATACACATTCAAAACATCACAACTATATTCAGCTTTACCGCACATACACATTCACAGCTATACAATCAGATTCAGCTTTACCGCACATACACACTCAAAACTTCACAATCATATTCAGCTTTACAATTCAACCACAGTAGTGATCATCACAGCTCATTAATCAATTTATAATATTAACAACATATAATTCATGTATGGGTCACTTACTGGGAGACAAGATCGAGCCTTGAACCGAACACCTTTTCCCATCATGAGCACTTGGTTTGAGTTCAAGTGCCCCCATGACACTTGAATCCCTCAAACCGTGGCTCTGATACCAACTTGTAAGGCCCCATTCCTTATTTCACGTATTAACATCACTTAAATGATCAGAGTTTGAAAATTTCATAATATACTATTAATTCCTTCAACCATTAACACACCACATTTACAAAATCAAGTGTTTACCACCGTTAACTTCATAGTAGTTTAACCCAAACTGTTTACATCAACAAGACATATACATCCGGTTCCCAAAATGTATGGTGTTCGGTTCCATGATTCCATGATTCGATCCTGACCCTTCTACTGCTAATTACCTGCTATCAACACTAGTAACACATTAGTATTGAATTAGGACCATAAAACGTTAGTATAAATACGAGAAAAACATCAGAAAACTGAAGTTCAAAACTGCACCCACCGTAGCTTACTCTGCCACCGTAAGCTACGCTGGGACTGCTAGCTTACGCTGGCTCAATTCTGTGCCACGGTGGGGTTTTTGAGCTAGTGGCCACCGTAAGCTACGGTGGCACCGTAAGCTACGGTGGTCACAGCTCACATACTCCCTTTTCTCGCATTTTGATCAATCCATGCCACTTTTTAGTGACCCAAACCCGTCATTGTGCACTTGTGATCATAATGCACACAAACACAACATCGAAATGGCCCTTTTTCAAGGTTAGCACCTAGTTATATCCAATAATTTAGTTATGGGTTCCCATTCCCAACCCATTTAACCCGTTAAGGCACCCATAAGTTTTCAGCCTACTTAACACTTCTCCACCTGCAAGTTGCCATCATATTAATGTCTTGGCACCTGCAAGTGATGCCAATCTGCTCTATTCTCTTAGCGAGACAAACTTGGGGACTAAAACCTCATAGTTCCTCAAGGGTCTATTTGCTACAGCTTAACCCAAATGGGTCATCGTTCACTTCAACTCAGCTTGATCATACTTTATGATCATTATCATTGTTTTCATTGCTACCAATTAGAGTCCTCACGTCATTCACAATTTTGCCTTACCAATTAGACTCCTCACATCATTCACAATTTTGCCTTATCAATGCAACATACCAAACAGTCACATTAAAACTTTTAGTATATCACACAAGATGATATACATTCATCTTTACCCAAAGGGGTTGTAGGGATATGATCATGTAATAGTAAAAGTATGTCCGGATATTATTTAAGCCTACGGGGTCACACGTCTCGACACCAAATGTATTAATATTAATTAATAGTTAATTAATATTTATCACGAACATTTAACGAGGTTTCGTTAAAAAACTGACAGTTAATTGTTAACAGAGGGGTGTTAGTTGTAATTAGAGAGAATTGTAATTGGATTACAATTGAGAAAAGGTTGTGGATAAGGCCTCTAGGCCGAATTCGCTAGGGCTCTTATGCCTATCTCTTTTGCTTGTTTATCAAGTATTCTAATCCTATAAATAGACCCTCTGGGTTTAAGGATTAGTTGCTGCTTTATGAGATAAAGAAAAAACCCTAATTCTCTCTCTAATCTCTCTAATTTTCGGCAACAAGAAAACCCTAGGGGTTTGCAATTTCTTGTGTGGTTCGACCAAGCCTACATCAAGAAGAGGTTCGTGATCGGTTGCTAGCACATAGCATTGGTGTGTCGTGTGTGCGATCGTAGAGGGATTTATATCAAATCCTCCAAGAGATCAAGTCTTGCCGAGCTAAAAAGGTACACGTTCTAATACCGGTTAGTTAGATTAATTCATAGGATTCTTTCCGCTGCGTACTCGTGTTTTGATAAAAGTTATATAACCCAACAGTGGTATCACGAGCCACCTATGATTTTAATTAATTACCGGGAATAAAACTTGGAAGGGGGGTAACCAAAACAAGATTCTAGCTTTTCGATTCATTTAAAAATCGTGTTTTACAATTGGAAAAGGTTTCGCAATTGGTAAAAACGAAAAAAATTCGACAGAATAGGACTTTTCGACCCGATCGGAAAGTCCCTGATCGAAAAACGCTTCTCGACCCGATCGGAAACCCTTGATTTCCGATCGGAAAACCTATTCCGGTGCGGAGACCCTTGTTTTCCGACCGGAAACCCTACTTTTCGATCCAAATTGTAAAGTGTTTACGAACTGGTCGAAAAGTAACCGATCGAAAAGGCTTTTCGGGCCGATCGAAAAGTATCCGATCGGAAAGGTTCCGATCGGAAAGGCTTTTCGACCCGATCAAATAGTCCACGATCGAAAAGTACCCGATCGAAAACCCTGTTTCGATCGGAAACCCCTGCTTTCCGATCGTAAACACAAATAATGAATCGAAAACCTCTTGCCGAATCGGAAACCCTAATTTTTAGTTCTAAAATTTGATTTTTGTGATCTAAAAATTTTAAATCCAAGTTTTTATTAATTATTAGATAATTGTTATGAACAACATGTTGTACCTTTAAAACTTTAAAGTGTTAAAAAGAAGTAAAAACCATGATGTTTCATGCAAATCGTTCATGGTTATTACTTAAATCAAGGAGGACTATAAAATTAAAATTATATGTGATAATTAGAAACCCTATAAATTATGTGATTATCTGATAATTGTGACATAATAAAAGGTTTAATGCAAATTTGTTTTATGAAAATCAAAATTTGCTTAAATAATCTATTGAAATATGATTTTGTTTATAAAATAAAATTTGTGTCCTAAAAGTCAAAAGAAACACCGGCTCACCCATTTGAACACACTCTAAGAGAGGTATAAGTCGGGTCGCTCTGCTTCCCTAAAGTGGTAGGTTTTTAATTGCAAAAGTTACAAACCTCACCCCTACGCTTCTTTGTGTGTTGCAAATGGAGCTACCGAGCTCTTTTGACTTGGATGACAAACTAAGAATTTTATAAACACATTATGTGATGAAGATGTGCATGAATCTTCACACATAACTTTTTTGATCACGCATCAAAAATTGTTTTGACCCAAACCAAACTTAAGTCTTTGCCATCCACCTTGTAAAGGACACTTGTGGATGTCATCTTACTCATTGGTACACAATGGTAAAATGGCATTTGCATGGCAAATTCCCACTCATTGGTACACAATGGTGGAAAATTTGTGCGTTCTTGGCTGGACGACTTAAAACGAGCTAGGCGGTGAGACCCTTAGCCCGTGGCAAAAGATGGGATGAAACATGACTACAAATCACTTGGTGCAAGTTGTAGGTCCCATAAAACCTAGGAATTGTATTTGGAATACAATTAGTGATCGTCACTTACCATTTGAATGCATCATTTCTAGCAGATCAACTGATGAAATGATGGCATGTCAATTGGATCCTAGCCTTAATAAAGCTTAATTGTTTTTAATGTTTAAACATTGGGTAATTAAATTTATTAAGGAAAAGATTATCGAAAATACTGATTTTTGAACTTAATCTGTTTTGTAGATGGCAACAAACCCTCCTCAAAACAATGTTGGTCATGCTTTTCGTCAAATGTTTGAAAGAGAAAAGCTGAACGGATCTAACTTCAATGACTGGTACCGTCAACTGAGGATTGTCCTTAGAGTTGAACGGAGGACCGATGTCCTTGAACATCATTGGCCGACCGAGCCAGCTGCTGATGCCTCTGAGCAAGAGAAATCGTTCTACAACGCAGAGTACAGCAGATACGATGAGGTTGCTTGTATGATGATCTCGAGTATGACTCCCGATCTTCAGAAGCAATACGAATTTCATACACCTTGTGATATGATCAAAGAGCTGAAAAAGATGTATGAAAAACAAGCTGGTGTCGAATTGTTCGACCTAGTTGTGGAACTCCACGACTTGAAGCTTGAAACTGGTAAATCGGTCAGTAGTCATGTGCTCAAGATGAAGAGCTACTTTGACAAATTGGAATCGCTCAATTATGGGTATAATCGTGCTGTTGCAGTTGGCATGATCCTCAAATCGCTTGCGAAGGATTTTGAGGGTTTTGTGCGCAACTATAACATGCATAGTATGACTAAGACTATACCTGAGCTTCATGCTATGCTTGTCGAGTATGAAAAAACGATTCCTAAAAAGGCCACTGAAACACCCCAAGTTCTTATGATCAAAGGGGGTAAGATCCAAAAGGCTAAACGACCGAAAAAGGGGAAGGGCAAGATTGATGGCAAGGGTAAAGGCAAGGCTGTTGCCCATATCCCTAAAGCCAAGCAAACCCCTCCGGCCCCTAAAGAGCATCAGGCTAAGGACCAGATCTGTCACCATTGTGGTGAAGTCGGACACTGGAAGAGGAACTGTCCTACCTACCTAGCTGAGTTGATGAAGAAGAGAAAGAATACTAGTGGGACTAGTACTTCAGGTATCTTCACAATTGAATTATTTTCCTTTTCTAAGAGTGATTCATGGGTGTATGACACCGGCTGTGGAACTCACATCTGTAATTCGTTACAGGGTCTTAGAAAGAGGAGGAAACTGAAGCCTGGGGCTTTGCAGCTGTTCGTTGGAAATGGTTTGCCAGCAGCTGTGGAAGCTATAGGAGAATTTCATTTAATTCCGCCTTCTGGGTTATCCATTGTATTAGACAATTGTCATTATGCACCTTCTATCACTAGAGGTGTTATTTCAGTTTCTTTATTGAAAAACCAAGGATACATTAATGTTTTTAATGATATCGGCATTTCAGTTTCTAAAAATAATGTTCATTATTTTGATGCTATTCCTTGTGATGGCATTTATGAGATTGATATGTGTGGTTGTGTTTCAAATAATTCAATGTTCACAGTTAGCAAACGAGCCAAAACTAGTTTGGACTCTACCTATCTATGGCACTGTCGTCTTGCCCATGTTGGCAAAAACCGCATTGAAAGACTTCAACGTGAAGGGATCTTACAATCAAATGATGAATCATTTGATCAATGCGTTTCCTGCATCTCAGGAAAGATGACAAGAAAACCCTTTCCGAACAAGCCGCAAAGGGCAAAAGAGCTACTTGGACTCATCCATACCGATGTATGTGGCCCATTTAGACATGTGTCAAGAAAAGGTGCTAGCTACTTCGTGACTTTCACGGATGATTTCAGCCGTTATGGTTATGTTTACTTGCTTAAACATAAACATGAGGTATTTGAAACATTCAAAGAGTTTAAGAACGAAGTTGAAAATCAACTCGGTAAGACCATCAAGATCCTTCGATCGGATCGTGGTGGAGAATACTTAAGCCAAGAGTTTAAGGATTATCTTAAAGCGTGTGGAATTGTCCAACAGCTTACTCCTCCTTATACTCCTCAGCATAATGGAGTGTCTGAGAGGAGGAATCGAACCTTACTAGAGATGGTGAGGTCGATGATGAACCTTACAACTCTCCCATTATCATTTTGGGATTTTGCTCTAGAAACCGCTGTACGCGTTCTAAATATGGTTCCAACCAAGAAGGTTGACAAGACACCATATCAATTATGGCATGGAGAAGTCCCTGTGTTGTCTTACTTACGAGTCTGGGGATGTGAGGCACTTGTGAAGCGTGATACGCCTGACAAATTACAACCCAGGACTACTAAGTGCATCTTCGTGGGATACCCAAAGGAAACAATGGGTTACTACTTCTATAATCCCTCCGAAAACACTGTTCGTGTTGCTCGATATGCTGAATTCTTTGAAAAGAATTTTATAGCTCAAGAGAACAGTGGGAGAATTGTAGAACTACTAGAAGATGTGTCACCTTCTGAAACAACTAGCAATCATCAACTTGGGGGGGAAAATGTTCAAAGAGATGAACCTCAAGTCGATGATGTTGCGATTCCACTTCGTAGATCCGAAAGGGTCGTACGTAATCCGGATAGATGGATTGGTCTAGTCGAATCCGAGGATAACGTATCAGGAGATCTCAATGAGCCTCCGAACTTCACAGCTGCATTATCAGATCCGGAATCTGACAAATGGCTTGAAGCTGCGAATGTGGAAATGAAATCCATGCAAGATAACCACGTATGGACCCTGGTTGATCTTCCTCCTAACGCAAGAACCGTTGGGAGTAAATGGCTCTTCAAGAAGAAGACCGACATGGATGGAAATGTACACACCTATAAAGCTCGTCTCGTGGCGAAAGGTTATACTCAACGTTTTGGCGTTGACTATGATGAGACCTTTTCACCAGTAGCAGACATTAGAGCTATTAGGATTCTCTTAGCCATAGCAGCGTACTATGACTTTGAGATATGGCAAATGGATGTTAAGACTGCCTTCTTAAATGGTTACTTGGATGAAGAAGTCTATATGGATCAACCTGAAGGGTTCATTGATCCAAAACATCCCAACCAAGTATGCAAGCTCCAAAGGTCCATTTATGGACTAAAGCAAGCATCGAGGAGTTGGAATAAACGGTTTGATGAAGAAATCAAAAAGTTTGGTTTCGTTCAGAATCCCGACGAGCCATGTGTATATCGCAAAGCTAGTGGGAATAATGTTACTTTCCTTGTCTTATATGTAGATGACATATTGATAATAGGAAAACACATTCCAATGTTGCAAGATGTAAAATCCCATCTTGGAAAGTGTTTTGCTATGAAAGACTTGGGAGAAGCAGCATTCATTCTTGGAATCAAGATCTATAGAGATAGAACTAAGCGGTTGATTGGACTAAGTCAAAGTGCTTATATTGATAAGATCTTGAAGCGATTCAAGATGGAGAATTCCAAGCGTGGTAATGTACCTATGCAGGAAGGACTTGGTGTGTCGGTCAAACAAGGTGCTTCTACACCTGATGAGGTGAAGCGTATGCAAAGAGTCCCTTATGCTTCGGCTGTAGGCTCCATAATGTATGCGGTGAGATGCACTAGACCTGATATAGCGTTCGCGCAGAATATCGTTAGCCGTTATCAACAGAATCCAGGTGAAAGTCACTGGACTGCTGTTAAGACCATTCTCAAGTACCTACGGGCTACTAGAGATTTGTTTTTGGTATATGGGGGAAATCCAGATCAAGAGCTCAAAGTGACCGGATACTGTGATGCTGGATTTCAGACTGATAGAGATGACACGAAGTCTCAGTCTGGGTACGTCTTCATTATGAATGGAGGCGCTGTGGATTGGAAAAGCAAGAAACAAACCACTGTCGCTATGTCTGCAACAGAGTCTGAGTACATTGCTGCTTCGGAAGCTGCAATGGAGGCTGTCTGGATAAGGAAGTTTATTAGTGGGCTAGACATTGTCCCCACAAGTAACTTGCCGATCGACATGTACTGCGATAACTCGGGTGCATTAGTCATCGCCAAAGAACCTGGAGTTCAGAAGGGCGCCAGACACTATGCCAGGAGATATCACTATGTTCGTGAGCAGATCGAACTAGGTGAAATCAAATTACTCAAAGTTCACACAAATAGTAACTTAGCTGATCCTTTCACGAAAGCTTTGTCGAGGCCGAAGCTTGAAAGGCATGCCGAGGGCATGGGACTTAAATTGGCTAGTTAAATCATGTATGTCTGATGTTCGGTATTTGGATAAGGGATGTTAAGCAATTTCTGTTTATATAATGAAATAAAGTATTTGATATGTTTGATTTCATTTAATGGTTAAGTTGTGTCCTATATTTGCATGTTTAATCCTTGAGTACTTGTCAAGTATTCTAAATTGTCCATTGTCGATTAACTATATGGGAGTATAGTTAAACTAAGACAAAATCTGAGTGATTGGTTAGGATGGTCCCACCAAACTCACATGGTATTCATTGGATGCATACTGGACTGACCCACTAACGAATTGTCACTTTATGGATCGTCGTCATTGAGTGAAATTCGTAAATGGTTGCTTTACTCATCCTTAGACTTGATATACAAGCAGGTCATGCATGTATGGATTGCACCTACTTGATATAGGTCTAACTATCCTGAATAAGGTAGTACAAAAGGGCTATTTTCAGTAAGTGTAGTGAAGTATGTGACTTGACACGTGTAGTCAAGAGGATTTGTTCCTTCAGCTTTGAGCTAGTGGCCACCGTAAGCTACGGTGGCACCGTAAGCTACGGTGGTCACAGCTCACATACTCCCTTTTCTCGCATTTTGATCAATCCATGCCACTTTTTAGTGACCCAAACCCGTCATTGTGCACTTGTGATCATAATGCACACAAACACAACATCGAAATGGCCCTTTTTCAAGGTTAGCACCTAGTTATATCCAATAATTTAGTTATGGGTTCCCATTCCCAACCCATTTAACCCGTTAAGGCACCCATAAGTTTTCAGCCTACTTAACACTTCTCCACCTGCAAGTTGCCATCATATTAATGTCTTGGCACCTGCAAGTGATGCCAATCTGCTCTATTCTCTTAGCGAGACAAACTTGGGGACTAAAACCTCATAGTTCCTCAAGGGTCTATTTGCTACAGCTTAACCCAAATGGGTCATCGTTCACTTCAACTCAGCTTGATCATACTTTATGATCATTATCATTGTTTTCATTGCTACCAATTAGAGTCCTCACGTCATTCACAATTTTGCCTTACCAATTAGACTCCTCACATCATTCACAATTTTGCCTTATCAATGCAACATACCAAACAGTCACATTAAAACTTTTAGTATATCACACAAGATGATATACATTCATCTTTACCCAAAGGGGTCACATTATAATGCTCCACATAAACACACACTGTAATTCATCATATTTACCCTCACCCCGGTCATTAATTATATTCCCTTTATACACATACTTTCATTTAACATACTTCATATATATATATACACAACATAACCCAAATGGGTGATATTACTCGACCACATAACATCATTCGATAATATGGCTTCAATTTCTATTTGCACAAAGGGTTAAGTAACAAGTTAGAGAGCGTGAATGAACTCATTCTAACCTGTTTGACCCGTTAGCCCCAGCTATAAAATTACCCGTTTATACTGCTCCCAACCATGACATTTCCATCTTACACATTGCCCTTGGCACAATTACAATTGTACCAAGACCACTTAATCATTCAAAGAAGCATCCTAGGATCATGATCACTCATGAATCTCTAGGCATGCCTAAGTTTTACTCTATGGACATTCACTTACTTCCAGCTTAACCCAATCGGGTCAGAATCCACCCATCTCATAACATTCATGTAACACAGTCAATTTTATACTTTCATCTTTGACATTTCACTTTCTATAATAGCAGCTAATAAAAGTTAAATTAGGATTACTCACATCCCTTATAGTAATCAAATATACCGCTACATGTTACCTTTAAGAGTTTGATCTTTCCTTTGCGTTGAGGACCCGCGTGGCCACTTGATTCACCTATAATCACACCATTGTTTAGATTACCATCCATATTCAACAATCCATACAATTTACATTAATACCACCAACTAAATTTTGGTGAAGACACCTTAAGCAAGAATCTATTTTCACTCAAGCATTTCATCAAACACCTTATGTGCATACATGGTGTTCTAGCTATCAAGTAACTTATGGATCATCAATCTATCCCATTTTTATCACCAATGTATCAAATTCAGCTTTTATACATAATTTCACAACTTTCATCATACAATTAAAGTTATCTAGCAACAATCCAACCTACTTAACCACTCCACCACTATGGAGATCGATTTCTAAGTGATGGGTTTTAACCCCCATCACTACATCTCCCACATTCATTCAATTACTAGCATGCAAGGTGAAATCTTACACAATCTACTCACAAGAACACATATCCATCCTATTTCCTACCTCAATTTAACCTCAAGATGAAGATTTCAAAATCACACAATTCTACTAATCACTTACTTGATAATAGATACACAACTTGATGATAATTTCGCAGCCTAGCAACCCTCAAACTCCTGGATTTCGATTTCCCTTTTGAGAGTTTCCACCAACAAGACCCGATTTTGAAGCTCAAGACCCAAAAGCTATGTTTTCTCCCCCTCCTTCTTCTCTGGTCGTGATTTTCTCCAAGGGGGAGGAATATCCAGATTTTGTCTTATAACAAATTACACTTCAGCCCCTCATTTATGATTAATGATCTTTTAGAATCCATAAATTCTATTTACACACAAAACCTCCTATTTTTCTCTTATTTAACTATTAGCCACTAAATTTTTTTAACTTAGTAACTAATATTTCTGCTAACCGCCTCGGGTTATTTACTAAATTCCAAATTCCCAACCAAAACCCGGCTAAATTATAAATAAAATAATACTACCACAGCAAGACGAATTTTGGGATGTTACACTGTGCAACATCAACGCACCAAACACGTGGAAATTGATATCCATTTTGTACGAGAGAAAGTTCGGATAGGACAGATTCGTGTTCTTCATGTGCCTTCCGAGTTCCAGTATGCTGACATCTTTACCAAAGGCCTCTCTCGTCCCTTGTTTTACAGTTTTCGTGACAGTCTTCGCGTACGGCCTCCTCCCGCTCCGTCTGAGGGGGCGTATTAGTATGTATATTTATATTAGACTTGTCATTAGCATTATTGTATAGGGTGCGTTCTGTAACTTGTATTCTTATATATAGGGTCTTGCATCTCAAGAATATTTGATCAATCAATATAGAATATTTGATTATTCACAATTTAATCCTATCTTTTCACTATTGGCAAATAATAATCCATGTTTTCACATTGGTAACCGGCAGTCCCACGTTGTCGTATATTTGTTTTTAACGGTCCCATCGTTAAAAAACTTAACGGTGTTAAGTTTTTGCTGACGTGACGAGTGATGTGGCGTTTTTTTTTTAAAAAAATTCTTAATTTATACAGTCAACACTCCACCACCCCCACCACCAACAACCACCACCGTTCGTCTTCTCCGGCGAACTCCGGTCGTCTTCTCCGACGAATATCAACTTTTCCGGCGACAAACAACAATCTTTAAACACTGATATCTCTCTCAGTTTTGAACGAAAATTGATTCCGTAACTTGCATTGAATTCGTGACGAAGAAAGGATTCAAACTAGCACCATTATTATGCAGTTTTATTGCAGATTGAATGTTCGAATTTGTGAACCACGATGAACATGAACTGGGTTTTAACTCAATTCTGATCTAAACTGAAATTTTACCACACCAATAGCTTTGTATGATCAAAATGAACTTGTAGGTACCAGATTTATGCCAAATAAGCAAGAAATCTAAAATCCGCCATTAGAGACCAAAGCTTCGAAGAACATCAACTGTGATTTTCCGGATTAAAGTAAATCTTCACCAAAATCAGTTATGTAAGTTGCAATGGATTCAAGATAAAGAACTATAACTACTAGAATCAATCACTAACACTAACAATCACGAATTCACCTTCGATTTTGAGGTCAAAGTTCACGATGTTTGACTCTGAAAAGTCAAATAGTATGAATTTGAGCAATTTGATCACTGAATTCGATCCGTTTGATCACTGAATTCGAGCTGTCGGAGTCGCCGGAGATTTGACGACAAGAGGTCGTCGGAGAAGATGACCGGAGTTAGTCGGAGAAGACGACCGGTGGTGGTTGTTGGTGGTGGAGTGTTGACTGGATAAATTACGAATTTTTTTTAAAAAAAAAAATGCAACATCACTCGCCAAGTCATCAGAAACTTAACACCGTTAAGTTTTTTAACGGCGAGACCGTTAAAAACAAATACACGACAACGTGGGACTGCCAGTTGCTAAGGTGAAAACATGGATTATTATTTGCCAATAGTGAAAATATATGATTAAATGACGTCAATTTTCCTATAAATAAATGATGTCATACATACTTGAAAATTTTATAATATATAACTAAATTACAACATAATACAAAACTATTTTTCTTTTGATGTGTATTTGTAATGTTAATAAAAATGGAAGGCGAGGTAATAAATAAATTAGGAGATTTAGAGGATTCGCTAGTAACAGTCATAACTCACTGGCTCAGAGCATTGGCGAAGCTTGGGCGAAAAGTTTGTGGGGGCGAAAAGTCACGGATCCTAATTTCGGAGGGGGGAGGGGGTCCTTAATATATATAATTTTTTTTTAAATCACAAAAATTAGCACTACGGCCGAAAAAAACCGGAGGAACGGTCGCCCCCCCGGTAAGCTGCGCCACTGGTTATGTTGGTGATTTTCACATTTAAAATTTTAATTCACATACATGTAACGCCAACCACGCTAGAAATCGCCTAGTTACCTCATCAACAGGTTGTACACTTTTGGAACCCATCTGAGGCTCTGAGGCTCAGATGGGTTCCAAGAGTGTACAACATGTTGATGAGGTAACTAGGCGATTTCTAGCGTGGTTCTAGAAACACGGGCATTACATGTATGTGAATTAAATTTTTAAATGTGAAAATCACCGACATAACCAACTTGACCTAATTTTTCACAAAAAGACCATGAATTTTTTGCATGCATGATGGTGGTGCTCGAGGGAGTGTTTTGATAGCCGTTGCACGGTTGCTTTTTTAAAAATAAAATCATTTTCTCTATTTATCTTATAAAATCAATCTAAATTCTAAATTATTCTCACACATTCTCACATTCTAAACTATTCTTTATTTCCTACACTCCTAATTTATTTTTTCTAATATGGATTCATCACACCAAGTATATTGTTTTTCATTATCACACTACTAGAAAAAACTGAAATTTCTGACAAAGGTTTTGGTCAGAAACTTGTCGGTAATGTGATTTAGCGACTATTTTCCAACCAAAAAATTTTGGTCGGTAAAAGGCTTTTGGGAAACCTTCTGCGACCACTTTCCGACAAAATTTTCCGACAAGTTTCCGACCAGAATCAGGGTTCTCATTTCTGACTAGTTTGAGACTAACTTTCAACAACTTATTTTTTGACCAGTTTCAGACTAAACTTTAACAACCATTTTTGTTTAATTTTTTTTTAAAAATTTATTATTGTCACAAATTACCGACAAAAGTTATTTTTCTTTGTGACAAACTACCAACAAAAGTTGCTTTTTTTTTCTAACCAGTTTTCGACAAAAACAAATTTCATAAAAAATAATAAAATCTAGAATTTTTAAAGCTAAATTGCTGAAAAAATTATACAAAACTTATTATATATATATCATTTTGAATTGCTGAGTTGTACTCAGGGTGAGCACTGTTCATAACAGTTGCCTCCTTCCGATTTGCTACTTTGGGCGGTGGTTTATGACTCTTATAGCTTTCAATCTCTTTGTTCAACATGTGTCCATATTGATACCACTACCTATAGAAAACTGTGGGTTTCATCTTTCTTATATTAACCGGATCTCTCATCTCTCACACATATGTAAAACCAGATGTGGTCTTCTCTCTGCCTCTCTCTTCGCCGGCGTAACCAGCCGCCGATCTACCGCCCGTCAGATGCCTCTCTCTCTCTCTTCGCCAGCGTAACCAGACGCCGATCTACCGGCCGTCAGAAACCCTAGATGGGCGGCAGCTCCGTCTCTCCGATCTGACGTCTTTCGTGGGCTATGGTGATATCACCGTCGCCGTTGATGCTCCGGGAAGGTAGAAGCGACTACGATGTCTCTCCGTTTCCGTCGAGTCAACAACGGTTGGTCAGATCTGTATGTCTCCGCTAAACCGCCGCCACAGATCGTGTCGGAAACGCCTCGCCGGAAACGTGCTGACTATCTCTTTGTCTCTCTCTGTTCCGATGAGTATGATCCTCAGCCGCCGTTCATCTTTTCCGACTGCGTTTCATCTTCTCCGACTGCGTTTGACGACCCGACCGTTGTCCTTTATCACCATATGTTTCTGTCACTCTAGATCTGAAGGATCTGGAGCTCTCAAGGGCCTTTTCGCTTACTAAATGGTCCGATGGTGATGCTGTCGGCGGTGGTTGTTGGTTTTCTTCACTGGATTTGAACAATCCTAGCCGTCGGTTGCGTTGTCGGAATATTGAACGCATCGGTGTACGTGGATGGGTGGTGCCGCCAACGAGATCTGTTGTTCATGTTACACACAGATGATATCATTTATCATTTTTACAAGCTCATGTGTACACTACATGACCACTGTTCCTATCAATTGTTCAATTCTTATTTGATTTATTTTCGCTTGCATTTGGGTTTAGAAGAACCTGGATATGAAACACCAATGGGTTTTTGTTCTTTGAGGATGCGACGGCTTATTTGATTTGTTTGGTTTGAACCATAGATGAGGTGAGTTTTAAAAATCTGTGCTTCTGTTGTCAAATTTTTTGACAAAAAAAAAAACAAAGCAGCTCTGGAATGGTCGGAGCCATGAAGGCAATGATGATCTACACCTCACTTACACAACTGATATCTATATAATAGTAAGGCTATGATGAATTTTTTCTTTACGGTTTTAGACTTAGTGGTTTTGGCAACGACGTTATCTTTAGATTGTTGTCGTTACCCCACTTTAGTTCCGTATACGATTTGAGCGGTTACCGCAATGATGATTGAGATATAAATTGAGCCTTATTTTACATTGTATTTCTTTTATATGGTATGATTGGTCTGTTGGTGGTTTTTTCTTTAAGCCGTATGTTTTGTAAATGCATTATTTAAAAATTCTCAATATTTTCCATCTATAGTTTGCTTCTTTTAATTTGTCTCAAGATTATTATTAATTTTTTTTTTGCTAAAAGAGCCCATATATGAGATCTATAAGGTCTGTTATGTAATTTTTTTGTGTTATTTCTCTTTGAACTAATTGAGTATGGTATTGAGTTTTGTAGATTTATATATTTTTGTTTCTTAGTTTGTCAGTGATGGTTGTCGGCGGCGATGATATTACCGGCGGGCATTGCTGGTTTATGAGTCGTTTTCTTTTTCATTTTCTATTTAGTTGAGCATATGTGTCTTTCGGTTCACTATTTGTGTTATACGGTGGTTTAAAGATCGTTGACTATGGTTTTGGTTGCGACCGATCTCCATTTCTATTTATTTGCTTCTTTGAGGCTATGTATCTGAATTTGATCTCCCCCGTCCTATAAATGATACTTTTAAATAAAAGGTTATCGTTGAGCCCGCGAAACCCTCCATAGTAAGCAATCTGGATAGACACTTGAACCCTCAAACGATGGTCATTTTAAATTTCAGCTCTTTATTAGTGATTTAACGGGTTGTGTGACGGGTTCTCTTGGATTTTCTTGATGTTGGTTTTAGAAAATTGGCTATGATGATTACGTTTTCCTAATTCGAGCCTAAACCATTGAATAATTCATTTCGATGGACTTAATGTTGGTTGGTTTTTATTTACTTGATGATGGTTTGGAATTCCGTTGGTTGGATTTTATTTACTTGATGGTAGTTTGGAATTCCGTATGGTTTCTATCACTGGAAAATTGGCTGTCATGATTACTTTTTTCTAATCTGAGCCTACACGATTGAAGATTTCATGGAACATTACGATGATGAATGACAATGATGAATGCATTTCTGAGTCAAAGTTACAATTCGATTTCGTTATTTGTTACTTTTCTAGATGGTTTACTCAAGGCTATGAGGAAATTTTTCTGAGCCTGTCACCACTAACAAAATCATTTGTTTGTTTGTTTTATGAATATTTACAGAACCATATCCTAAACTCAATTTTGTAAAGCCGTGTATATACTTTTGAAAATAAGTTAAACCAAAGTAATTATAAACAAATGCGAAGTAAATATAAAGAAGAATACAATCATACAAGTTTGAATGTGTATATGTTATAAGATAAGCAATAAACTTACGAAAGTCTGCTGATAATAGTAAGATATCCCTTTAATCAAAAAATTACTTTTACTAACTTATAACATTCAACATCAAATTTATGATGAATAAATTTCTGTTACAAAGATTACAATGTATAAAAAACATAATTCATATAGTATCTTTTATTTCTTAAGTTTATTAAAATTTTGACAATATACTTAATAACGTTAAAACAAACATATACTATTTAATATCAAATTTACGATATACAAATTCTACCTAGAAGCCACATTAAGACATAACAAAGAAATCTCATTGTTTCTCTTTCAAATAAAGACTTTAACTTCTTAAATATTATTTTGCACCTCATATTACGATCAGTTTAAACTTCTCGCCCGCGGCAAAGCGCGGGTCGAAGTTCTCGTTAAAATTCAAATAACATTACAAAATATAATAAGATCCAATTACCATTACATTACATAATGTAGCTAGGTCTCGAGGAGCGACGAAAACACAGGTTTGAAAAACTAACAATTCTAAATATACAAAAATAACAAGAAATATTATAAAAATCATAGAGAGCATGGCTCAGAAGAGTGTATCTTCCATAGTCCCTTTCTTCCATAGCTATTATCTATTATTCTTCAAATTGTGTATTCTTCTTTTCTAAGAGAATGTATCTTCCTTATAGTATAGATGTTATATTTTTATTTTATAAGTGTGTAATAATAATAAGTATTATTCTTATTACTAAAATATAATTTAGACAAAAATAAAATAAAACCAAATTTGGTCGGAAACTGGTCGGTAATCTCCGACCATTTTGTGACAAAAAAAGGTTTTTGATCGGAAATTCGTCACAAATTACCGATAGATTACCAACCAACTTTAATTTATATTTAATTTTTAATAAAAAGTAGATTTGGTTGGGAAGTGGTCGGTAATCTCCGACCACTTTGTGACAAATCATTTTTTTGTTCGCACATTCGTCACAAATTACTGACAATATACCGACAAAATTGTACTTGTCGCAAAGCGATCACAAATTTGTCGCTAATTGGTCGGTGAAATTTAGCTTCATTTCTTGCCGGAACTTTGTCGCTAAATTATCGTAATTTCTGACAAAAACTTTTTGGTCGGAAATTTTAACATTTTCTTGTAGTTTCACTAGTTCCGATAAATCTTTCAGTGGTTCGTTTGAAGAACACAACTATCTTATTTTATCAAGGGGTGTTTCTCCTATTTAACTATTTGATGATACAACTTCAACCTATGCAAATTAAAAAAAAAAAAAACATATAAATAAATATCGTGTAGCCCCTCATAATCCTGCTCCTTTATATAATCACGAAAGAATTTAGCTTTGTGGATCATGGCGTGTTTAGAGGCTGCATTTTTCTTTTGATTTAAATCAAAACTAGCTCATAGTAAAAAGGAATACAAAAACCATACTTTATTCTTCAATTCCTTTTATTAACATTGGTACATAGTTAACTTCTTTGAAGTCAGGCATATATAAGCCGATTTAGTAGTAATATTGCAATAACTAATAAATTGCATGTTCCATAATTAAATTAATCAAGCCTGCTTCTTCTTCTTCTCCAAATAGTAATAATTCTTCTGGTATTTGAGGATCCCCCAAACCACCTGCCAAAATCCCATCTCAGGCCACAAAGCTTTTGGAGAATACAACAAGCAGTTGGTTGTTTGCCACAGCAAAAAGTTGCTAAGCCTGGTCTCCCCTGAGCTCCTCACCAGTATATCAGGATCAGGAACCACCCCCATATACATATGCTTCTCCAAATCCACCACTTTTATCACATCATTTATAACTTCATCATCATCCACATCAACAATCCCATTATTATTACTATTAATACTATCTCCAATATGTGAACCAACTGCCAAACCACCCTGCTTCTCTTGACAAGCTTCATAGATAGCTCGCGGGATTTCATGGGACGAAGTGTACGCCACACATACCAAAAGATAAGTCTTGGTGTTTTTAGCTGTGGCTTCCATTGCCTTCTCAGCAGCCACCCTAACCGACTCATCCAGTCGATTCAGATCACCAATAAACAGCACTCTAACACCATATCTGTTTACCATATCCATTTCTTTCAGAAACCCTTCGATCTTTTCGTGCATTATGTCCATAACGTATTGGACTTCATCAGGGCGTCGGTTGAAGTTATCAAGACTAAATGCGTACACAGTTACGTACTTCACTCCCACCTCGTAGCAGTATTTGAGAACCGACATGAGTGCTAGGAACCCGGCTTTGTGGCCTGCACCCTCTTCCAGTTTCCATTTCTTGGCAAACCTTCGGTTTCCGTCCATAATGAATGCCATGTGTTGTGGGATTGGACCGGATGACATGAAAGTAAACAGGAGTTTTCTCATGCTGCTGTTTACGCCTCCTAGCAACTTGCCGACCAATCCCGACGGTCTTTCTTCTTCCATTTTTCCTGTCAGTTTTCACAAACATCACTTCAAATTCTCAATCTTATTAGTACAAAGGTTTAACAGTCTTTCTGTTTTTCTATAGCATCACCCAGTTAGAGGTGTACAAACTGGTTATTCGGCCCATATTGGTTCATGTTGGGTCAACAAAAGTCAAAACCGGTTTTTACAGGGGAAATAACCAGGTTGGTTTTCAAAACCTGTTTTATATATGTTCAAGTTGAGTTGTTTTATACATCTCTAATCACACTTAATTATTCATGTTCTACACATATTCGTATCAGCTTTGAATACTGCAGCCTCTCAAGATTCATATAGGACCACAAGATCATCTTAAACATGATCAATCTCTAAAAGTAAAGTTGACTAAAAAGAAAGAAAATAAAACAGACATAACTTTGTTTCAAAACATTATAGCTTTTTTTCACTTGGGCATTTCATCGAACACCTGGGGTACGATCATTTGACAAAATTTCAAGAACACAATTTCTATCAATCTTGATCGTAGGGTCTTATCAAATTCCAACAGAGTATAGTAGAGGAACCAAATCTAACGTTTGATTTCTCTGATCATGGTAAAATAAACAGTGTCATGATTCTATGAATAGAAATCATTTGTAATTAAGGGAAGGAAAGATTATAGAACTTACAGAGAAATTAATCTAATGTAAGGAGAAAGAAGCCACTTGATCTGGGGAAGTAAAACAGCTGATATGAAAGCTTTAAATGAATGAGAGGTGTGAGAAAAAAAACAGAGAGAAAGAGACGTTAGTGATGAAGTTTAAACTGGGAGCTATCTTGTTATTGTTCATGAACATTTCATTCCATGTATTGTGGAGGAAGTTGAAGGATAGAAACTTGAGGTGGCAAATGTGTGACTTCTTTATATTTATATATAATATTCAAACACATCAGTGAACACTAACTTACGTGGATATTATTATTATTATTATTATTATTATTATTATTATTATTATTATTAATATTATTATTATTATTATTATTATTATTATTATTATTATTATTATTATTATTATTATTATTATTACCTTATATATCAAAAAGCTTAGCTTAGCTGTACACTGGAATGGACTATTCCCTTGGATGTGTTTTTTTCTAATTGGAGTTCGAGGGCGGTGCAGCGTCATCACATACACATCATCTTCCTTTCTCTCTTATCTTCTCTCTCTAAAATCATCCCTAAAATGACAGCCCCTTTCATTTCTTTATTCTCTTTCTCTTTTAGAGAGAGAAAGCATCTGGTCCTCGCAGTCGGATCTATCGTGTGGGTGGCTTGGTGGCTGTCTCTTCTTCCGTCGATGCTCCGATGACGTTGAAGCGACGATTTTGTTGCTCCGTTCACGAGAAGCAATGACGATGAACCGACAACGATCCGTCGTTCCGTCACAGTCGTCGATTCTCTGCTCGATGATCGTTGGATGTGAAGAGAGTGGTTGTTCTCTCTCTTGAAACGCCGTCGACATCGTCACAGTCGTCGATTCTCCGTTGAAGTGGTAGCGACGCCATTGATTGTTTGTGTGTGTCGATTACGATTACGAATTGCTTCCCCGTCGTAGATTTCCGTTTCCGATCGTTGATGTGACGGCGTGACTCACCGTCTCTGTCTCTCTCTCTCTCTTCGGAGGCGTTGACGAGTTTGTCGTCGCTCCGATCTGGGAATTGGATGTCCGTTTCCGATGTTGACTCACTGTCTCTGTCTCTCTCTACGGAGGCGTTGAAGGGTCTGCTGTCGCTCCAATCTGAGATCTGTGTCTTAATCGGCGATAGCGGCCGTAGTCCGAACTTTTACTGCATTTTTACAGGTCCGATGGTCTGAGTAGGGGAGGTTCCGATTCAGGTCCGGCGCCGGGGTTAGCATCAGTAAATTTCTGAGTTCAGGTATGTGCCCTAATTGACATGTTTATATGAATTACTGTTGTTGTATGCCTATTCATTAAGTTGTTTTTCGTTTTCATCAATAATCTCTTTCATATTGTTGAATTCTTATTATAATTTTTCTAATTGCTATGTTCAGAATTCATATACGTTTTCATCAATAATCTCTTTCATATTGTTGAATTCTTATTATAATTTTTCTAATTGCTATGTTCAGAATTCATATAGGAAAGTTTTTTTAGATTACAGCTCCCGTTTCTGCTACCTGTTATTTACAAAGGCTTTTGTAAACCATATTTAATAGAAAATCAGAATAATACTATGATGTTGTTGAAGATTTAACATGAATTAAAATCAGTAACAATGCTAGATAATGGTTTTTGTAAAAGGGGAATGCAATTAGCCGAAGGAAGTCTCGAGAATCCTTTTATATTTAAACAATGAAGTTTTTTGTAAAAGGGGATTGATTTAATCATTAAAATCAGTAACAAGTCTCGAGATTTAACATGAATTAATATCCTGTTTTTCTTCTTATTTTTAAGATTTCTTAACTATAAGGATCTGATTAATCAGTCTCTTATCAATATGTATATATATGCATGGCTTTTTCTTGACCAGATGTGTATCTGTTGGGAACGATGATGTTGGTTTTTGGAATGGAGCTGTATGAGCTTTTCATCAGCAATCTTGATATTGCACAATCAAGATCAGAGGGATTAACTGCTTGCAGATCTAATCTCTTATATAACGTTTATAATTGGCTGTCAGTCTCACAGATGAGACTATTCACCTGCACGCGTTTTTTCTTATTTGTGGATGTTGGCGGTGACATGTGACATCTGCTAATCTCTCTATACGTCTGTGTCTCCCTCGAAAATAGATATCGCTTCCTCTCTCTACAGATCCATCGACTGAATTGTTTGTGTGTGTCGGTGGTGGACACTGCCGCTGAATTGTTTGTGTGTGATGATGGATCCGGCGACGAGACGGCGCATAGCGCAACCGTCGCTGTGATTTGAAACACTCACTGCTTTAGTATATGGTTGGCTCCCTTTTAAAATGGTCACATTGTGATTCATATGGTTGGTTCCCTTTTAAAATGGTCACATTGTGATTCATTATATGAGTAACTTCATGTTTCTCTTAAAAATTAAGGCATGGCTATGATGATCAATACACGGATACATGATCTGAGAGTAAGCGGATGGTGCTTTGGCGGGGCAAAAAATTGTTGCAGCCATAGCACCTCCGCTTATTATTATGAGTTGATTCTTAAAAGAGTTAATTCTTTATTCAATGATCTGAGCCTCAAAATCATTTCAGAAAAAATGCCTTTGGTTAAGTCTCCTATGCAACCTCAAAACCATTTCAGAAAAGAATGCTTTTGGTAAAGCCTCTTATGCAATCGAACACGAGCATGTAGGTTAAAAACTTAATACTTTTGCCGGTTGAACTGGAGTTCATGAAATTTCTTCAGCCCCTCATGTAGTGTAAGGGCTTGAACATGTTATTTGATATTTTAGTATTGGCCAGGTTCACTTGCACATACATCTTTCTCTATTTTATGCATCTATATGAGTAGGTAATGTTTCTTGAAGAGGTTGAGGGCTGTGATTTCAGGATCTTATATGGAGTCTATTGTGGAGTTGTGAGTTCTTTTATTGGAACATCTTCATCCCTCATAACTAAATGGTGTGTAAAACAATACTTCGCAAGTAAAGGTTGAAGATACAATTTGAGGTTAAAAGTTATTCCTACTACGGTAAGAAATACCTGCTATTAATACTGCTATATTCAAACAAATGTAAATGCAATGCAGAAATTTCACTCAGGCATGTAAAATAAGACCTGGGACCAGCGGCATGCTATTAAATCCAGGTGGGATGTGTTGTGCTATGCTCCTAAATGCAGAAATTTTATGGGATATTGTTGTTGGATTGTGTCCGTCTTTTCAGCCTTCTTCTTTTTTTTTTTTGGTTTGTTGTTGATTTATATCTTTTGGTACAGGTTTTGGGATTGAATTATGCCGAATGGTTACCGTGATTTAAGGTCAGCTTTAATGGTACTTGCATTTTTCAATTGGCGCATTCAACCTTAATAAGTGATTTCTTTGTTTTTTTAATAGTTACAGATACCGTGTGTATGTGTGATTTAGTTTCCATGATGTTATGCAAACTACAGAGTTTCATATACATAGATAAAATGGCCAGAGAGAAGCCATGATTCAGTCATATAAAGCGTCAAACATCAATTTCCCAAACTTCCACTCAAGGAAAGCACGTGTGCGCGCGCACACACACATGTATATATTTATCAAAAGTTGCTTATTTGCTTTTGACACTAAAATAATACAGATAGCAAGAAATAGACTAGAACCACTGACCAAGACTTCCATGGTCAAAATCCACACATAATGTGTTAGTCTTTATGGTCTTTTGTCACAAAGAAATACTACATCTGGCAGGAAGTGGTGCCATACTTGGCTTTTTGTGGAACACTAGGAAGATAACAAAGTCCCTCTTTGTTATTTTCTTTGAAGTTTTAAAGTTTTAATCATTTTTTCAAGTTTTACACTTTTCTTCTATTATTATAGGTTTGCATAATTCTATGCTATGTTATCCTCCTGTGTGTTATTTGGCTTTGGATTTGAAAACAGGGAAAACCCAAACGTAGTAAAACAAGTGCAGGACTAAGATGCCCGGATTTGAAAAGATGTTGGGATAATAACTAAGGCATTAATTTTGAGTTTTTTAATAGTTTTAACTTGAATGTTGGTATTGTAGATACACATATTCCTTACGTTATGCAGGTTTGGCCCAAGTATGTTTTTTATTGCTGCTGTGAGCAAAGTAAATTGAAATGGAGTTGGTGGAGTAGGATACTGTGTGCTAATTTACAAAGTTAAGGTCTAATTACTCAAAATTTCTTTTGTGATGAACTTGAAACATTCGATTGAAAATTTGATTTTTGTTCTTTTTTATGGCAGATATCACTCATGTGAGGGTAATTGTATACACATAATGTTTCCATCATAAAATGGGGGGCTGGCGGCTCGCCAACTATCCGATATTAAGACTCATCTTAGTTTATTAAGACTCATGTAACTTTTGCTTGACAATTGAATACTATGTTAAAGCTATAAACTTATTTGTTATTGCTACCGAATGATATTAATGATTTCGATACTTGACTATTTTTTATTAGCGTTAAAACACACTGTAACACACAGGTAAATATTGCAAATGATATCAACACACAGGTAAATAGCAGGTTACTTGATACAAATACTTAAATATTTTCGACCCGCCGCAAGGCGCGGGTCGAATTACTCGTTATTATTAATATTATTATTATTACTACTACTACTACTACTACTATTACTACTACTACTAATATTAGTAGTATTACTATTACTATTGTTGTTATTGTTACTTTTGTATTGTTATTGTTTTTATTGTTATTGTTATTATTATTATTGTTATTTTATTTTTATTTTTATTATTATTGTTGTTATTGTTATTGTTATTGTTATTATTATTATTATTATTGTTATTATTATTATTATTATTTTTATTATTATTGTTTTTATTATTATTCTTATTATTGCTATTATTATTGTTTTTAATTTATTATTATTATTATTATTATTATTATTAATATTATTATTATTATTGCTATTATTATTATTGTTTTTATTTTTTTATTGTTATTGTTGTTGATGTTGCTGTTGTTGCTGCTGTTGTTGCTGTTGTTATGGCTGTTGTTGTTGTTGTTTTTAAGATTTTTAGTTTGTATATAAAATGTAGGGATGTAAACGACCATCAGAGTAATCTTGCTACTCATAATATTGGGGGTACCCAGGGTTAACCTCATAATAATCCTCGTACATTGGTTGAGAAGACGGTCTTTGATATTGGTAATATGATTGTGAGTCTCCATACTCCTCCTCGTCATCTGAATCCTCTACAATCTTGATCCCATAGGCCAGTGTTGGGCAAAATTTGATTTTATGAAACCGACTCCCGCAGTTATAACACTTGTCCTCCTTAACCATGATTATTTTCAGTCTTCCCTGCAAACAGTAAAAAAAATAGACAAATCAATCACGTAGCACTGTTCTACAGGGTGTAACAAACATGTTTAAAACAAAAATCAGAAAACTTAAAAAGTAAAAAATGGAATAAACTTTCCGGTAATTTTGAGTTCTCACGTGTCGCGAGAGGTGTTTCAATTTCCTCATGTCACGATCCAGGTGAATTTCTCAAAATTTTTAACTAATAACTTTTTTACAAAATTTAATAAAAATAATAATGCAGAAAAACATAAAATAAATTTTTTAAGTTTTTATAATTTATGAAAAACTAACAAGCACACGGAAATTAAAACACACCAAAACCTAAAATTAATATTTTTTAATTAAACTTAATAAATATTAATATCCAATTACATGGTTTGTTTCAGGAACCCGCGTCGAGTCAGAAGAAAAAGAGTCACCACTGAAAAGGAATTCGTAATATGACATGATTAATATTCAAGGATATCGTACGATGAGTGTCGTGTAAAAGTTTAAATGTAATGAGGGTGGGGGATACGCGATATCCGATAGGCAAAATATACAAATCATCTCAAAACGATGTATGAAATTGTGGGTAAGGGAGAAAGTTATTTAAAACGGGTCTATACTAGGGCGTATTGGGCAATACACCCCGTATAGAGTGGTAGATGGTCAAACCTCGTACTTAGTACTGATTGACGGTTTTGTTTTTACTCCATACGGGTCGTTTTACTCAATACGCCCCTGTATTAGGGTGGGGTGTCAATCTAGAGGCGACAGTGTCTGTATAAGAGGTCCCATTGGAATCGTCGCCCCTCTCTCTTGCTTCCTAGGAACCGGCCCTCACCATCCCATGACACCCTCTAGGCCGGTGATATCACTTCTACCATCCACATTAAAAAGGTGCAACCCAAATTTGAAATTCATGTGTACTCATTTAAGGAACTCATAAGCTCTTTCCTTTTAATTAAATTGGCCCCTCCCTAGCAAACCAAAACTCCACCCATGTGACACTTAATTCCATGTTTTCCCTTGATTTCAAACTTCATTGATCGTTTTCCTTCTTCCCTACACTCATTGTGAGGATTATTTCTCTTTTATTTCATGATTAAATAATTTCTTGTTCATATCTTTGCTTAAGTTGGAAATTTATGTTCATTCATCCAAGTTTTGATGTTCCAAACTCAAAACCATAAACATTGTTGAAAACCCCTAGACTTTTTGTAACTAGATCTTGAATCCTTGAAGAAATTTTATGATTTATGCTTCCCATAGTGTTTTTATTCTTAGAAATGTTATTTTTATTAAAAGATCTGAAAACAAACAAGATATAGTTATATGAGAAAAGATTTACAGAAAACCAACAATTATCGAAAAAACCAAAAAACCAATATTTTTTTCTCCATAACTTCTTCATATATTTATAATTTTTAAGAAGAATTTCACCAAAAAGTCTATAATTTTATTAGATTTATTTATGGGGAAAAAATTTTAAAAATAAAAAATTTATTGATTTTTTATTAGTGCATCATGCAATAGTACAAATAGTATTACATAATGCATTATAATTAAAACTACTTAAAAAGAAGAAACTTAACTTAAATATGGACGTGGTATACATAAACCAATTTTATATTATTGTTGCATAGTGTATTATTAATTAAAACTAAAATCCGAATTTTATTTTATTTTTTTAAAAAACTCAAAAATGTTTTTAATTTTTTTTCTTTTTCCAGTAGTCTTAAAATCATGAAAGAAACATATAAAAAAAAGTTTAAAAAAAAATTTCTTACCTTTTTAGTTTTTTTTTGTAAAATATTGATTTTCTATAGAACCAACCCATAGTTATAATGTGAAAATATTGATAAATATAATATTCGTGTTGTGATTTCGTGACATGAACTAGTTTGGAAAAGATATAGTTATAATGTCAATAATATTGATAAATATAATATTTGTGTTATGATTTCGTGAGCCATGAACTATTTTGGAAATTTATAGATCTTAAAACCTGTTATGATTCATGACTTTTAAGTGTTTTGTAAACAAAAAGAGTCATAAACGTAAGCGGTATAAAAACCGACACGTGCATCATCAAAACATCACTTTGAACATAAAAATATAAAATGTTATATATTTTGCTATCTTGATAAAAAAAAATAGGTTTATTTTATAAAAAAATATATTTTTCTAAGATATCATAAAATACCAATTATTTAGCGTATACTAAATAATTGTATTTTTAGATTTTATATTTAAATATAATTTGGAATATTATTTAAGTTATTTACTAAACTAATAATATTTAGTGATTTAAATATTATATATATATATTACTCCCTATTAACAATAAGCAAGTCCGTGAATAGTGAAAGTTGGAATGTACTACCTCCCCAACACAATGTACAAGCACTTAAAGCCACTTGAAGCCTTTATAACATGGTTTTGTGCTTTGGTGAATAGTTTCTGAGGTTTGTTCCGTTACTTTTGGCCCAACGAGGTTTCGTTCCGTTATATACTACTCCTCCAACTGAAAGTACCACCATTTTATGCATGTTAAAGTTAGCTGTTCGTTACTGTTAACAATTATATGTGCCGGTGAATAGTGTTCTTTACCTGCTCTCACCTTCAGTACCTGCTCTAAATAATAAGGTACATACCTCCCCACAATCACACGTTTACTCCCATGCCTTTCATTGCTTTGATTCTTTATCTCTCTCTCCCATTCGATTTCATGCGATTCAGTGGAAATCCGATTGAAGAGCCGATGTATGGATTTGATTAATTTTTTCAAAGAGATGGTGCTAGACAAGGATACACTATATCCGTTAATGGCGATTTCCATAGTGTCATGTCGCAAAGTATGTTTCTTTCTCAATGCTTTTCAATTCGTATGTTTTTCATATGTACATAGAATTGGGTTGTTCAAAATTGTTTATAGGTTTAATTTTTACCTGCTTTATGATGTTCAATTCTATTTCCCCTTTAAACTATTTGTTTGCAGAATTGAAATGGTGGTAAGCAAGTTGCTATTCTTTATAGCATTTGAGGTGTATCTTTGATTTTTTTTCGTCCAGCTACAAACCCTAATTTCTGAGGGCTACACTGATATCCAGAGCTCTGAATTGTTATGATTTTCTGGTTATATTTCGTCCAGCTACAAACCCTAATATGTGTGCATTATCTGTTTTAGGTTTTTGAGGTTTTCTGATTCAACATTGAAAGTCACCGGTAAGTTTTGTGGGTTTTTTAGAATTTTAAGTTGCTACTTCTTTATCTCACTTTCATCTATCAGATTACACATAACTTATGATGTGAAATTGTTTTTAAACCTTGGAGACCACATGGACAGAAAGGAAGAAGAAGGTGCCCCAATTTAGATCAGTGATGGTTTTCGATTCTCTGTTATGGATTTAAGTTTCAATAGTATCTATGAAATTCTAAGATGTCATAAAATTGTATGATTGCCTAAAATAGACTACTTATGATACCTGATTGAATTTGTTTAATTTAGGTTTTGTTCATCAGAATCACAAGTCGAATTCGAAATCACAGGTTAGAATCTTCGTTTTCACTTAATGAAGTAAGATAATTGAAAGCAAATTTTGAGATATTTAGTGTTATGCATCTTGATTAGTTTGTAAATTTGGGATTATTAGCTCTCTATCCTGTTGACTTCTTTCGATATGCCATCTCCAAGCTATTTGGTTTAGTTTTGGGTGTGAAGAATATGAGACATCGATCTCTTTTCACTTTCTACAGTTATTTTTCATATCGTTGGTGTTGGATGAAGTTTTTCATCAGGAGTGTTCATGAAAGCCATTAAAGTTTTGCAAATCTTCAGTTTAGGCATCCTGGTATCTATTCTATACCCTTTTTGTTTTAGATAAATATTATATTATGAGTTCTCTATTAGTTTTCCTTTAATTTATAACTTTCAGGCTTATTAAAAATTTTTAAGAGTTGAAGTCGTATACATGATCACTTTTTTGCTTAAATTGGCTTTGGTATGTTTTATTGTTCAAAAACAGTATGCTTAAATTGAGCTGGGTTTCTTTAGAGCTCAAGCTTCTTCTTCGGACAATGATTTCACGGCTGCCATAAACCTCTGTACACTTCTGGTGAGTTAATCTAGGGTGAATTCAGAGAGGGCTAAAAGGCTATAATCATCTCATTTTTTTATGTTTAGAAGTTAAGGTTTTTAAGAAAAAGATAAGTTTGATAGGAAAAGAACCTTTAAATAATGACCCTCCGACTAATAAGTTTTGATTTGTCGGTCTTTTCCAAAAAGAAACTAAATTATGTTTCAAAAATACTTTGAACTATATTTGAAGAGGAGATATGGAAGTTACAAAAGTGCTGGACAAAGTGGGAGGAGAATGGAGCAGGATATGATATTGCTTTTGATTTCAAGCTTTTCTAGCATTCAAGGACAACCTACCATCACTACTCAAACAAGTCAGCCCACATGTGATATTGAAATAAAAATCTACAAACATTTTGATCCATCATTTTAGTCTGCAAGTTTCTATTTTATGGTGGTGTATTAGTCTCACAAGAATGTTTTATTCTTCAAAAACCTTGGTGTAAGGATTGATTTGATGGTGGAAAGCTTGAGTTGCATCTAATGGTATAGTAGAGTTCAATTGGTAGAAATTGATCAGGTTGTGGATTAACTAAAGTACCAAAGAAATGGGTTTGGTATGTGCAGTTTGACTTTCAGAAAGTCAAACAGACAACTTAAGCCTTATAAATTGCAGTTCAAACACATGGTGAAGGAAGGTTACGCGATAACTTCCTTTAATCCTGAGTTGCAGAGACAATTAATTCGTGTGTCCGCCGCATTCACCCGTAAGCGACGCGCGCATCGCGCGCATCTCGCAACCTAGTATTTATACAAAATACAATGGGTTGTTGAAGACTCATACCATACTATTCATAAGAATGGTCCAATAGCTTTGGTGCACGTCGATCGCTTTTGTTATACTCAACCCACTTAACCTAACATGTCCTGCAACGTCAGATAGCACCATCATCTGCTCCAATCTCTCTCTTAAGCAATCGACACCCATTCTTCATCAATTAGTGCCTCCACTCCTTCTAACAGTGGGTAGAGACGTGAGAAGAAAGATCAATTAGTGCCTCCATTCTTCATCAATTAGTGCCCATCTGCACTCTCCCTCTCAGATTTTCTCACACGCATTCGATCTTTCTGATATCTTTCACCTACATCAGATTTTCTTAGATTTTCATCACGGTGGAACGCATATTCAAGATTTTAGGGTTTGCTTCCTTTCCTTCATCATGTAATTGATCTTCACTTTCACTTTCATGTAATTGCTTCCTTTCTTCCCCAGACTTACTAATCGAGGGTTTTTTATGTCTAAACTTATCCGTTTCTCTCTCTTGCTTCGTAGACATGTCTAAAAGATCTCCACCTTGCTCCGCCTCTGTGACTTTTTCATGTTATATCCTTGGGGATTTTTGGGTGTTCCGGAGGTTGTTTTTGTTTTGATTTGGGGTTTTATTTACCCGTGTACATTTACCCATATACCTTATAAACCATAAGGAGGGCTGCCAGGTGTTTAGTTTAGAATAATTGTGACTTATAAAGTATAAGCACTACTGGTAGTTTGCTTCATGATAATTTGTGGTTATGAAGTATGGATAACCACAGTTACTAATAAGATCAATTTTTGTTTGGCTAATTTTGCCTGTTTTTTGCAGGCCTTTTTGTTACCCGATGCAATTTTAATGGCCATAAATTAGGTATTTGTTCATCTTTCTTGGGTTTTTAGTCATTGAACTATTTTTAGGCAGATGAGCAGTTTGAAGACCGGATGAACCGTATGGTTCGTTTTGTGTTTTTCTAGGTTTCATTGTTTCTCTCTTCGTCCACACCATAAGTTGACCTGCAGTTAGCAAACAATTCAATGAGATATTCATCAGTCTCTCTTTGATTTAAACTTACAATTGATGATTCTCAAAATTTTAATTGTTTTGTTACATGAAATCCATAATCTTTTGATTAATCTAAAGCATTTTCTGCTCACATGATTTGTAATTTCTACAAGGCCTTAAAGAAAGGTTTGAGAAAAACTGCTGCTAATAAGAAAAATATAGGCTTACTGAGAAGTGGTTTAGAGATCGTGTGTATTACAATTAGCTATCCATGATTAGTTATGATGTTTAATTTATACATTTATTTTGATGTATTTTTTTTCCTTAGGGAGAAAAGGCCGAAGCATTTTGGGACAGTTGGAGCATGAACACCTAAAAAGGATTTTCATCGATTTGTGAGATGGCTGCAAGTTGTTTATATCCATGCTTATGTGACTTAGCAAGAGAATTGCTCGATTATAGCTTGAATGAACAGGGATCTGCCAAATCAAAGGTTTGTTCAATTGAAGGCTATTGCTGTGCCTGCTTCTAATCAAAGCGGTTTTAGTTGAATACCGAGCTCCTTCAAATTCTGTGTACATATATGTGATTTTAAATCTGGGTTAACCATTAGAATTTTGCACGTCGTTGCTTTAGGTCAGATGGATTAACATTGGCTCCAAAGCTGAAGTTCTTGAAATTGTTTATAAAATACGAAATCAGCCTCAAAATAATAGATAAGATACGGGGGCTAGATATATCAAAACCTTTGCATAACATTTTGTTTGATTTTATAATGCTAAGGTTAACTTTTAATGCACACCACCTTTTCGTTGCCTCTTTAGTACATTTGAATACTATGGTCAATTTTGAGACACTAATTTTTTTGTATGATCACTACCTACAGGCAGGGGCGGAACTAGAATTTTTTTTAGGGGGTCCACAAACTTTTTTACGGAATTACTAGCTTTAGATGTTTCAGTTTCATATAAACGTACATAAAGAATTTTGGTCTATTACTTACTAAATAATTTTTAATGTAGGCGCGCGTAGCGGCACGACATTGCGAGTAAAGAAAAATAACCGACTAAAAAAACTCTACATGATTTGATAAAAAATTATATACTGTAACATTGATAGCGGTATAATAGTAAAAAAATAATAGTAAATGGATAAAATTGAAGATTAAAGAAAAATTAACGAGAAAAAAAATAATATGACAAAATGTTTGCCTATTAAAAAAGTCTATATTTTTATATATTGTAATATTTCATTATAAAAAGGGTCTAAGATTAATGTATTTGAAAATAATGGGTCTATAATGAAAGTAAATAAAAAAGAGATGGAAAATGAAGTATCCCATTTACTCTCCTTATTTATAACACTAAAATTAATAAAGAAAGTTGAGAAAAATAAAAAAAATGTTGAGCACAAGATTTGAACTTGCACCCCTTCAAAATCAAGCAAGGGATCTTACAACTAGGCTAGTTGTTTACTTTGTGTTTATTTTCACAAACTAAGTATTTATTAACTCCTCTTCACAATTTTTTTTAAAAAAAAACCGTTCACATAATTTCGACTTTGCGTACGAGGTTGAGGGGATCCACGAGGACCCGCTGGGCCTAATATAAATCCGCCCCTGCCTACATGATGAATATGAATGATAGTCAAATATTGTTATTAACATGGAGCCTTAGTTTTAGAGATGAATATTGTTGCGCAGTAAATCCATTCTGATGCCTATTTTTGATTGTTGGAATGACTCGAAAATGAACTAATGATACATACTCCCTAAGAAAATAGTTGACTAACTTACAATGTATGACCATACTTATCCCTTTTAGTTTTGGACTGTGTTATAGTTGCATTTGTTTGCTACAGGTTATAGTGCCTAACAAATATGCACATGGTTATGCATCGATGGTTAGAAGGTAAGAGGTGGGGATGAAGTTCATGAGCTTCAAGTTCTAAGAAGAATCAATTCTCAGTACAATATACTTTAGTTTTAGCTTACTTTACTTTTTTTTTTCTTTTTCAGTTTAATGTTGGCACAGATTGAAGATAGAATTTCGTAGTGACGATATTTGTTTAATTGAAATAACTTTCAATGTTGGCATGATTACGAGTCAGAGACACTATGAGTATATGACTGATATGACTAATATTCATGATAACTAAGAAGGCAAGTCATGACTGTTGCCCGCCGCAACGCGCGGGCAAGTCAACAACTCGTTATTTTTGTATCGTATTACTTGATGGAATACTTATATATTTTTTTGGATAAATATATATATTACTTCATTTTCCGAACTCAAGTAAAACTTATATATTTATTTGGAGAATAAATATACTTTCAAATCGAACGATCACCGCCATACTAAGGAGTTACCGATATCAAGACTTGGCTAAATCCATTAGTGACATAGATGTCGACTCAATCATTTTAGAACTTAAGGTGTCTTACTGTTTATAGGACACGATTTAGTCGCATCCAGTTTGGAAACCTATCATTTCAGATGACATAAGTTCAGGTGAGTCTCACTACCCCCCCCCCCCCCCCCCCTAAACTGTTTTAAATACTTTTAGGGAAGAATACATGCATGTTGATACCTCGCTTATGTGACGTGTGATGTATCTCAGTAAACTCTGTTAGTGATGTTTAGGTTAGAATTGTCAAGTCATAACTTCTAGGGTAGACTGTGTAATATGTTGAAAGTTGAAGTGCTCATACGATCAGAGAGGCATTGCTATGAGATTACTCTCATAGATTGATTAGGAGCTTCCTTGGAGTCTGATTGTTATAATCTGTGATCAAATTTGTGCTATAAAATGAGTTTATATATACATCTCGTGTTATTTGTGTTCGATCTATTTCGGTTCAAGTTCGTGTACAAATCACAATGATACAAGCCTCGACGTCTTTACAGTTGGTATCAGAGCAATCCATGCTGTGATTCTACACATTTTTGATCGAAATTGAAGCCAAATCGAGTGACTTTGATTAAATTTTCGAGTTCGTTCATTTTTGGTTCATAATTTACTGTTCTTCTAGTTAAATCTGTTGTAATTTGATTTCATTAATCAAAATTGGTTCCGGAATGCTCGATTTTGTCTTGCGAACTCAAATCTAGTGTTAATTTCTATATTCGATCAGGTTGTAGTTGAAATCAACTTACTGTTAATCGTCTCCTCACCGTGTTCTTCAATGGCGGAACTTCAAATTATGTACAAACTCATCAACTCACACAAATTCTGATTCCATCACCTATGGTTTCTCACTACGAATCTATTGATGTGTTTATATATAAGTTTTATTGAGATTTTGTAAGATTGAAAAGTTTCAGAACATCTTTTTCATCGTGTCAACTCGTTCTTAGTTCGAATCTTCAATTCATCAACAAAACATGTCAAATTTGTACTCATCCTACTCGATTTGTTCATATGGATCTGCTAGAGCAATCGTTCCAGTTTTCGTTTAAATTTGTTCATATTCGTAAACAGGGGAAGATCCAGAAAAAAGTTCAGGGGTAACATTCAATTTTTTTTAACCATGATTCATAACGTTCATTTTTTTTAACCATAATTCATACAATGTAAAATTAAACACATACCTAATAGATGTTTCCTCTTTGGTTTTTGAAAACTTGAAATTGAGCATTACAAATAGGTTTAGTCGGTTTGGTTCGGATAAGATTGATCACGCAATAACAATACCAACATACGTTAATTGTATATGTAAAGTTAACTATTTTGATAAAAACACTTGTGATTGATAACTTATACTCTTATTGTAATTAAGCACATATAGTCGTATGCTATTGTATAGAGTACGAAAAAATATATAAACGTAAAAATAAATAAATCTTATAAAAGAAGGAAAAAAATTGAAAATGAGAAATATGTCAAATTTGGTACCCTTTTAAATATATTAAATAGCGAAGGTAAATTAAATTGAGTTCTAGATCATAGATCAGTTGGATAAAGTTTCTCTTTGCTTTTCATAGGACTCAAGTTCGAATCCGTTTGCATACAAATTTTTTTAATAATGTATTAATAACACAGTTCAATATTCGTAAAAATATTTTAAACCGTTGGGAGCGAGACTAGAACTCACGCCACCCAAGTTCAATGATCGTAAAAATATAAAGCCGTTGGAAGAGAGACTAGAACTCACGCCACCCTAAACGTAGGTAACGAAATACATAAAGCGTCCGCTACCCCTCCTAATGGGCTAGATTCGCCCTTGTCTGTCATGCAAACTCAGAAAATCCAAAGACAACCAACAAATAAGAACTTTTTGGTTGCTCAGCTATTAAATATTGTTTCCAAAATGGAAAAATTTTAAACCATCATAAAACAAACCATGATAACTCATTGGTTGGTAATTGGTACAAATGATGATTTTGTTTGCAAAGGTTTCCAAAATGAAACAGTTTTCAAATGGTTTTACCTTTCATCAACCAAGCTTTTCAAAATCATTACATGCCTGAAAACCTAAATTTGCAACCTCTACGGGTAACGGTTATATTGAAGATACAGGACGACCCAAAAAGGTTTGGGTCCCCAAATATAACTAAATATTGAGGTTTTTGTGCAGAGAATTTCAAGAAGACCTATTAACAATTGGGTTTGGGGGGGGGGGGGGGGGGTGGTTGTTAACAGTGGAGTCTCTCGGCAATTGATGAGTGAATGGACCTTTAAAAAAGTTTAAGTGAGAAAATTTCAAGAAAATTCAATTTTTTTTATAAAAATTAAGTTTTCAAAATCCTAAATAGAGGTTTATATCTGTGTTGATTAATAACATTTATTTTCTTTTATATTTTTCATGGGGAGAAACTAAAGGTAAATAATAGTGTGTTTTATTTTCAGGGGAAAAAAATATGGAAATAAAAATGTTTTGGTCAAAAATTCACAAAGGAATCTCGTATTCCAAACTTAGAATGTGAGGTAGTGTGCTTGCTAATATGTCCGAAATGTAAAACTGAACACAAGGATGTAACGAGGGAAAAATCCAGGATTCTTCGAGTTGCCTCTAGGAATCCTAGCAAAAAAACCTCGGGAGCCGGCCTGAAGAGCCCGCTACCACACAATTTTATTGATAGGAAACCGAAAATTACAAGCGTTTTGGAGGTTTGATCGATCAGGCTAAGTGTTACAGAGATCGTATGCTATCAGAGCTAATGTGTGAGTGAGTTGTGTGTTCCTACTGATCGAATCCTCGATTTATATAACGAATACAATACTAACAAACTTTCCGGGATTCCCGGGATCCTACTATCCAACTAGTTCGACCGTTAAGGGCCTCTTCTTCCACTTAGTCCACGATCTTCTTTAGCTGGGGCGTAAGTTTCGGAGGTAGTTGATGACTTCGTCGTAACCTGGTCAAATAAACACGAGGCGAATATGAGGGTTAGTTAAAAATAAATAAATCAGGATACCTGGATTCATGGGATTCCCAGACGTTAATAGGATTCCTGCACTGTGTAAGCTTCCTGCGAGCATCCTGAAAATACACCCTCAACAAAAAATAGTGTGTGTTTTGTCATTTCTTTTTTAGAAAAATGAAAAATGTAAAAAAAAATAGAAAAAATCAAAATGAGAAATTGATCTGGTCATTAGGAAATGATGGTACATTAGCTGATGTTTCTGACTCATGAATATAATATATGAAAAAACCATAAGACGCTTGCTTGCTATGCTAGGTAGGCTCGCCAAATCAGAAAATATACATATGTGATATAAACTAAATGTTATGCATGACCTAGTGGACAACACCTTGAAGCTTATTTCATGATATATAAGATGTGGGGAAAAGAAAATGAGAAGTCATTGTGTATACATGATTTCATTTTAAAAAATTTAAACTGGTTTGATTTTCTTTATTTTTCTCAAGTCGTGGACTCTCTCTACCTATATGAAAATATCGACCTGAGAGTTAAGTACCTGAGATTTCTGCTTTGTTTTAGCTTGGTGCTTCTTTTAAACTTTAGATCCTCTCTGTTATATGAAAAATAGACATGAGAACTAAAGTTTGAACATCTTCAACTTGTTTTATTTTTCTTATTTTGCTAAAACCAAGGTCCTATCTGCGTATAGAAAGATCGATCTTAGGATGGATGTTTTAGTATTCTAAGTTCCTTTTGAGTGGAATACAATTAACATTATCATGAATATAAAGTACAAAGTCTTATCACATAAAAGATAATGAGAATTATTTCATCCTAATAAAGCAATAAAGTGGTGTCCAAATGTCATCTTTCTAGGGCATCCACATCATCATACACGTCATCATCCTACTTGTCAATACCACAATGAATATAAAAAATAAGGAATGTCAATTATTACTACATTCCAAAAATATAATTCAACATTGTATTTAATACAAAAAAATTACAAATGTAGAATTCAATATTACATTTAATATAAAATTAAATAATTTATTTCATGTTAACAAATTAACAAATTAATATTTATACAAAATTAATTATCCTTCATGTGAATAATAATCGTTATAACAATTGTTATGCTGTCTTAATTTTATTTTGATTGGGTTTTCTTTATTTCTTTACAATGTTCTTTTTTGTTTTTTATATTTATACACATATTTATTAATCCATTTATGATTAATATTTTAATTATCTAAGAAAGTATCATTTTTAAAGTTCATAATATTGTATTTTTGTTTATTCTATTTTAAAGTATTCTCTAATATTCATCATACAAATAATTATTATAATAGTCAACAAATCCTTTATTTTAAATAGCAACCATAAGATAACTATTTGATATGCTATAACAATTAAAATGATCGTGCCGTCGGCCCTACTACTTTATAAAGCCAGATTTGAAACATGGCAACATTGGTCGATAAAAAGTCGACTATCTAGCCTACACTGCACCGTCAAAAATAAAAATATTAAATCGGTCAAACATGATTACTGTAATTACTGGATTTATTACTTGATAAACAAAATTCATATTGCCATAGCTCTAGAATTTGAACGAACTCAACATTGTTTTAGCATCAACATTGTTTTAGCATAGCCAAAACTTATAATGAATTATGTCATTCATAATTTTCAAACTTCTCATCAATTTTTTATTTTTTTTGTGTATTGATCTTATCTTACGAACCTAATATTTAACCCGTGTAATACACGGGCTTCTAACCTAGTATCTAAATATGTTTGATAGCGTGGGGTCCACAAGTTTGAGCAAAATAATAATACCTTAATGTATCCTCTTGCTATGATTATTATTATGCATGAGTTTAAACGTTAGACAAATTATACCGCCAATCAACTATGGCTTATGTGCTACAATTAGTTGAAATTTGAAATGCAATTCAGGACGTTATGACCAATATGATCTCATGTTGTGATCTTTCTCACAAAAACAATGTCTGATTTAGTATTGCATTTTAATTTCATTTTAGAAAATCCAAAAAGATTTTTGGTGTGTTTTGTTATAAATTTTGCAAAATTCAAAAAGATTTTCATTATCATTTTATTTTCAATCAGATCAACACGTTATACATTAAAATTTTCAAAACTGGTTTCAAAACAATTTTGATATCCACAGGAGAAATTTCCAAAAGTTGTTAAAGTTTATGATTCAAAAGGAAACCGCACTTCTGTCTTCTGAAGTTGCAGAGTTGAAGTTTTCAAGTTCTCTCAAGTATGGACTCACGCATGGATCTCAAATGTGGAATTCAAGCATGGTCAAGGAGCTGTAAATGAATTCATTCCTTCAGCTAGTCAATGGACAAGTAAACATAGGATATTTTCACATAGAGGTTCAGTTGACAAGTCATGATTTTGTCATGCCAACCAACATCAACTAACAACACATTCAAAGTGATTGAAAATCAGATACACCACATGTCAAGTGGGAATTTGTTGATATATTGTTTTTGTGGCGTGTGATGTACTCAGCTAACTCTGTTAGTTATGTTTAGGTTAGAATTGTCAAGTCATAACTTCTAGGGTAGATTGTGTAATAATTTTTAAAATAATTGTTTTAGAAAAATAATTAACATTTATGTTATTTTATTAAAGGAAAATTAGATTATAATAATCCAAAGTTTTACCTATTGGCCGGGATTAATCCCACCTTTTGAAATGTTTCTCATCAAGCCCAAGTTTTAAACTATTTTCTCTCATTAATCGCAAACTAACGGAACCCTAACGGTGTTAGTTTTTTGCTGACGTGGCGTTCCAGTTTGTTTTTCTATTTGGAAAAATTGGACTTTAATAATCTCAATTTTCACCTATTGGTCATGATTAATCTCACATTTCGAAATGTTTCTGACCGAGCCCAAGTTTCAAATTATTTTCTCTCATTGTTCTCAAACTAACGGTACCCTAAATGTGGTAGTTTTTTGCTGACGTGGCGGTCCAGTTGGCTTTTGGTGAGAAAAGGGTTAAAATACAAAAAATAAAAAAAAGCCAACTGGACCGCCACATCAGCAAAAAAACTAACAGCGTTAGGGTTCCGTTAGTTTGGGATCAATGAGAGAAAAGAGTTTGAAACTTGGGCTCGGCGAGAAACATTTCAAAAGATGGGATTAATCATGTCCAATAGGTGAAACTTGGGATTATTAAAATCCAATTTCCCAAAGAAAAAAAAGCCAACTGGACCGCCATGTCAGCAAAAAAACTAACACCGTTAGGGTTCCATTAGTTTGGGATCAATAAGAGAAAATAGTTTGAAACTTGGGCTCGGTGAGAAACATTTCGAAATGTGGGATTAATCCCGACCAATAGGTGAAACTTGGGTTTATTAAAATCCAATTTCTCTTTATTAAAAAACTATTTTTAAACTAAAATGTGTTTAATCTTTTAATAATAATTTAAAATTTCAAATTATTAGATTTTAACTCCACGTCATTATTAATTAAACAAGAAAAAGAAAAGTAACGTTAAGTCACCATGTCAACCTATTAAATTGAAAATATGTCTAAGATTAAAAAATGACATTAAACTTAATGACTAAATTGAAACAAAAAGAGTATAGGTATTTAATTGAAATAAAAAAGAAAGTTAATTATATTTCTAAAAAGTTGGAGCTTTGTTAACAAAGCTCAACAAAATTTAATTTTCTTTATTTAAGATAATTAGATGGATCTGGAGATTGAACTCTGCTAATATATTTTATCATACTTTCATCCTTACTCTAACATCATTACCATGACAAGAAACTACGCTTCCTTCCTGCGATGGTTAAGGAAATCAAGATATCAAATTCTAAGGGAGCGAAATTGATGTAAAGAATCAAAGTCAAGTTGAATCGAGTAGTCAAATCTTCATAAAGCAAATGTAAGTTACTTTTTACTGTTTTCAAATGTTAAAATATATATATGTTTTAGCTTAAACATCAAATATAGTTATAGTGGTTTCTTTCATATGTTTTCTTTTTATTGTTTTAGGTTGTTGGGCTCTTGGAAAGAAGATATGGGCTTGGAAACTGACTTGGGCTTAAGAAGTTATGGGGCAGATCGGGTCACGTTTGCAGCTGAGTGGAGTTTAGGGTTCCGATATTTAAACCCCTCTTTTGTGGCTGGAGAAAAGAAGCACACCTGCATATTCGAAACTCGCTTCGTCGTTCCCTTCACAAATTCTAGGGTTCTGAGTTGTAGTCGTCGAGTCTTGAGTTGTTCATGTATTCTCTGTAGAGTTTAGATCATTGTGATGATGATCTACTGAGAGTTTTGTTTGTATCGTTGAGTTTATACCAGATTTCGTTTTTTTTTCCTTGTTGAATCGTTTTAGGGTTCATCTCACTGATCTGTAACTCGTTAGATCTATCCAATTTTACATGGTATCAGAGCCAAATTGGCTTTGATTCGTGTTCGTTTTTTCGATTCTCCTCCCGCTATCGAGTTTTTTCGAGTTAGGGTTTCGTTCTCAAAACCCTAGGTCTTCTGTGAGTCTGTGATTTTGGTGGTTCTGGTGATTGATAGTTCTTCCGCTGCTTCTACTATATCTACTCTCGTCGGGGATCTCCGAGTTCCGTTTCGGAGCGGTGTCTTGAAGCTATCGGTGAAGATTGAAGACCCTAACCCTAAGTGAAGGTTAGGGTGGCTAGGAGGCGCTGTTCAGTCTGTTTGAAGTTCTGGTCCGGTTCCTTTGCCTGAGTCGTGTAACCCTAAGTGAAGGTTACTCGCTCGGGCACACAGGGTGAGATCGTTCCATCTTATCTCTTTTGTATTTCTGCCTTATTATTGGTGGTTTGATTAGTTCTTGGCTGATATTATGTTTCTTGGTGCATTATCTGATAACTGTGCATTATCTGATAACTGATTTGATTAGTTCTTGGCTGATATTCTGTTTCTTGGTGCATTATCTGATAACTGATATACGTGCTGATCTGTTTGATTCATTATTTGTGTGGATATGCCTGCTACTGAAGGGGACAAGCCTAGCTCTTCTGCTACTCTTGTTAGCAAGATAGAAGCTAGTGATCCCCTATATCTTCATGCTAGTGATTCTTGCACTCTGACTCTGATTAGTTTTAAACTCAAGGGTGTTGATAACTATACTGTTTGGGCTAATGCTCTTAAGCTTGCCTTAAGTGTTAAAAATAAAGTAGGTTTTCTAGATGGTACATGTCTAAAACCAAGTGATGATGTTGTGTTGGCTAATCAGTGGGACAGATGCAATTCAGTTGTGCTAACATGGATCCTCAATTCTGTTAGTGAAGAGTTATATGGGGGGCAAGTCTACTCCAAACTTGCCTCAGAAGTATGGAAAGACCTTAAGGAGACTTATGATAAAATAGACGGTTCTGTTATTTTCAATCTATATCAAAAAATTAATTCATTATCTCAAAATGGTCTTTCTGTTGCTGAGTATTACCATAAGTTGAGCACTATGTGGAAACAATTTGATAATATGGTTCAATTACCTGTATGTTCGTGTGATGCATCTAAGTCTTATACTGAGTTTAGTGATTCTATAAAACTCATGCAATTTCTTATGGGACTTGATGAAGTTTACTTGCCTGTTAGAACAAATCTACTCACTCGTGATCCTCTTCCCTCTCTTAAAACTGCCTTTTCTACTATTTCTAGAGATGAGTCACATCGAGCAAGTAATTTTGGTTCTAAGGGGCAAGCTTCAGGGTTTATTGCTAAAAATGGTCCTTTCTCTGATAGTACACGGAGGCCTAATAAGGGTCCCAACACCAATCTTAGGTGTACACATTGCAATAAAATTGGTCACTTGGTTGATAAATGTTTTGAACTTGTTGGATATCCTCCTGGTTATAAACAAAGAAATGGTAAATGGGTAACTCAGGGGGCTAGACAAGGAACTGTTAACAGTTCCAATACTGAGTGTGGTTCTAGTTCCTCTCTTAATGTGAATTCTCTTAGTCATGATCAGTTTTCAAGGCTGTTAAGACTCTTAGAGGATAAGCCTGGGCAGGGAGAATCCTCACAAAATGTCAATGTGGGAGGTAAAGTGATTGATTTGAATGCTTGTGTCAATTTGTTTAATAACTGTGTATATGCTTTTACTTCTGGTACTGAAAAAGGAGGCTGGGTAATTGATTCGGGTGCTAATCAGCACATGGTTATTTCAGATAAAAATATGACAAATCTTGTAAATGTGGCTGAGTTTCAAATTAAAGTCAAACATCCTAATGGAACTTTAGCCACTGTTACAAAAATTGGAAGTTTAGAACTTGTAAATGGCGTTATTTTGAAAGATGTTTTTGTTGTACCAGAATATTTTGTTAATCTGATCTCTGTTCATAAGCTTGCAAAAGATAACAAATTAATGACCCTCTTTGATGAACATGCTTGCTATCTTCAGGATTTGTGCACAAAGAAAACAGTAGTGACTGGTAAACAAATAGATGGTTTGTATCTTTGTGGTTCTACTTCTATGTGTTCCGAGGTTTGTGTGAATTCTGTTAATATCAATAACTTGTGGCATATGAGACTTGGTCATCCAGCAGACCCTGTGTTGAAAATCTTACATAATTCTTTGAAAATAAATGATATGGCGTCTTTATCTCCTTGTGAAGTTTGTCACCGGGCTAAACAACATAGGCAACCTTTTCCTTTAAGTGAACATAAGTCAAAAAAAGTTGGGGATCTTGTTCACTTAGACTTATGGGGACCATATAAGGTTACAAGTAGGGATGGATTTAGGTATTTTCTGACTGTTGTTGATGATTATACACGGGCTGTCTGGGTATATTTTTTAAAATCCAAGCTTGATGTTTTTTTAAGTGTTCAAAGTTATGTTCAATTAATACAAACTCAGTTTGGTATAGCTGTTAAAGTTTTCAGAAGTGATAATGGTACTGAATTTGTAAATCAAAGTATGAAATAGTTTTTTACAAAAAGTGGTATTCTTCACCAAACCTCATGTGTCCACGCTCCTCAGCAAAATGGTATTGCTGAGAGAAAACATAGGCATCTGCTGAATGTTGCTAGGTCTTTGTTGTTTCAATCTGCTATTCCTCTGAATTTTTGGCCTGAGTGTATTTTGACTGCAACCTATTTGATAAACAGGCTTCCTACTTCTGTCCTTAATGGCAAATCTCCTTTTGAAATGATGTTTAATAATAAACCTCCTCTTAGTCACTTGAAAGTTTTTGGTTGTCTTTGTTTTGCAACTGTATTAAATAATCAGGATAAATTTAGCAGCCAAGCTGACAAATCTGTTTTTATTGGTTATTCAAATGAGAAAAAAGGATACAAGTTATGGAGTTTGGACAGAAAACTTATATTTTTTTCAAGAGATGTTCATTTCTATGAGTCCATATTTCCTTTTAAAAATCCAGAGTTCAAATCTGATTTCAACGGTGATAACTGGGTAAGATTTTTTGATGTGGCTGATCCTGAAAATGGTTTTAATCAAAAACATTCAAGTGAAAATCCCGATGATGAAGGGGAGGTCCTTAGTGACTCTGGTTCTCCTGATCTCACTCCCTCTGATGCACAGAATAGTGGTGACAAGGCTGTTCATCAGCAGTCCTCTGATTCTAGTGGCGGCAGAGTTGGTGGTGATACAGTTGAGACTACGAATGATGAAAATCACTCCTCTGAGGGTATCGAGTTTACACTTAGACGAACTCCAAGACCACACAAACTGCCCAACAAATTACAAGATTTTGTTGTGGGGGGGAGTGTTGTGAAGTATGGTTTGGAGAAAGTCTTAAGTTACTCAAATCTGTCAAAAGACAATGCTTGTTTTGTAACAAATTTAAATAAAGTTTTGGAACCGAAATCATTTTATGAAGCAAAACAAGATGAAAACTGGATTAATGCTATGAATGAGGAGATGGAAGCCTTAAACCGAAATAATACTTGGTCGTTGGTCGATTTACCTCAGGGTAGGAAAGCTATAGGCAGTAAGTGGGTTTTTAAAGTAAAATATAAATCTTCAGGTGAGATTGATAGGTATAAGGCTAGGCTTGTGGCTAAGGGTTATAGTCAAAAGGAGGGCATAGATTATGATGAGACTTTTTCTCCTGTTGTAAAGTTAGCCACCATTAGAATTGTTTTAAACTTAGCTGTAAAGAATGGTTGGAAATTGTCACAGTTAGATATAAATAATGCGTTTCTGTATGGAAATTTAAATGAAGAAGTTTACATGATTCCTCCAGAAGGTTACTTTCAAGATAGGAAAAATAAAGTATGTAAACTTAATAGGTCTTTATATGGCCTTAAACAGGCTCCTAGGATGTGGAATGAAAAGTTAGTAGGGGTTCTATGTGAAAATGGTTTTTCTCAAAGTAGAACAGATCATTCTATGTTTATATCTAAAAATAAATCTGATGTGACTATTTTACTTGTCTATGTAGATGACATTATAATAACTGGAAGTTGTAATAATGCTATTGAATCTGTAAAAAATTTGCTGAAATCTAAGTTCAAAATAAAAGACTTGGGGGAGCTAAAATACTTTCTTGGTTTTGAGGTTTTCAAAACTAATAAAGGATTATGTCTAAGTCAACGAAAATATTGTTTAGAATTACTAAATGAATTTGGTTTAAGTGCTTCTAAACCAGTGACTGTTCCCATTGAACAAAACCATGTGATTACAAATTCTTTTAAAAATAATGATCCTGTTGTAGATAATGTAACAGGTTTCCAGAAATTGATTGGTAAGCTCATATATTTATCGCACACCCGACCTGATATTTGTTACTCGGTTCAGTTCTTAAGTCAGTTTATGCATAATCCTAAAAGATCACATCTAAATATAGCTCTTAGGTTGCTTAGATATCTAAAATCTTCTCCAGGTAAAGGTATCTTAATTGAGAAAAATGATTCAATGAATCTGTCTGTTTACTCAGATTCAGATTGGGCTAAATGTGTTCAGACCAGAAAATCAGTTACTGGGTATTGTGTGTTTTTAGGAAGTTCTTTAATTTCTTGGAAATCAAAAAAACAAAGTACTATATCTAGGTCATCCGCAGAAGCTGAATTTAGGGCAATCTGCGCAGCAACTTGTGAGCTTATATGGGTCAAAAATGTATTATCTGAGCTGAATATTGTTGTTACATTACCTGTTAGTGTTTATTGTGATAATACTGCAGCTATTTCGATGACTGCAAATCCTGTGTTTCATGAGAGAACAAAACATTTTGATATTAATTTGTTTTTCTTAAGGGAAAAAATTATGTCTGGTCTTATAAAGATGTGTGGAATAAGGTCAGAAGAACAATGTGCTGATGTTTTTACGAAAGGGTTGACTGCTGGTCAACTTGGATACTTGTGTAAAAAGTTGAACATGTATGATATATTTGTTGTTTAGCTATGGGGGAGTGTTAAAATATATATATGTTTTAGCTTAAACATCAAATATAGTTATAGTGGTTTCTTTCATATGTTTTCTTTTTATTGTTTTAGGTTGTTGGGCTCTTGGAAAGAAGATATGGGCTTGGAAACTGACTTGGGCTTAAGAAGTTATGGGGCAGATCGGGTCACGGTTGCAGCTGAGTGGAGTTTAGGGTTCCGATATTTAAACCCCTCTTTTGTGGCTGGAGAAAAGAAGCACACCTGCATATTCGAAACTCGCTTCGTCGTTCCCTTCACAAATTCTAGGGTTCTGAGTTGTAGTCGTCGAGTCTTGAGTTGTTCATGTATTCTCTGTAGAGTTTAGATCATTGTGATGATGATCTACTGAGAGTTTTGTTTGTATCGTTGAGTTTATACCAGATTTCGTTTTTTTTTCTTTGTTGAATCGTTTTAGGGTTCATCTCACTGATCTGTAACTCGTTAGATCTATCCAATTTTACATCAAACAATTAATATGATTTTCATACAATTTAGAGCTATTCAAACAAAAAACATTTAAATTTTGTGCGGGTTAAGTAATTTGTTAGTACCGACCCGATCCGTGCATGAAGAGAGTTATGTTCGGAAATAGCATCTTTAATTTTCTTCATGAATGAATAATTTTGAGAATCATTTTTTTTTGTGTGATTTGTAAAATATTTTAATTCTATTGCATTTATAGGATTTGTGACGATGAGTAAAGGGAATATCTTCACCTTTGTTAAAAATTAGATTTCAGCCTGAAAATCAACCTCTACATTGATTCGTACCGTTTATTCAGTGGTTGAGACAAGTTTTTTTTTTATTATCTTCAATTTACTCGGTGTTCTATTGATGTATGAATTCTAGCTATTAGCTTAAATCTGAGCTATTTCGGATTTCACTTATTTCCTGCTTCATTTACATTGATGTTAAGTAATGAATGTTTTCAAAATTTAATCGACCGGGGTTCGAAACCCTTTTTCCTTAAAACTGTTTATACATATTTTCACCTTACCAATTTGACACAACGTGTGTACAAAGACAAAGCTTTCATGTTGGCTTCACCTCCTCTTCCTTTTGTGCCTGATCTAACAAATCTTCTATTGCACTCCTTTTCTATGTTTTCCTTTTCACGACACTCTCACTTTCATATACTTTTCTTAGATGCAGATGTTTCGTTTTGGAGAATTCTGTAACTTTACATATAGTAATTAATTAAGACGTGAACACTGATTTGGGGTAAACGACTAAACTCAAGTACATATTCATTCTTTCTTTGATCTCTTTCTTTCCTGAGGATTTGTTCCGGAACCAAAAGGAGAGAGGATTTCGATTTTCTTTCTTCTTTCTTCTTCATAGATTTTTTAGGGTTTCAAAGAAAATTGCAGACAGACATTGATTGATGGTCTGGCCTTTGTTTCAGATTTTGAAGTTACTGCCTCCTAAGGTATGTATTTTCACTTTCCCCTTTTGTGTAAGAAATCCTTCCTTATGAGACTAACTCATACTTTTTCTAGCAACATGATTTGTTCTTCATTATAAACCTATATTTTGATTACTAAAGAGATATTGATAATTTGTCATTAGTAATTCCTTTAATAATGTATGTGCCAATAATTATGCAAATAGCAAGATGTGGAGAGATTGATGAAAGAAAAAAAGTATGACAAAATTTGGTGAGCATGAAACTTATTGGTACCTTACAGATTTTTATATTTAAAATATAATATGAATGCAACATAATAATTTATAAAGGATGTTGCAGGAGGTCTCAGTTTAGGAGTAAAAGGTTACAGATCCAACCATGACCACCTTATATGTTTCTTGATTCAACAGTGTAACATGTTTCCCAATAAACATGGAAATGTACGGACATTTAAATTAAGAAAAAATGGATTTAAATAATCCCAAGTATAGGCCGATAATGATCCTACCTTCATTTTGTAATAGAACAATCTTTTATTTATACCTTTTTTTTCTAATAATCTTTTTCGCTAAAAAAACTAACTCCGTTAGTAAATGTTGATGTGGCATGTGACGTGACATCCTAGTCAGCAGTTTGGGGGGTAAATTGTGAACTTTAAAATGTAAGGGTACTTTTTGTCATTTTGGTATTTTGTTATTCAAGCATTTTTATTTTTTATTTTGGGGCTATCAAACTTGCTATCATCAGAGAACAGTAGCAAGTTGCCAGAACTTCTGGTGTTCACATCACCTTTCCATACCACCATCGATAAACCCTAGCAGCAGTAGCGGTACCTTGATAAACCCTAACAATGCCTCACTTACATTTCTGGGTCTGAAGA
>JBCNJP010000013.1:2619405-2698912 GCA_039602395.1 Deinandra increscens subsp. villosa
ATTTATAGTTCGCCTTCTATAAGACTAATAATATATATAGCCAAAACATTAGTTGGTGACAAAGCTTTGCAATTGCAGAGAACAAAATTTTCATCTCTAACAAACTGGCGATGTCTCAAAATAATTATTTAAGGCATCTTATCCTAGTGAGAAGTCTATGGATCCGAACATGAACAAACATAATAAGTTTTGTAATAGTTAGGAGGTTAAACTGAAGCATTGAACTTTTTACCTAAGATTCTGAAGAGGCCGAGGCATAAGTTTCTTGGTTTGCAACATAAGTGAAGTTATTAGTTCCCATCTTTTTGAGGAAGAAGAAAAAGGCATCAAAACATACCGGTTAAGATTGTAAAACTTTTATGTCCTGGAAATACAAAACTACAGAAGTCTAAGAGCTAATTTTCTCATCATCTTTTGTAAGGACACTGTCATTAAACTATGGAGCATATGGAAACTTTTTGGTTTTGAAAAATCTGCATATTAGCATTGTTTAAATTTCAGAAACAATCTCTGAACTTTTTGGTATGGACGTACCTTGAAGGTTTTGAGAACGACCTTGTATCTTTTGGTTATGAGCCTTGGAACTCTACACCCAGGAATTCTATTATCTCCTAAAGATTATTGTGAAACCTTTTGAAGAAAACCCGAGTAATAGAAACAAAGCTTTTAAAGATCTATTGTGAAAACATATGAACATTAAAATAGCAGGCAGTTGGAGCTAGGGAAAAACTTTGACTGGACTTGATGAAGTTGCAAGAGAGTCAAAGCCTTGGATTTGAGGACTAGATGGACAGATGAGGTTTGAACATGATCTGGTAGTAAGGTTGATTTCGATGGTGATGGTTGCTGCTGCTATCATCATTATCTAAAGAAATTGTTTGCTTCTAGCCAGGTGGATTAGGCTCTACAATAAAGACTACGATATCTTTAGGGTGCTAAAAGAAAAACAAATCTTAAATGGTAAAATTTGATTAGTTATTTTATGTGCATGAATGGACTAATATGGTAATTCCTTTCTTGACCATTTATACTATACTACGTTAGTACTTCTTTAGGTCTCCTTAGAGACTTAGTTTTACCAACTTATGGTGGCTTTTGTATATTTTTATAATGGCTTTTGTGTTTTTCTCTATGTTTATAGTGTGTATGTACTCTTACTATAGTTTTTTTCCGTCCGTCCGTCCTCTATGTTCGGAGCCGAGGGGGTCTCCCTGGAAGCGGCCTCTCTATCCCTTGGGGTAGAGGGAAGGTTTGCCTACATCCATTCTCTCCAGACCCTACCAATAATGCATGCTATTGGTGGGATATTGATTTTCACTGGGTATGTTTGTTGTTGTATTGTACATTAGTACTTCTGTATTCTAAAACAGATAAAAAACTCATACATGCATGTTTGAGGAAGCTTGGGTCATCCACCATTGTGTTGTAAATGAATTGTTGATATGATTTTTTATGCATTATATTTCTATATTTCCCTAACCATGTCATCTGGATCTCAAACGAGGAACATTATGAGCAGTACCAATTGGCCGAACCTCCCTTGGCACTGGTTCAGCAAATAATTGAACTATCCAATGCAGTAAAAGCTTCTTTAGTCCTGCCTATTTGAACGAAGTCTCTAGAATAACCAAAATTTCGTTTGCTGATTTCATGATTTATAACCTATATTCATTCTAGGGTTGGGGCTGCGCTTCATAATCTAGGACAATTTTATCTTGTGCAAAAGGAATTGGATGGAGCACGTGCTTGCTATGAGGTATGTATGTAGAAGACTTGTATCACAGAGTCGATCATGTTTTGTTGTGTTACATTATCTTCATTCATAACCCTGTTTTTATATATTAAATTGCATGATACATGTATTCTTTTGTAGGTACGTGTACTAATATATTACAAAACTACTTCTGTCTTTCCACATTACTGATACCAGTGCGTGTTAATTTATTGTTTGAACTGAAAGAATTATTATTAACATGAAGACCTTGTTGCCTTTTCATGTGCTTCATTTTACTTGGGCAGCGTGCTCTAAAGGTATGATCGATATAGTTATTAGTAAACATAGTGGCTTCTTTCTGCACATATCTGACTGTGACGGTTGTCATTGATGTATAACATTTCTCGTTTTCTAAAAACAAAGATAAAGAGGCGAGTTTTGGGAGAAGGTCATGCTGATTATGCTGAGACCATGTATCATCTAGGAAAGGTACTATTACCATGAATTATGTGTACTTTCTATAGTTATTTTGGTCGTCGTCGTTTTTTTAACTTTGAATAACATGCAGAATGAATGAATCATTAATTCATGTTTTGTAGTGTAGTTTTACTTGGAGTAAATGCAGTTGGGGTGGGGAGGGTAGAGTGACTTCCTTTGATGATCTGATTGGTTTCTTAGGTTTTTATTATACATAAGACATGCCAGCATTCCCTAAACAAGAGAACAATTCTAAAAAGAAGATCCTAGTTCATACAGGATTGAAGCATAGAAACCTATTCTAACATCGTCTGTTTTCTCTCTACTCGTAGATTCTATTGCACCTTTTCTTTCTGTAGTTACAAGAATAGAAGCATTTGAATGCCAACTATATGCTTCATCCATCCATATTTATTTTTTCGCAACTGGAGATTGATGTTTTCTTTTAATGATTGTAAATGCTATCACACAAGAGCCTTTATGAGTTCCTTTTATATATATATATATATATATAGGGTTAGGTTCAAATGAGAACTTTTTATTTTGAGAACTTTTGAGAACTAAATCTCAACCACACATTTCAGGGGGACCACTACAATTCATGGGAGGGGGGATACATGTAAATAAACTTGTGGCTCAAATTAGTTCTTTTTAGTTCTCAAATCAAATTGGTTCTCAAATGATCCTCTCCCTATATATATATATATATATATATATATATATATATTCTTGTTTCATCATTCATGTTCACCTGAACTTGAATCTATAAAGATGAAACATGCTGTGCAAGTTTTCATGGGTTTGATCACATGAAAAATGCCACAAAAAATTAGTAGGTTCTTTTCTCAACCATTGAATCTGAGGGAGGAGTCACGTTTAGCATCTTGAACAAGTCCTTGCAAGTTGGTTTTTCAAAGATGTTTTCATTCATTATGTCAAGCAATCGGCTGTACCTTTTTATAATTTGCTACCAGGTTTCTGAACTAGCTATGTTATTCTTTTTGTCCAAAACACGCAACAAATTTTTTTTTCCTGGAATGTTTAAAAAATAATGATGGTATCTTTTTGGCAAAGTTTCAACTGAAAATTACCTATATGGTATTTTGGTCCATTGTTTAAGTCATCGAAATCTATTGATTTCTTCCACAATGCTTGTATCCCTGTGGTTATTGAATGACACTAACATATATGCTTGAGTAAATAAAACGCAAATTTGATTTTAATAATCCAAAGTATAACCTATTTGCCGATAATAATCCAAACTTTCAGTTTGGCCAATAGCAGTCCCAACTTTCATTTTCATTATCAGGAGTAGTCTTAGTCCGAAAACATCATACATTTACACATGATTTACACTTGTTTTTCGTTTGTTTTTGCTTTTATGCTTCCTTATTTTGTTCAAATTAATCATTACAAGCCAAAAATCAAGTGTAAATGTATGATGATTATGCTACTAGAATTTCTCCTGATAACGAAAATGAAAGTTGGGGCTGCTGCTTGCCAAACTAATAGTTTGGATTATTATCGGCCAATGGGTCATAGTATGGATTATTAAAATACAATTTGCCTAAATAAAATGAGGATTAAACTACTTGCACCAAAATAAACAACCTTTATTTTGGGAGGGGGTATTTTTTTGTTAAGTTGGAGGTAGGACTAAGGCCATTGTTTGTTATCTTTTATTTAATTTTATTGTCTGCTACGAATAGATACCCTACAGTTAATTTCTACTATATGGTGGGTGAATGCCATGAGATGCCTGTGATTCGTTCTGTTTTTTATTATCATAAAATGTGTCTAACTTGGAATAATTTATATACAAAGGAGCTGGTACTCAGTTGTAGACTTTGGTATTTTTGCAGTCTTGATAATATGATTGCTCTTACAGGTGTTACACCTTCAAGGGAAGGGGAATGATGCTGAAGCCCTCATAAAGGATTCTATTCGGATACTTGAGGTATATGCTTTTCTTTTGTTGTAGAAAGTAAATCCTTTTTGTGTATCAATGTGTCTGACTTAGGTTTAACTGTTTTATAGGAAGGTGGGCAAGGAGAATCTTTCTTATGCATGAGGAGACTGCAGTATCTTGTCCAGGTTTTGCATATATTAGTAAACCTATCATTTCTCAATAATAATGGGTAACATTAGTCATTTGTCATACATAGTAATATAGTATAGGGTTCATAGTTGTTAAAAGCGCTCGCCTCTTGCGCCTAGGCGCTATTTCTGGGCGATGCGAACTTGTTGCGCTTCTGGTTCCACGGTAATCTAAGCGACATACCGGCGACATTGCCGTGAGTTTCCAGCAACTTTCCAGCTACCTTCATGCGCGATTTTCGTCTGGACAGGTTGTATTTGTGGATGAGAAAGAAAGCTTAAAAAACACAGCTTCAAATTCTACCAAGAATGCCGGCGGCGCATTGAGCAAAGTTTGGAGAAAAAGAGAAGTTGAGACTTTATAATAAAGAAACGCAGGTGTCTATTTCTAACATTAGGGTTATCCTAAAGTTTTAATTATACCCCCTAAAGAATATAAATTTGTCATTTTGGTACATTATATTACACTTTTTTTTATCAAAGAGCGATTTTTTTCGCGGGCCCACTTTTTTTTTGCGCCAATCGCCTAGGCCCTAGGCGGACCCTATGCGCCTTGACTGCGCCTCGCGTCTTTGATAACTATGATAGGGTTCGAGTAGTCTCCTTGCAAAAGGCTAGGGAACTCTGGTACATTGGTGTACAGTGTACCTTGCTCAAATCATAGATTGATTATTGAAGAAATCCAGGCTGTAATTTTGTTTTGTTTGTTTCTGCCTATTTTCTTAGTCTAGTAGCGGTAAAATTGGCATGTTATCTCTTGATTGTCAATTGTAGCTAGCGTCTCTATTTCTTTGGGTGCAGCCTCTTTATCCCTCGGGTTAAAGGTGTAAGGTTTGTCCTCTTCCCACTCTCCCCAGACCCTACCTTTTGGGTGGGATTTCACTGTGTATGTTGTTGTTGTTGTTGTTGTTGTTGTCGTTGTCTCTATTCATTCAGTGCTATTAAAAAATACATTTTTTGTTTTCTCTAATCTTATATGTTACTAGTAGAACATGATTGATTCTGCGTTCACGCCAAATTCCAGTTGGCCTGAAATCTCCGAAGTCAATTGCAGTCAACAATCAAGAGTCACTATTCTATAATCATCTGATAGCTGTTATGATTAAATTACCCGTTCCAATTGAATTGACTACTCACTGTTGTTTTTGTTCTCATTTTGCTGGAAAGCTAACCGTCATATGACATCTGTCAGTTCCATTACCTTTTGGTCACCAACTAGATAGACCTGGGCAATATCCTGTTATTGACATATGTCCCGGTGTAACTTCTTCTCACTCTATGATCTATATATGTGACAATCCATTAGTTTCTTCTTGATTTAAAGCAAGTCATTTTAAGTAGGAATCATTCATATTCCCATGAAAGAAAAACCAGAAGTTGGTCCTATACTTTAAAGATCTCATAGAAAATCAGTTTTCCACAAAAATACAAGTCTTGGGAACTAATAATGCCAAGGAATATTTTCACTTCACCTTGGACACCAACACATAGAGGGTGTCTTCCGAATCTTACACTACCTGAAAAAAAACCCTTGGCCTGGTTTATTATTCAGGAAAACCAATGGAAGAGGAATAATATATTCTTTGTATGCAAGACCAGTAGGAGGCTCAATGGCTGATGAGAGATCCACAACCAGATATTGTACATGTGTGTGGGCAAATCTTGTTTGGAGAACCCCAATAAACAGTTGCTGTGTCAAAAAGTAGTGCATAAGCTGACTTTGAATTCTACTGACACATTTAGCCCTATGTCTAACAGAAACAGTGTTTACTTTTATCAAATTCACTATGCTCATCTAACTGAGATAATTATAATTATAATTCTATCTTATAACAATAAGATTTAACAAAAAGAGGACTCAGTACCCTAAATAATTAGTAGGTTACTCAGTTGACTGTATTGGCGTTGTATCTTCATGTACCATCAACAATACCTAGTTGCAAGAATCTCCATCCAAGTGACATCATATAAAACCTAAATATGACACTTGGATGTAATTTAATTTTTCATTAATTAATCTTGCATACCTCATTAAAAATATTCTCTTAAATAGTTTCACGGCTTTCGCCAACTAATTCGTGTACATTCTTGCTATCTTAACTAGATTACTTAGCCAGTGATTGAAAGTGTTTTATCAATGCAGATTTATATCAGCTCCAGTAATTTCACTGATGCTTTGAAAATACAGAGAAAGATCCTGCATACAGTGGAAGTGTCTAAGGTTTGGATACTTATCCTTAATTTTTTGTTGTTGCAAGAGCTGCATATCTTATGATTTTCGAGTTCTTGGATTTCCTGCCATGCCATCATATCTGTTCTGGTCTATGGACTTGTTTCTGGTTTTCAATGCGAGATAAAATGTCTCATCTTTTAAATTGAGGGAGATTGATGGTATGGATTTTCCTTTTGAAATGCATTTTGTTATTATAATTGTTCTGAAAATACATCTTGAAATATAAAATTTGCTATTAAGTTTATCCGAAGATGCATATAATTTATATAGTCAGCATTGTCTCTCTGTGTGGCATATGATTTATAAGTTAATTGGAAAATTGCTGATTGGTCAGGGGTGGGAGTCTTTGGAGACTGTGATTGCAGCTGAAAGGCTTGCGCTGATTCTTGAGTCAGAAGGAGGACAAGGGAGTTTAATGGAGGCAAAGTTACTCCTACAAAGGTTTACTTTGTGTAATTAGTTACCAAGTAACAAGCTCCTACCAGTGAAAACTTGTCTGACTGATTTATGCTGTAGATGTCTCGACTCCCGGAGAAAGCTACTTCGTGATGACAATATTCAGGTTTCTGCTTTGCAAATAACCTTTTTACTTTATACATATTTTATGATCTTCTTTAACTACTGAACATGGTTGGTTATCTTTTTGTCTTGAAAATATGGGGTTTTGTGATGACTAGAAACATATACTGGGGTCATTTTCAGAATTACTTCTCTCTGCTATAGTGCTATGTGATACAATTCACACAGTGATCTACATTTTCACCCACCAGCGTTTAGATAACCTCTTCGTTTGATACTTCTAGACAAATTTGATTGTTTGAGCTTGTATGCTAAACATATCAAGGAGTGAAAATCTCCGTTAAGGATGAAACCGTAAATGAGAATTTAAAATTTAGATGCCACTTTAAGCAGAAATACACATGCACATGCACACTCTAAAAAATGTACAATAATTTATATTGATACACAGTAATATAAAAAGATTTAACAGGTTCATAAGAGAGGGAGAAAATACAAGCAAAGGGAAATGAAGAATTATATGAACTAAAACCCAAAATAAAATCAAAAGATAAAGGAAAAGAGGAAGAAGGTGTGAAGTCCAAGTTGCGTGCTACAAATTATAGGTTAAGTTAGGTGGTGATCTATGAGGCAATCCAACTATCGTCATTTGATCTATCTTTTAGGGATTGATTTTTATCTGTATGTCTACAATATAATAGATAACAAATACTGCAGTTAGGATATATTATACACAATGACAGATGTAATTTAAAATAAATAAAAACAAGAAGCTAGAAATCATAAGGTTTCACATGCTGGAAATGTCGGTTCAAAAGAAATGGTACACACACACATATAAGGAAAAAGAGTCAGTGAGCCATTTGAATCTCCCCCTCTCTCATACACACACACATTTATACATATACATAGTACACACACATATCTATATATGTCATAACGTTGCCTAAGGAATTCTTTGGTTATCTTTGAATTAAAAACTCTTTCCAAGCAATAGTTCCATTTACATAGCTTTTTATTAAACTTGTGCATTTTATGTTCCATAGTAGGTAATGTCACATGGTCCCTGGGTGTTAAACTTGACATATAACGTTCATAAGTTCAGAAGTGAATATAACAATTACACGTAACTATTTTGATGGACCATAGGTTTTTGAAAATGACGTTTAACCTTCATTTATATAAAATGCCAGATAGCCGCCAACATGCTTCACATGGCTAGGGTGGAGCTTCTCCTACATAGCAAAACACAAGGCAATATTTCTGAAGCAACTGCAATCATTGACAATGCAAAACATCTTCTGAGCAATGCAATAAGGTTTGACTTTTCAGACATGTCCATCTATATAGCATGGTCCTGATTAATAGATTCCTAGTTCATTAACAAAGATAAATTAGGGAAATGCCTCAGAGAAAATTCAAACTATAAATATTTATTTATACGAATTCAACAATTAAGCAGAGACAATAACTTGAGGATGAGTGTTAGTTGTGTATATTGTATTAAGGTATATATTAGTTACTAGGTCCATGGGCTGGTTGTGAACCATGTGTCTCAATTGTCGTGTCCTTATGTTGCCGAGAGTTGAACCCAGAAAGTAATTGGTATTGAATGAATAAATATGATTACAATAGAGGAGCTATATATAAGAAGACAATTAACATCTAGGCCCCTATACTAAGGCAACATATTAAACCCTAGATAAACATAATAATCGTAGTCTAATATTACCCCTCAAGCTAAGGCCGGGGTACGACCTGTAGCTTGGAACGCAAGAAAGTAAAGCGATCAGCAGCAAGAGGCTTTGTAAAAATATCAGCAATCTGATCTCCGGTGGAAATAAACATCACTTGTAATCCCCCACTGGCAACTTTTTCACGAACAAAGTGATAATCAATTTCCACGTGTTTCGTACGTGCATGAAACACTGGGTTGGAGGATAAATAGGTTGCACCAAGATTGTCACACCACAAGACCGGAGGAGCTTTACACATGAGACCAAGTTCACGCATGAGAGATTCAAGCCACATGAGTTCAACAACAGTATCACCAATTGCCTTGTATTCGGATTCAGTTGAGGAGCGAGATACAGTCTTTTGTTTGCGGGCCATCCAAGAAATCAAATTAGAACCCAAGTAGATTGCAAACCCTCCGGTAGAGCGACGATCAACTGGACATCCAGCCCAATCCGAATCAGAATATGCAGCTAAGTGATTCCAGTTAGTGTCCATAAAAGCATGTAAGGTGGAGCTGGAGTCATGTCTAAGTAAGAGGCCATAGTGAACTGTACCCTGAAGATACCGCAGAATCCTTTTAACAACACTCCAATGATTTTCAGTTGGAGAGTGCATGAACTGACAAACCCGATTAACTGCAAATGTGTTGGAAACTCGGATCTTGATAGCGATTTCACGAACTTGATTTCGGTATAGAAACTCTCTCTTCTATCTCTCTGTCTGATTTCTCTCGTTGAACACACAAATGAAAACACAATTTCGTAACATTGATTTCCAGCGATCCATACATATATATACATACATTTTGGCGGTTGAAATCTTTCAACCCCGACATTACAGACCCTAAACTATATTACACTTGACACACTAACTAAACCTTGACTTTAGTTATTTACATTCTTGACCCATTAACTTTGACCCGAGATGAATATGATTATATCACATTTCACACCCTAATCATTTTCATCTTTCTCCATCTTCAGATTTTGAACTCCCAGTAGTTCTCGCATCGTGATGAACTTTACTCTTGCCATTGCCTTAGTGAGAATGTCAGCCCTCTGAATTTCTCCACTAACATGTTCAACGTTGATCTGATTGTTTTCAACACATTCTCTGATGAAATGATAACGTGTGTCAATGTGCTTGCTCCTTCCATGAAATACAGAATTCTTCATTAGTGCTATTGCTGAGATGTCGTCAACGAGTAATGTGATCTTCTCTTCCTTCCATCCAGTCAATTCTGCAACTAATCTTTGTAACCATAGTGCTTGTTGTGCTGCTGCAGTGGCTGCTATGAATTCTGATTCACATGATGATAATGCCACCGTCTGTTGTTTTTGCGTACACCAAGTAATAGGAGAATTTCCAAAGTAGAACACAAATCCAGTTGTTCCTTTCCCCTTATCAGTGTTAACTCCATAACTACTGTCACTATAACCCGTTATCTTGTTTCCACCGTTCTTCTTGTAGGTTATTCCGTGATGCTTGGTTCCTTTGATGTACCTAATTATTTGCTTGATCCCTCTCATATGATGTTCCATTGGTTCTTGCATAAAACGACTGAGTAGATTCACCGCAAAACTCAAGTCTGGTCTTGTATGTAGCAAATACCTCAAACATCCTATCAAACTCCTATATTCAGTTGGATCCACCGGGTCTACTCCTTTAATATCTGTGAACCTTGTTCCGGACTCATAGGAATCTTCGTTTCATTACAATCAACCATATTTGCATCCTTCAAGATTTTGTTGATGTAACCCGTTTGCTTGATTGATATGTCACCCCCCAATTAGATGACTTCTATACCCAAATAGTATGCTAAGAGTCCTAAGTCACTCATCTCAAACTCTTGTTCCATTTGTGACTTGAAATGATCGATCTCCTTCTTTGGTTCTCCAGTGACTATGAGATCATCTACATATACTCCAACTATTATCGTAGACTCTTTGCTTCTTCTTACGTAGACAACATGTTCCAACGTACACTTCTGAAACTTCAATGACTTCAACGTCTGATCCAGCTTGATGTTCCATGCACGTGGTGCTTGTTTCAAACCATACAATGCTTTTGATAGCTTGTATACTTTCTTCTCACTTCCTGGCTTCACAAATCCTTCAGGTTGAGAAACGTAGACTTCTTCCTTCAAATCTCTGTTTAGGAATGCGGACTTTACATCGAGATGATGTACTTCCCATCCATTGTAAGCAGCAATTGCTAGAATAAGACGTACCGTCTCTATTCGTGCTACTGGTGCAAAGACTTCGTCAAAGTCTACTCCTTGTTCTTGCACATAGCCTTTTGCCACTAAGCGAGCCTTATGCTTTGTAATCTTCCCGTTAGCATCCCGCTTTGTCTTAAATACCCATTTGAGACCAATTGCTCTATGTCCCTCGGGTAAGTTGGTTAGTCTCCATGTATTGTTCTTATTTATGGATTCTAACTCCAACTCCATGGCTTCAATCCATTTCTTGTCTTCGGCTGCTTCTCTGTAGTTTCTTGGTTCTTCTTCCGCTAGAAGTAACTCTTCATACAATCCTCGTGTATCTACAGGTCGTGCCTTATTTGTGATCTCCATCAAATCTCTAAAACCCTTTAGAGGTGTATGATCAAAAGGTCTTGCTGAACTCCTTCGTGAGTTATAAGCCGTAACTTGTGATGAGTTAGGCTCATAAGCATAAGTCCTCGGAGTACCTATCCTTGAACTCTGCTGAGGTGTGGCTTGATAATTATCCTCATAATTACCCACATCTTCATTCTCTTCTTCAGAATTGGTTGCTTCCTCTGTTGGGTTGACTTGATCAACTTCAACTTGCCCATCAGGTATTGTGAAATCAGCCCATTCAGCATTACCATTATCTAGGCCCTCTAGATAATCCTTCCAATTCCATGTCTCATCCTCTTTAAACTTTACATCTCTACTTACGCAAATCTTGTTGTTGACAGGGTCATACAACCTATAAGCTTTGGATCCCTCTTCTGATCCTAGGTAAACCATCTGGACACTTCTGTCATCTAACTTCTTTAAATTAGGAATGGTCACCTTCGCGTAAGCTATGCACCCAAAGATCCTCAAATGATCTATCTTAGGCTTCCTGCCCTTCAGTGCTTCATAAGGTGTGCTATCTGTCACAACCTTCGTTGGTACTCGATTAAGTATGTAAATAGCATGTCTAACTGCTTCAGCCCAAAAATCTTGCGGCATCTTTGTGGCTTTCATCATACTACGAGTAGTGGACATTAGAGTTCTGTTTCTTCGTTCAACAACTCCGTTTTGTTGAGGAGAATATGGAGCAGTCAATTGTCTGGCTATTCCATTATCCTTACAGAACTTGGTGAATTCATGAGACGTGAATTCCCCTCCTCTATCTGTCCTTAACATCTTTAGTTTTCTTGCAACTTCACTTTCCACCTTGGTTCTAAATTCCTTAAACGTCTCAACGGCTTCGTCCTTTGATTTTAAGAAATACACCCACATATATCTCGTGCAGTCGTCTACTAGTAGAAATATATATCTCTTCCCTGAGGGTGTAGGTGGTGATATAGGACCACATAGATCTGCATAGACAAGATCTAAAGGTTCCTCTGACTTGAACTGCGTCTTCTGTGGGAATGGAGCCCTCGTATGCTTTCCCAATAGGCATGCATCACACACCTGCGTCGTGTGATTAATTTTTGGTACCCCTTGTACCAACTCTTTCTGAGTCATCGACTTGATCGACTCGAAATTGAGATGTCCTAATCTCGCATGCCACAAGATTGTTGGAAACTCGGATCTTGATAGCGATTTCACGAACTTGATTTCGTTATAGAAACTCTCTCTTCTATCTCTCTGTCTGATTTCTCTCGTTGAACACACAAATGAAAACACAATTTCGTAACATTGATTTCCAGCGATCCATACATATATATACATACATTTTGGCGGTTGAAATCTTTCAACCCCGACATTACAGACCCTAAACTATATTACACTTGACACACTAACTAAACCTTGACTTTAGTTATTTACATTCTTGACCCATTAACTTTGACCCGAGATGAATATGATTATATCACAAAATGTAATGTCTGGTCTAGATAAAGTGGCATACTGTAAAGCACCTACAACCTGTCGATACTTACCTGGATCAGAAAATTTGGGGCTATCATCAAGCGTTAGAACAGTAGAAGAGCTCATGGGTGACGGGACAGGTTTGGAGGTAGCAAGACCGGCCCGTTCAAGAAGTTCGAGCAGATACTTTTGTTGAGATAAAATCAGATCTTTATCACGACGAACAATTTCCAACCCGAGAAAATAATCAAGATCACCCATGTCTTTTAATGCAAGCTCAGAACTGAGGGCCCGAACCACGAAATCAATAGCAGCGGAGTTGTTGCCAGTAACAATAATATCATCGACATAAACCAGAAAATAAAGTTTGGTACCTCCTTTGTTATAAATAAACAGGGACGGATCAGTTTTGGAGCTGTAAAAACCAAGTCGATGAAGAGTGGTAGACAAAGTGATGTACCAAGGGCGTGGAGCCTGTTTCAAGCCATAGAGAGACTTGTGAAGCTTGCAAACAAAATTAGGTTTGGAAGCGTCCACGAAGCCCTGCGGTTGTTTAAGATAAATAGTTTCTTCCAGTTGGCCATGAAGGAAGGCATTCTGAATATCTAACTGACGAAGAGACCATTGCTGAGTAACTGCCAAAGAGAGAATAACCCGAATCGTGGTAGCTTTGACAACCGGGCTGAATGTTTCTCGATAGTCAACATCATAGGTTTGAGTAAATCCTTTTGCAACAAGTCGTGCCTTATATCGTGTCGGAGCACCTGTTTTATCCCGTTTGATCCTGTAAATCCACCTGCAATCAACAACATTAGCCCCCTGAACTGGGGGAACAAGAGACCATGTACCGTTTTTAATCAAAGCATTGTATTCCTCACACATAGCATTACGCCATTCACTACTTTTATTGGCAATGGAGAAGGACATAGGTTCGGTTAAAGGAGGTGTAGATGAAGGTTCGATACAGGCAGTAAAAGCTGATGGATCATAACGGCTAGGAGGCTTAGGATTCTGCCGAAGGTTGGCAGGACGAGATCGAGGAACGGGCTGAGTTGGAGCAGGTTGATGTGCTGCTGTAGAGACAGGGGATGTAGCAGCGGTGCTGTCCTGCGGTGGGGCAGCGGTGCTGTCCTGCGGTGGGGCAGCGGTGTGGACAGGTGGCGTAGGGACAACGCTAACACTGTCAGCGGTGATGGGAATGGTGGAGTGAGCAACTGTTTGCGGAGTGGAAGGTGGATCTACTGGATAAAACGAGTGGGAAGAACAGTAGTAGGGGTCAGAATCTGTTGGCGGTGACAAAGGAGTGGTGGGTGAGGTTTGAAAAGGGAAGATATGTTCGTTGAAGCGGACATGTCGGACAATATAAATCCGATCTGTGGATGGATCAAGACACCGATAACCATGATGAGAGGGGCTGTACCCAAGGAATATACACGGAATAGAACGAAAATCCATTTTGTGTGGGTGATACGGTCGGAGATATGGAAAGCATTGACATCCAAAAACACGAAGGAAAGTTAAATCCGGTGACCGTTTGGTGATGATTTCAAGTGGAGATGTAAGGGAATTTAACCTGGACGGCATACGGTTTATTAAGTAGACCGCCGTGTCAAAAGCAAAGTGCCAAAAACGAGATGGAACATGGGATTGAGCAAGAAGAGTCAACCCCGTTTCAACCACATGACGATGACGACGCTCAACGGGGCCATTTTGTTCACTCGTGTGGGGACACGAGCGACGATGAATGATGCCCAAGTCTTTGAAAAACGGGGCAAGATTTATGAATTCCCCACCCCAATCGGTTTGAACATTTTTTAGCTTTGTGTTGAATTAACGTTCTACCATAGAAACAAATTGTTTAAATGAAGCATAAACCTCAGATTTTTGTCTTAAGAGATAGATCCACATGTATTTTGAATGATGGTCAACACATAACATAAAATATTTATCACCATTGGAAGATAAAACTGGGGCGGGACCCCAAACATCACAATAAACCAAATCAAGAATGTTATTACTACGAAAAGAAGAATTATTCAAGGGAAGTTTTGTGGACTTTCCCATTTGACAAGATGAACAAATTGACTCTAAGTTTTTACTAGAAACAGGAAGAAGATAACGACTCAACATATATTGTAAGACTCGACTATGAGGATGCCCTAAACGTTGATGCCAAACATATGCGGGAGCACGTAAGGCAGAGAAGGCAGTCTTGATAAGTGGTTGAAACTTTGGAAGCACAAGAGAGTAAAGTCCGTCTCTACTTGGACCCGTGAGTAGGGTAGTGCGTGTAGATATGTCCTTCACACAAAAGAAAGATGGATGAAATTCAAAGAAAACATGGTTATCAAGACAGAATTTTTGAACAGAAAGTAAGTTTTGTTTTATTAATGGAACATGTAAAATATTGGAAAGTTTGAAAGTTTTTGATGGTGAGTAAAAATGTGTGTGGCCAATACGAAGAATAGGTAAACCTGTACCGTTGCCAACATGTAGTGAATCAAAACCATTGTATGGTTCCGATGTGCCAATGCTTGATGAATCCGGTGTGACATGGTGGTTGGCCCCCGTGTCAGGGAACCAAGTGCTTGAAGATGCAGTGGACCGGTTGTCGGCATAGTTAGCTACAGGCCGAGAACGCCTGTTGGATGGATCACGATGTGGGCATTCAGAAGGAATATGCCCAATACCACACCTATTGCAATTTCCATGAACCTGATTAGTTTGAGATGCCCAATCAAACGGGCCACGACCTTGAGAAGAAGACCGATTGTTGGAAGATTGTCGACCACCTCTTCCTCGTGAGTATGTACCACGTCCTCTATTGTTCCGATTAGAAAAGTAGGCTTGAGATCCGGGGTTAAGTGTTACTGTGTAACCAAGTTGTGAGGCAAGTTGGTGAATAGTGGCTAACTGGGAGGTTTGAAGGGACGGGGTAGGAGACAGGTTATTGGTGTTTGAGTTGGCGGTATTGGTGAGGTGGGAATGAGGGCCAGTGGTGGTGTTGAAGGCCATGGTGGGTGATGGTGCGGTGGTCTGATGTTTGTGTATCATGAAGTCATGATCAGACAATAGAGCCAGTAAGTCAGAAAGAGCAACAGGGGTTGAGCGGCCTAAAAGATTAGACTTGAGGCCATTATATTCGTCTGTTAGACCAGAAATTATTCCAAAAACCAAATCAGTTTCAGCCATTGATTTGCCTATGTTGACAAGATCTGTATGAAGAGCCATGGCTCTTTGTAAATAGGCCTTCGGTGTTTCATCTCCTTTCATCTCAATACGCATGAGTTGATACTTTAAAGTATACTCACGTGATTGAGTATGAGGAGCATGACCTCGTTCTAAATTCTCCCATAATGCCTTTGATGTGTTACCTTTGACAAAGTGAAAAGATTCTTCGGAAGCGGTAGAAATCAGCAGCGAACGGATATGAGCATCATTAGTGATCCAGATGCTGTAATTAGGGTTTGTCATAGTGGCAGCAGTTGTGGAACCTTCTGCAGTTTCAGAAGCAGCAACGTCTAGAGTACGTTCCGGGCAGGGTGATGTAGTCAAACATATTTGTGGTTTCAAGAAACGGTTGAATCATCGTTTTCCAGTTGTTGTAATTGTTGGGTTTAAGTAAAAGCAAATTTGTGGTTATTGTTGGAGGCCTTTTCTTGTGAGGTGAAGGCATGAAGAAGAGCCATGGTAAAAAAAAAGGATGAAGCAGAATATCGTTAATGGAAGTGAGGGGGGGGGGGGGGGGGGCTGCGGCGATCAGAAAAGATCACCAGGCTCTGATGCCAAGTTGAACCCAGAAAGTAATTGGTATTGAATGAATAAATATGATTACAATAGAGGAGCTATATATAAGAAGACAATTAACATCTAGGCCCCTATACTAAGGCAACATATTAAACCCTAGATAAACATAATAATCGTAGTCTAATACCGAGCATATGTGAAAGTAGAGGTGAGGCTGCTGTCGGTAGGCTATCTGTGGTGTCAGAGACCTGAGGGACAAATGGACCAATAGGTACTAGAATGCCGGGAATAGTGAGAGACTCGGATATAACATGATCAGAATCAGGAAACTGGTCAGAAACAGGAGGGGAAGACTCGAGAAAGTAGGGACATGACTCATGAAAAGTAACATGAGGGCTTCTAAAGTATCGGTGAAGAGTAGGAAAGTAGGACTGTAACACCGATATCCTTTCTGGGCACGTGAGTAACTAAGAAAAACACAACGAATGGCTCGAGGTTTAAATTTAGTGACACCTGGACGATGATCATGGACATACGCAACACTATTGTACCCAAAATTTTTGGGTGGGAGTGGAAAAGGGGTTCCTTTGGGGAACAAAACAGAGAACGGGGTTTGACCACCAAGAATAGATATGATTTATCAGGTAAGCAACATTAGTACAACGGCCCCTGGAATTGGTGAGGGACATCCCTGGAATTGGTGAGGGACATGATAATGAAACATGATTGAGCATGCATCCAACAAATGACGATTGTTGCGTCCATCAACGCCATTTTGTTGAGGTGTGTACACGCATGATGACTCGTGAATAATACCATGTGTTTTCAGATAAGTAGACAATTAATTGGACAAATACTCTTTTGCGTTATCGGTGCGCAATATTTTGATGGATGTGTTGAACCGATTTTGAGCATATGAATGAAACTCACAAAATGGAACTAATATTACTACAAGACTTAAGTAAATAAACCTAAGTAGCACGAGAATAATATCGATGAAGGAAACAAAATTGAAAACCTAAGGGAGATTTAGTTGGATAGGGACCCATATATTAGAGTCTACGAGTTCAAGTAGTGTACTGACTCGACTAGATGCTTTTGGAGGAGAAAGGCGTCGAGTATGTTTACCGAGTTGATACGACTCGCAGTGAAAATCAGTAGGAATGGAAAATATCGGTCTCATTTTCTTAAAGCTACTGCAGAAGGATGACCTAACCGACATTGAGCTTCCCTGACACTGGAATCCCATATGTTTGCTCTAGGGCGCAACAATATGGACAAACGATAGATGCCATTTGATTTATCATCCGTTCCAATTGCCCGGTTTGTCCTTTGTTCTTGAAAAACACCATGAGTAGGATAATAGGTTACAACACAATTATTTTGTTTTGAAATTTGACTTACTGAAGAAAGGCTATCTGGGAATTTGGGAACAAACAAATATAGGACATGTTTAGGTTTGTAGGATTATTGATGGATCCGATCCCATGAACGGGGCACGAGGATCCATCAGTAAGTCGAACAAGTGAGTGAGAGGCATCATGTAGGCTAAAATGGATACCTTGATTCCTATTCATGTGTCGTAGTTCAATTCTGTGAAAGACGGTTTCACAAAACTGTCACAGAGCTCTGGAAAAGGTGCGTGAGAAACAGTGACGTAGAGGCAGTGGTGTGTGGCGGCGCGTTCGGCGGCGGATGGTGACGACTTGGTTAGGGAACCCTAATCGCTGTATACCAAGGACAATGCGGTGGCAGTGTAATACATGGACTTGCCGGAAAAGGATTCCTGGAGGTGCATGGAATCTGAACACTAAATTGAATCTTATCGAAATCTTAACAGTAGCGGGAACTGAAATTTCAAATGTAGAGCCTTAGCTCTAATACCATGTCAAAATAGATGGATAAAATTTGAATATGTTATAATGAAAAGAGAACCCCCATATATACAAGTATAGGAAGATTCTAAATACCTATGGGCTAACTACTATGTGGGCCATGAGCTACAAACTAATATATATAATATATACAACTAACACTTCTCTAGGTTATGTTATTAACAAGGTACTTTCTTTTCCATTGCTGTCTTCTTGACAGGATAGCTCAACAGGCCTTGGATAAGTTGATAAAACAAGGAGCAAAAAGTAAGCCTTCCCAATTGTCAAGGACAGATGCATACTCTGAGCGTACAGCGTTGCTTATACTGGTTAGTTCCGCATACCTTGACCAATAAGTTAGTTCCGCATACCTTGACCAATAAGTTAGTTCCACATACCTTGACCAATAAATTAGTTCCATTAGTTTGAATCAACTACTTCAAACGCCCCTTCTCAATTTGCGTGAGTTTTGTATTTCGAGCTCTTGTTGAATAACATGATTAGTCGTAACTGGTCTTAGATTATTGACATCAAACACCCAAGTTAACTCATAATGTCTTATTTCATTCATATTTCTAATTCGTTTTACAAAATGTCTGGCATGAATGTTTTTGTTAAAGACAGCCATTTAAGTATATTAGTTCCATGTATTAGCATTGTTCTGTTTTCCTTTTATCTAAAATCCTTTTCTAGCCTTGGTATCTTAATATTACTCAAGTCTCTTGATACAATTACCCATCCGAACCCTAGCTTTATGATCTTAATAATGCATTTAAATTCTACCTTTTTACACCACAGCCTCCTGTGCTGCCTTGTGTTCTCATCAACCTTAACAGTGGATCTTTGAGCCATACTTATGGTGTCCACATTATTGATTGGTGACAATAGTTGTCACTCATAACTTGATGATTCAAGCAACCACCAGCAACCCTGTTGAGATTTGGTTTCATGCTCCTGTTCATTGACACTTGTTCACTTTCCTTATGTTTGCATTTCATGTTGGGTTTTAATCCCATGTGTTCTTGGTTATAGACTCCAGTTTTTAGTTAATTTTACCATGGAGATGAAGTTTCAGTTAAAGAATCAAAGTCCAGTGATATTGTAGTTCTTGCAGTGGATTGTAATCCCAGACGTTGAAGTGTAAGAGAGGTGGTTGGCTTAAATGGAACCATGATGTTGTGTGCAACAAGTTGGGGATAATTAACATCTTTGATCCAACGAGCATCAGAAATTAGTGATTTGAGTAAATCTAATCAGCAACCTTAGGAATGACCAAGTCTCATATTATCTAGTTCCCTTTTCTAGCCTTGTAATGTTTATTGATGTCGTTATCCCGCACATATAAATTCCATATTCCATAGTTGAGGGATCTTTGTGTTTATAACTTCTAAAAGAGAGTTCCTACTTTTAACGAGTTGACAATCATGAGGTCCTAGCTTCAAAAGATTAAAAAAGTATGTATAACTTAGAGAAGTGTGATTGTAATTCCTAAGTTGGCGGCATGCTTGTGCCGTCTTCGGTATTTCTCCCTTCATAATAATTACAATTTACAGCTTACATACTTTACATGGCACTAAATTCAAGTGTCATCTGGTCATTGTTTTTGTCTTTAGATAATGGTGTTTTGGCCATGAGAAATGCACAATTTAATAAAGAAAATCTTGGGGAATGCAACAGTTAGACACACATTTCTGTTTTCATTTGTGGAACTTGAAGGAACTAGAAATATTTTTAACTACATGGAACTAAATGTTCAATTTCTGATGCCTGGGCTTCATTTTTCTATTGATGTATATTGTGTTTTGCTTCCTACTATTGTCAATAGCAATTGGGTCCTTGAAAAGAAAATTAACTTTTCATGCCTCCTAATACTAGTTATTGCATTAGCTGGGAAGATTAGTGGTTAGGTCAAGAGTTAGATTACAGAAAATAAATTATTTTTCTATCACTTTGGATAAGTCTTCTGACTTCGTCTGTAGTTGATATTTGTGTTTATAAACTCAATAATCAGTTCCAATTGATGAATGCTTTGGCGTATGATGGTGTTTTGTTTCATCTTAGACGTGCACACATTCTGAATTTGATTTTATTTGACACAAATTAATGTTGCAGTGGATAAAATTAGAGAACATAGGAAATATGTTAAAGGTTCTCAAGGAAGGATGGAAAAGCTTTGGTCAAAATTCACATGTTCTCTAATTTTGTAAGAAATCTTAGATGCAAAAATTCAGTAAACTCACTATCATGTGGTGATAGTAGTGAGATAAAGTTTCTCAATTATTAGGAACATCTTGCAAGTTGCCAACATGCATTCTTACAGCGTAGAAAATTTTCCAAGCAAGATTGATCAATCGTTTTCTTCCTTGAGGAGAACGTCAATTGTTTTAAGTCGTCTTGTACAATTTAACTCAAGATTATATGCACAACATCTAAAGATGAACTAGTACACCATCGTACACCATAGCATTCAGTTGGAACTGACTTTTCAATACATCAACACAAACATTTATCCAGAGTGGCTAAAGTAATTTCTTTTCTGTGTCGTAACTTTTGTCCAAATCACTAATCTTTTCAGCTAATGCAATTCCAGAATGTGCGGAGTTGCAAGTCCCAGCTGCTATCAACACCCTTGAATCATAATGGAAGTCCAAGTAACTGAAGATATAAATCATCCTTAAATTTTTCATGTTCCAATATTTTCCTAAAGTTTCCACATCTAATTCTGGTTAATGGATCGTATAGGGGCCAATATATTTTGTGCCTTTCCAGTGTTTACTTCCATATTACAGTACCATGTGTACATTCAAATGAGAGTTTTATTTTTTTACCACATCTTAGACACTAACAAAACAGAGCTCTATGGGGTTAATGATTCTCTGCCTTAATCAAGATTAGGTTAGTTGAGGAGAAGGTATGTATGGATTAGTCATTGTGCTTGAAGTTGAGACAGAAGCTTCATGTACTGGGTGTTTTTGTTTTTGTATGTTCTCAGAAAGCGTTTTCTTAAACCCTGGTCTCGAGCAAGCATTTTTTGGAGTAATAGTTCCTTATGTATGCGTTGATCGTATCTAGTGAGGTTTTAGTTGGTGATATGCTTATATACGCATAACTTAAGTGTGCTCTTTAGGATGAGTTTTAAGTTGATTTCTCAGGAAATTTTACTTTCCACGTGTTTATTCTGGACTAGGCTAAAGAACAATACCTAGTGGTGGATTACCTGCAATCTATATAAAGTTAAAAGCAGCGGTGTGAATTTCTGACACGACTACATACCTAATGCGAAATTAACGGGTTTGGGTTTAGTTTCAAGAGGTTCGGGTCATTTTCGGGTCAAACCCACAAAAACATCTAGCTAAACAGCCAAACAGGTCGTTTACCTAGACGTGATTTCGAGGGTTGACCTTTTTATTTTTATAATTTTTAAAATAGTTAAATAGACTTATCTTGGTGTTTGATGTGATGCAGATGCAAGCCTTAAATGCTTTGAGCCAACTGGAAGTTACTAAGGTTGAGTTACATGAGCCTGTGGTAAGAACTACTTGCACATTTTAAGATATTGTAGATTGTTCTGTCTTTAAATTATATATTTATAGATGCAAGGAAGTCTTGATAGCTTGTTATTTTTCTAGACAGAGAGGTTGCAGGTCTTGTGGACTGGGTAATGGATAATTGTTTTGTTATGGTAAAACAGTAGGCATTTCCATTAAAATTGTAAATTAGTTAATCACAAAGTATGCATTATAAAATATACTACATTTAAAAAAAAAAAGACTTGTGAGGTGTAAAATTAGAAATCTTTGAATTGGTAACGACTTTGTATAATGAGCTATGTTACCAACTAAAACTAGAAAGACTACTGTATATTGATAGTGTGTGTGTGTTATAGGAATACATAGGTTCTCATATATAGGGAATTATTTGACACTTGGATACCCTCTAGATAGGATATTTACATAGCTAGTCTAATATAGGAGAAAGAGATGCTGCATTCAGAAGCCGAGAAAGCTCTTCTTGATTGCATTTCTGCGTTTAAACAGGTAACCTTCCACGTTTCCAGTTGTTTTCCAAAGATTATAGTTTATGCTTTTTCAAGTTTTACCTTTGTACCACTGACTAGAGACAGATGGTTAGTTTGCATAATTCTTTTTTCAAATGCAGTATGGAATTCAGAGGCCATTATCAAATTTTGGTGATATAAAGGGCGAGTATCTGTCGTGTTTGAAACATCTCTCTGCTTTACTAACTCACTCGAATAGCAACGGGTTGAAGCAAACAAGACGACCTTCTTTGCAAGAGGTGTTGGACGAAATCAAACGAGTTGAAGGCTGATCATCATCAATGTCAAACAGAAAGCCTTAGCTCAGGGCCCCATATGTTTTACATGTTAGTCATGGTACCATTTTTGGGTTTTTTTTTTGAGGTGAGATTAAATAAAGAGAAAAAATAGCCAGCAGGAAGTTGGAGCTAATACAAGCAAGAATACACAGAGAAACAACTTCTTAAGTATTTTTTTTTGATGACTTATAAGTTCAGTCGAGGTTAGTTTTTAGCACCTACTTGATAACGTATGCGTGTGTATGTGTGGCATGTGAGTGGGATCCGCTTTAAAACGTTCTTAAATGCATACTTGTTAACGTTGCTTAGTATGCGGCCTTTTAGAAGCATTATCAATAGTATTGTATTGTTATACGTTTTTTTTTTTAACGGCCAACAAACATAGAATTGTCCAGGTTCTCCGTATGAGGTGACCCAATGGCAAAAGACAACCGCCAGCTGGCCCAACCCAGCTGAACAGAGCCCTTAAGTATACCCAAGTTATCTCCAGTTTCTGGGAAGACCTGCCCGTCCGAAGGCCCACTGGTGGTAAAACTCGGGCGTTATCGGGATCGAACCAGAGACAATAAGATCCTGGTCTCTCTTCATAGAGCCTCATGCCTTAGAACAATATTGTTGGGAGCAAGAATAAAACCTGGGTCACTTGGACAATATGTGATCACCTTAACCACTCCAACAACATGCGATTGACTATTGTTATATGTTATGTCTTGGTCGTATAAGTTTAACATACTCCCACTTGCACTAGATTCAACACATCCAAAATAAATAAATAGATTAAACATATACTAAAATAAAATGTACATCCAACAATGATTTTGTTGGATTGGTTATGTCTAGACTTGACAAATAACAAATCTAACCCAGTTACGATCCGTAAAGTTATACTAGGTGCAACGTATATTAAACCCGCTTTAATGGGTAATCGATAAATAAAAAGAAACTAATTAATTATTTATAAATAGTTGTAAATAATTAATGATTAACTAATAGTACTATTAATATTGATTGATGGTGGATTGATTTATCGTAAGTTTAAAATATTTGGCTTGTGTATATTGATTGAGACTAAAGAATTCGAACTGGACTTCATACAGATTGAAATGGTTATTTGGATAACCATTGTAAATTGTTATAAATATAACATTCACCTCAAACCCTAATCTCTCAGTTCATTCCTCCAATTCTTGGTTCTCTCTCTCTCCGCGCCAACCGCCGCCGGCAACCTTCCCTGGTCCGCCATTGCCTCTTGATCAATCTCGTAGCTCCGCCATTGAGCGCTTGCTGCTTCCGCACTGCTTCGTCTGACTAGGAATTAGACCTGACACCAAGCCATGCTCTCTGCCTTGCACCACTACTCTGCTGCCACAAGCCCGCTGATGTGTTGCAAAACACGTCTGTTTTCTTTGTCGATTTCCTTTATGTTTTCGGTCTTTCCATGTGTTTTGTAGGACTTAGACCACCCGCATCAGGTACTTCCCACATACCACCTTTTTGGTCCAGTCAGCATGTCACATCATGTACTTCCCACATACCACAAAACCCACTTTTTTCCACATCAAGTACTTCCCACATACCACCTTTTACTTTCCACATCACCATTTTATTTAATCTTTATTTATTTATTACGGCTATATTTTTATTAAAAATAATAATTTAATATTAAATTATTATTAAATGTTAACGGCTATTTTATTTAAAATTTAAAATTTTTATATTTAATAAAAAAAAATTAAACAGGGAAATCCTACATTACTTTTATTAAACACACCAAATTGAAACAACACAACAAATCCTAAGGTTTAACTTATTGAAAACATGAAATTAAACACACGAAAGTAGAAACCCTAAGCCTCCTCGTCGCTATCATCATCATCTTCTTCCTCCTCAGGCTCATCTTCGATGTTTAGTTCCACCTTTAGCCGGGCACAAACTTGGTTATGAGCTGCCAGTTTTTTTCTACTCATGTGAGAGGTATCCATGTTAACCAGCTTGTAGTACTTGAGGATCATCTTGTTTTTCTCGATCATTATCTTGTTTTGCTCTATAGCTAACAACTGATCAAGGTAGTCCTGCCTGTTATCGACTGCTGAACTCCAGTTTTGAAAAAAAACGGTTCCTACTTTCCTTAGTACTTGAGGAACCAGCAGTACCAATAGATTTACCTTTACTTTTCTTTTCCCTTTCAGCTGCTTTGGACCTATCTCTACCGGTTGGGCGAGTAGGAGCAGCTCTTTGAACAGGCTTCTCCCCTTCATTCTGAGCAGGCTTCTCCCCCTCATTCTGAGCAGGCTCCTCCTCCTCATTCTGAGCAGGCTCATAATCATCTTCAAGATTGAAATGGAACTCATTCTCACCAAAGTTTGTAGACGAGGCAGAACTAGTGTATCCACCTACGTTGCTCTTGTTTCTCTTGGGGCCTTGGTTGCCCGCACAAGCTTCCGCACTGTTGTACTTCAACTTGTCTTTCACATGAGTCAAAATATGTTCATATTTGAAATGTGTTCCTTGGTCAGCATTAAAGAGTGACCTTGTTTCAACCAACCACATATTATCAGACCACCCACTGGGGTTAGAACTCTTGACCCTCAAGTATAAGTCATTGAATCTGGCCACCCTTGTTTTTACCATGTGCCAATGAGCTTTTAGGTTGTCTTGATCCCTAGGCACTTGGGGGTTTGAAGTAGAATAGTGTTTGTGCACTTTAAACCAAAAATCATTAGTACTTTGGTTGGTGGAAAGAATACTGTCCTCCGAAGACTCATATACGGCCTGTGCCATCAGGACTTCATCTGACTGTGGCCATTTAATACGAGAAGCCTTAGGGGTAGTAGTACTGCCTCTACCTCTGCCGCCTCTGCCTCTCCCCCTAACCCTTCCCTGTGAGGGGCCATCCTCGGACTGTGGTGGTTGTGATTGAGTTGCTTGTGGGGGTTGTGATTGAGTTGCTTGTGGGGGTTGTTGAGTTTGGGTTTGTTGTTGTTGATGTTGATGTTGCATGCCGAACATCCACATTTGTTGCATCTGAAAGTATGTTTGTGGATCCATTTGTTGTTGTTGTTGTGGTTGATGCTGTGGGTTCATGAGTGGTGGATACATGTGTGAAGGTGGTGGATACATGTGTGAAGGTGGTGAAGATTGGTGAATAAGCTGGTTCATGCGTGTAGCATCATAGTCTGGAAACATAGACATGAATGATGGTGGGTTTGGGTTTGAGTTTCTGTTTGGGGTTAGTTTGAGTTTGAGTTGTTGTGATCCATTTGGAAGTTGTTTAAGTTTGAGTTTGCAGAAATTTGAGAGAGAAATGAGAAGTTTGATGTGTGAATGAAATGAAGAAATGAAGTGGTATTTATAGACTTTTTGAAAAAACTAGCCGTTATAATAAGACAAAAAAAAGTAGCCGTTTTTTAAAACAAATTTATTAAAATTAATGTTTTATTTAATTATGAATTTTAGAAATTTTTTCAGATTTTTTTGAAATTTATTTATATTTTATTTGAATTATTAAATGTTAAAATAAAACAAAAAAAATTTGAATCTTAAAAAATGTTACCGTTAAAGAAAAAAAGAAAAAAGAAAAATAAATATCCGGGTCCCACAAAATCTGCGTACGTGGTGGTACGTATATACGTACGTACGAGTCCACGTACGTACGCCACATCGCGTACGTACGACGTACGTACGTACGTGGACGTACGTACGTACGTTTTGTTTCTCCGGTGGTGGTACGTATATACGTACGTACGAGTCCACGTACGTACGCCACATCGCGTACGTACGACTTACGTACGTACGTGGACGTACGTACGTACGTTTTGTTTCTCCGATGTGGGCAGTCTTATGATGCAAAAGGAATGAAAAAGGAGCAAAAGCCGGAGATGTTACAAAGCTTAAAAGTGAAAAGCTGAAAAAATCAAAGCCTGGTTAACAGGGTCCCTTGCGACCGACGGGACTTTTGGGGAATTTCTGTCGCGACACACTGGTAGAGTTCCGAACTTTCAGACGCAATACGGCCGTATTGGTTTAAATGGATATTGTCTGTCGACCAGAACCCAAACATTTGTTGATTTAAGAAGACTTTATGGCTGGGGTTAAGGGGATTCGACTTGGAAGGCTTAGAAGAAACCTAGGAAGCAGAAAAGACCAAATCCTAGAGCATAAGTCAGATTAGATTGAAGAATTGGTCATCGATTAGAGAGAAGACGGAAGCATTCATATCTATGATGTTTTCTTCTATGTAATTCATATTTAGCTATTCTTTTACATTGAATATGATCATGCTTGGCTAAATTTCTGTAACCACTTAGGTTTAGATGAACAATGCTTAATGATTGACTTTCATGTTTGACTTTAAGCGATGACTATGTTGATTTTAGTAAAATTATCTTTTGATTGATTATTTTGAATGCAAGAACCTACTGTGATTTGACTTCTATCATCGTTTAGTGTGGTTTTGGGGTTGGGTAATACATCATATACGCTTATTTGACTTCACGAATATTCTTTATCTGTTAAAATCACATATTTTGACTTTTAAAGGCACGAAGTTCAAATAGATAGTGATTAATCGATGATGATGATGATTGGATTTTACATGTTTATGCCCATGTATGTGTTGTTGGATGACTGCATATACATGCTAGTTAGTTGCCTTTTCATTGTTTGATGGTTATTAGGTTGTCAGATACAGTTAGTGATTCTAGGATGCTAAGTATTGTCTATGATATTAGTGGTTTTAGGATTGTGGAACTAGCAAGCCTTAGACAGGTAGTTAGTTCTTTATAGCACTTCAACATAGGATATCGTTTGCGCTTAATTATTGGGTTTAGACGACTAATGTGTCTATAGTTCTAGTGGTTTTTACTTAAATTGCTTAGTTGTCCATTAATTAGACACCTCATATAAGGTTTCGCTTTTTGGATAGTTGTTTCATTGGTCTAGGTCATTCATGAAGGTTAGCATGTTAACATTGGGATTCGACGTCTAGGTGGTTCTCCCTCCATATTTGATCTCAGTTAGCTTTCTAAGTCGTTTGCTTTGCTTTCTTAGTTGTCTTAAGTTTATTTAGTTTAAATTCCAAAATCAAAAAATATCTTTTAGGTTAAATATTAATAAAGATTTAGTATCGGGAGACTGAGTGAGCGTCCACAGACTGACATCTGGTTCTTACCAATACTGTATTGCATACGACATGTAACATGTACACTTGCCCTAGTGTGTAGTTCGGCTCCTTAGCTGGATACCTTTTAAAACTTGACTAAATTTTATAGACACCAATCTACACATCACCCATCTGGTGCCATCGATTATCGTCGTAAATATAGCTCAGTCCGGAAATAATTGTCGCATCGCAACACGCAACGCTAGTCAAGAAGCCTGTCGCGACTCGCGACGAATCGGTATCTGAGTCCGACAGTCTTTGCTGCCTTGAGCCACGTGGCACAAGCCTAGTAGATTTTCGCGACACATGATGATCTTCGAGGGCATAAATTTTTTATGTTCTTGGTTTCCGTTTCATCCTTTCCCTAAGGAATTGCTTTTTTTCTTTCCTTGTAAAGTTAAAGAGTATAAAAATGCATGTTACAAGAGTTGTATAAAACTGAAGTGATTCGGTTTTGGAAACAGAATACCTAAATAGTACATTAGTTCAAAGTATTATAACCAAAAATTTAGAAGCATTTTGTTCAACTTAAATAAATAAAAGAAAAAAAAGGGTGGTTAAAATTTTAAAAACTAAAAGAAGGTAGACGGGGTTTTTAAGCTTTGAACTTGCTCACCATTTTGGTTAAACGACATTGCACACTATCACACCAGCACACACCTTCCTTGTCTAAAACTCATTTCTACTTCTTGATCTCACACTCCTCACTTTTGTACTATCTAACTCACTATGAAGTTTAGGAGAGGAAAAATGGATAAAAATTTGGTCTGCTTGTTCATCTAGCTTTCGGCAATCTATGGGTTTCCCGGTTCACACAGACTAGTTTTTCTGTATTCGACCAAATTAAGTTTTCTTTTAACGATATTTGGAACTACCCCCAAATCTCCAATACCTGAGCAAGCATTCCTAAGACGGGATTGCAACCGTCCATACTGAGTTTAACACTTCTGACTTGACTTACTCAGAAACACCATCAAGAAGAAAACCAACCACTTGAAAAAGAAAAAAAAAACACCTTGAGTTGACCAAACAAATGAGCTCGACAAGTTAAATATGTGGACCTCAATGTGACCAAACAAGAGACCTCACAGATTGACAGGTTAAATATGTGAAACTCAATGCGACTGGTACACTTATTCTTGACAAAAGTGTCAACCCTCACCCAATGTTTTAAAAACCGGTTTTTTAGTTGAATCGGAAAACTTTTCGGGGCCGGTTCGACCGGTCGAACCGGTTAGACCGGCCGGTTGAACCGGTTAGGGGATTTATATATATATATTTTTATAAAAATGTTAATAAATGTGTACACCATAACGAAAATAGTTAAAATACAATGATAATCCACTAAAAAATAATACCAAATAAGTATTTCATAAGAATATATAAGTTTTAAACTCTAAAAAATAATAAAAAATAACAATAAATTAAGAAAAAATATTTTTATTAAATTGTCTGAAAACCGGTTGAACCGAAAAAAACCCGGAAAAAACCGGAAAACCGCCCGGTTCAAAACGGTCCGGTTATGTCCAAAAAACCGGGGATTAAAAAATCGGTATGATGACCGGTTGGCGGTTGAACCGGTTGAACCGGTTTTTAAAACATTGCCCTCACCCACACCCTTTAAATCGTAGGGTGCTTTGAGTCTACTCCATTCCTTTGCAAATTGAGTTCTTCGGTGCTTGCTATAGATAGCAAGTGTTTAAAGCTAAAAGATATTTACAATAGATTCTTCATCTCCATTCTTAGGACAAACACAATGCTCTCACCGCATACTGCGGTGGAGCTGACTTGGCTGCGGTGTGGTGATAGATCACCATTGCACTTGGTGCGGTGGTGGTGCGGTGAGCAAAACCACGGGTACCAAGCACCGTGGTTTATGAGATTTCAGCCATTTTTCATTAACCAATCCAGTAATGTCACGTCACCATCATGAACCTCCAAACATTATTTCTTTTCTCTCTCTATATCGTCACAACCCAGAAACCATATAAACCCACTCCGCCGACTTTTCTTCTCAATAATCCGGCCACCAGAGTCCACCTCGATCAATGCCAAATATACCATCATGCTCCACTCGACACCACGATCACAATGAGACTAGGTTTGTTCACTGATACGCGCCGACACAAAAAACCGAAAACGTCCGAGTTGACCGGTTGAAGAGTGTTCGCCGGAGGGCAACGTCGGCGTTGAAGAAGAGGGGTGAGGTCAGGTCGCCGGCTCTTTCTTCTTTCTCATTTCTTTTTTTTAGTCAATTTTTTTTTATCGGTAATCAACAAAACAAATATAAATTTAAATTTGATGGGTATAAATTTAAATTGGATAAAATAATTATAAAAGATAAAGCGGTGGTTGAAAAAGTGAAAGGAGGGTATTGTGATTAAAAGTGAGGGGAGTGTGGGATGCTGATGTGGCATAAAAAAAAGTGATAGGAGGTAAAAGTGACAGGTGACCATTGTGAACATCCTTATAATTTATACTTTTTCTTTTTTCTCTCTTACATCCACAATTAAATAATAACTTTTTTGTACTTTTATCATTACATTTTTCTCTCTTTCAATCACAACCAAACCTTAAATTTTAACAAATCAACAATTTTTTTATCAAATATGTAGATTTACTAAACTTTTTCTATATCCTCTACTCACAACTACTCACAACCAAAACTCAAATTTTAAAATTTACATACACATATTTATGAGGACTCTATGCTCTAACCCATAACCACTAAAGGTTTACACACTTTTTTTTAATCATCAGAAGAAAAAGGAAAGAGTCAAAACGTTCTCATGTTACGATTTTTCTTGGAAAGATGTAAAATGAGTTGCTCTAACTTGCTTAAAGTTAGTATCTTAGGCTTATGAAAAGAAAAAGACGCCCATGTCATAGTCGGACTTTAGTTACTTATCACTCAGGCACAATAAGACCATCTCCAATACTAATACTCGTCCTTCTAACAAACACTCCAGTGACTCCACTATACCACTTCAGCTTTTAACACATCTTTCCCACAAACGGAAGTTAACCAAACATAGATCTTCTTACAAGCACCCATATATTACCTATTAAGTGTTAATATATGTGAGGCTGAGAGGAAATAAATAAAAAAAATTAAATCCACAAGCACCGCTCGCAATCACTAGCAAGACCCAAGGTGAAGCAAACGGTTGCCGCCCCCAACGCTACCCCTTGGAAGGGGGCCACCTGGGCGCGTGTTCATATATTTTTTTTACGGAAAATGTTTTTTTTAGTAACGAATGTATTATTTTTATTCAAATTTTATGCATGTTTTTCCCATCATTCATATATTTTTTTTACGAAAAATGATTAACGCCCCGCTATCCAAGATAACTCTATTGGCTAGTAGACGTGAACATCCGGGAGAGTAGAGAGCATAGTCATTCTCACACGTGCTGCCAATGGCTTTCTAGTCCAATGACATTGAGGTGACCTTAAAGGTCCCAAGTTCGACCCGGACTTATTAGGGTTTTCCCACAGACCAGAGTTGACCAATTTCCTCCAAAATTGATAAATTTAGATGGTGTATCACTGTTCAATTACTCGATGAAGTCGCTAATCGACTGATCCCGTTCAAAAAGAAAAGAAGGGTTTGCTAGGTAGCCCAAGCACATTAGTGGAGAAAATTCATACTTATCAAATCGATAGAGCAATTTTTAACCAAAGATTAGAGTCAAATACAACATATTACAAGCCATACTTTACTTTACTTGGGCTTTACTTTACTTGGGCTGAAGTTTTCAAATGGTGCAAAAGTCCTTTTGCTAGCTTTGTGTCTGTCGAGGAGGCCTTCAGGTTTTGTGTGGATTTGGACCTTAAGACTCCTTCTTCAAAAGCAAGGTATGGTGTGTTCATGATCACTATGTGGTGTTTATGGAAGCAACGAAACAAAGAGCTTTTCAATGCCGGGTGAAAAGGGGTGGAGTCAATTATTATTGACATAAAATCTTTGTCTTTTTTTTTTGTTTCAAGAGGTAAAATCTCTAATCTTGATTGGGATAGTTGGTTATCTTTTCCTGCTTTTAATCATGTAATCTAGCTCCTTGCTGGTTTTTGTTTTTAATAAAGTTTCCACGGCTGTTCGCAAAAAAAAAAAAAAATCCAAATAAAAAAATCGCAAAAAAAAATAAAGTAAAAAAGTTGTACCATAATCCTTCCATCAAGAACATCACTTGGTTGATGATCAATTAAAAGGCTGGAAGTTGATTTGAACATGTTTCAAAAGTCTTCTACCTCAATTCAACTCAAGAAACACCCAAAATCAGATCCAAAACTTGAGCTCAATCCAAAAATAGACACCACAAAACTACTACACACATATGATAAAATTCACAACCTCCTATTCAAATCTTGTGCTAGAAATACCAGATATAGGAGTTCAAAATTGGAACCGGAAGCTCTATAACAGATGACAGATCAGATATTGAAATTAACAAACTGTATTGACTTACAGTAATGAAGAAGACGACTAGAATACACGAACAAAACGGAATAATCTACAAAGCGAATCCCTTCAAGTACTCCGGATCTCGTTTCGCCCGTTCCTGAAACTTCTTAAACCACCGATCCAATATATCCATCGGCACCACCAGTTTGCTCCCATCAACTCCACAAAACGACTGCATAAAGTTGAACAGATTCTCACCTACCTTCATCGCCAGCCGTTCGATCTTCTTCTCGGCGGTTACATCAAGCGAGGGGAGAGAGGATAGGTCTTCAACGGAGACGCCGATTTTGGCGGAGAGAGGGGCGGCGTCGGGGGCGGTGAGGTGGTGGTTGTTGAGACCGTCGCCGCCTGGTTCGGGCCAGGGGAGGGAGAGGACGGCGGAAGGGCGAGCTAGGGTTACGGCGCCGACGAATAGGAAAGGGGAGCCCGGGGATTGGATGTAGACGGCTAGGGCTTTGTCTGGCGGAAGAGTGAAGTTGTTGAGGAGGAATATGCAGACTTCGCGGATCGAATCGTAGGCTTCACCTGCAATGCAATTTGATTTTGATTTTGATTTTGATTTAGAAAGTGAAATCGATTGATTGATTGATGAAAGAAAGAAAGTTTATGAATGAATTTGAGAATATTATTACCGACGAAGGTGTTCATGTCGAGGAGCCAGTGGAAGGTGTCGATTTGGGTGAAAGTAGAGATGTCGAGAGGGAAGCTCCGATTCGGGAAGACAACACCAAACATTTCTTCTTGTTTCTTTCTCTGATTGATGAGTTTCTTGTTCAAAGATTGCAGGATTTCATTTGCTGAGATCACGAATTCGTTCGAGTGGTTTATGTGTCTGACCTAAGAAAATGGAGAAAGATCCAGAAGAATCCAGATGATATAAGTTAGGAAGTGTAAATTTCTTTTTATTTTCTTTTAATAGAGTTTTTAACTTTAGAGTGGGGGTATACCCCATCGGCATCCTTTAAATTATCGGCAATCTTACGGTAAACCATTTCCCTCTTTTCGGCATCTTTATGGCATCGGCGAACTTCAAGGGTTTTCGGCAAAAATATGCCGATGTTTACCGAAGAGTATGTGTGTGATGGTGTGGTCCCTACTTCACAAAACAATCAAATTATACCTACAAACCACTCTACAACCATAGCCTCCATTTCTACAAACTTTTCTCTCCCCTCCTATTGGTTGAAAAATATGATTCAATCTTTTCTTAAACATGCATACCCCCACCCTTATGTTTCCAGTTTAACTCGAAAAGTACTATCGTAGAAACTACTCAATAATAAGGTATAATCGTCTCCCAAACGCAAGAGTCGAGACTTGAATTGGCGACGTTCCTGGAAAAAGCTATCGTCCTACCACTGAGCCAGAAGGTCCATAATACATCTGGTTTAAAAGGGCGAAAACATCCCATAACACCGCCCCTTGGACGTTCCGGGGAGTGGGGCTGGGGGGGGGGGGGTGTTTCGTCTCTCTGTGGTGTTTTTAACGGGTATGAAGACGTTAAATGTAGGACCCCCTTAAACGGTCGACTTTTTGAATTACAAAATAAAATTTAAATTTTCTATATATATTCACCATTCACCACTCATTCTTCTTCTACTTCAACTCTTTATTGTTAATTTTTAACCATGAATCCAAACCAACGAGTCTTCTTCAACCCATATCAAATACCCGTCAACCCAAACCAACAACACGTGTTTTATCCGAATCAACCTCACCCAAACCAACAACTTTATTTCAACCTGAGCCAACAACCGCTTTATAGCCCAAATCAACCCCCGACAAATTGAAACGATTGCTATCGCCCCGTTCCTATGCATGCAAATTGGGGTTTCACTCCTACTTCTCAACAACCCGAACCCAAAACCAAACCAAAGAAAACTTTGAAGAGTTCGTCCTCGAGACTCAAACCAATCCAGAGCCGCAAGTCACACATCCGGCTAAAAGAAAACATAGGAAAAAGGCAACCGAAGAACCGATTAGAAAGCCAAAACAAAAGTGGACGCCCGAGAAAGAAAAGGCGGTCGCTCAAGCTTAGTTCGCCGTCTCCGAAGACGCGACGGTTTGTAAGTGTCACTTTTATAAATTAGAACTTTGTATCTTTTAAGTTTTTTATACAATACTAATATTTTTTTTAACCAATATAGTGACTTTTGGTGACGAGTAAGCAATTATTACACATCTATATACTATCACTAATACATTACACTACCTTTTCATTTTCACACTACTGTCTAATATACTTTTCAGATTTAAAACTCTATACCATTACGAATAGCCTAAAAGTATAGGATGTATTATATATTTTATTATTTTAAGCATAAAGAACTTTTATATACTTATTATCTTTTTTCTTTATAGAGAAGTTCATAGCATAAGTGAAGCATTTTTTTATCACATACAATTATGCATTAACAGAGGGTGTTTTGGCAAAGGTGTATGACCCTTATCTTAGGGTCTTGGGTTTAAGTCCCACTTGTAATAAAAATAATAAAAAAAATAAGGGTTACAAGCTGGGTCAGGAGGTTTTCTCACCAGCAGTGAATTTCCTCTTGATAGGGATTGAAGATGATCGGGTGAGTGGTGTAATATTCCCGTCAGTGATCCAAATTTGCTGTTAAAAAAGACAAAGGGTGTCTCCACTATTCAATGTACGAGGTTTTCATTCAACGCATTTACTTTTTACTTTTACTTTTATGACACGTGCATCCGGTTGTTCTTACGCTACGAGAGAAGTTCATTTCAAAACCAATATTATGTTTGGAACTATGAGAGACACAAAATACATATGTACATGTCACTTTAAATGTGCCGCCGGTTATGTAACCATCTTTGTTTCCTACGTTACGGTCTAAAATTTGATCTTTATTATTTATCGGAAAATTAGAAAGCAACATAAGTGGCGTATTAATGAAATAAAATGAAAATAAATAAATAAATGAACATAATCATGATGAATTGGTTAAGCAAACTTGAAGACTTTCTTGACAAAATATCTTCCAACCTTGTTGGATAATATCAACCAAGGTACGATGCCAATCTGCAGTTCAAAGTTGAGGTAACCCATCAGAACTAATCTTCCATACCAATCAATCATCAACCATCTATCAATGCAAAATGTTAACACAAATTCTGCAAAAATAGCGGTTTTATCTAAAGTAGGCAGAGTAAGCCTAGAGCTTATTGCTGAGTGCAGTGGGTGTTGCATATTGTTTGAGTGCAAAATCTGAGACGCTTATGGCACAAACTACTTGTGAACTTACATGGCTATGTAAACAATTGGTTGCTCAGTGTTTATTTTTAAAAGGATTGAGGCGCTTCGCATCTATGTAAAACCTAAGAGCTTTATGTACAACCTAAGAAGCTCAGGGGGCGTTTGGTTCGTGAAATGTAATGGAATTGGAATTGTAAAGTTTTCCTTTTAAAGTTGTGCTTAGTTGGGTTATCGACAAATTTAAATTGGAATGAATTCCTTTAATCAATGGAATTTGACTCCATGTAACTTTCCTACGTTAAAGGGAATGATTTCTAAGGAATGTTAAAATAGTACTAAATTCCATTGATTAAAGGATTTCATTGCATTTCAAATTCCTTCGTTACCCAACTAAGCACAACTTTAAAAGGAAAATTTTGCAATTCTAATTCGAATACATTCCACGAACCGAACGCCCCCTCAGTTTTATGTACAACCTAAGAACCTCCATACAACAAAAGAAGCACTTCAAGCAACACCTCCAGGAAAGGCGCTTGCCGCCTCTTGCAGGTCTGCTTCCTGAGATCGCGCCATTACATACCACTTCACACAGGCTGAAGCCTTTTGATCATTGCCTCCATCGTGCTTTTTTAAAACCAATGCTCTATGAGATAACTATTCATATTGCAAATAATATGGTAATCCATAAAAGGACTGGGTATATAGAAATAGAAACCATTGTGGGACTAGCCTACTTGGTAGAGGCTAGTGCCTCTTAGTTGGAGGTTTGGGGTTTAAAAACCCAGGCATGACATCATTTGAAGTAATTTAAGATCAGTAGTTTGCCGTTCCGAAAAAAATATAGAAATAGACCATCATTTCACTCTATAAAAACTAGAGGATGATGTCTTTCCAAAGGGCTACCTCGGAATAGGAAAGTGCTACCATTGTGTGCCCCATAAGTTTGGTATGGCTTTCTATACACAGATATTACATATGTATGTTTGTATATATTATATAATATCTTCCCTTCAGTTTCAATTTATTTTCACAATCAAATATTGAGTCTCTATTCTCTTGTCTTAAGTGATTAGTGTGATTGCATGAATTAATTAAACATTATAAACAAGAAAGTCAAAGTTGGGTTACCATCACATTGTCATTGAAAGAAGGTGTAGCTGTCCAAGATAAAAACCAACCTGCATTGGAAGGATGATTGAAGTATGTTAGAACATAAATATAGAAAGTAGGCTAATACTATAACAGGCCTATGTCGTTTCACTTAGATTAGGGTGACTTGTATGTATTTGTAATACCTTGTCTTTTACTGAGATACGTACAAATCAGTTTGATTTCTCTCTTATTCCACCATACTAGAGCAAGCGTCTCGTAAAAAATATTTTCGAGTTAAGGATCTTAATTAGCAGTTTAAGATTGGCACCCAACAGTTTCTAATAATGTTGTATGCTAGCAAACACAAGTAAATATATAGCAAAATAGCTCAAGGTAAAAATGGATGGATGCTCTATCATTACAAATTACAAGGATAAGAATGGATTACCAAACGGCTGCACAAGTTCTTTGGATATAGCAGCCACAGGAACACGCCAAAACCACAGGGTAAGTAGAGTAAACACAACAATCTATAAGAAGAAGATGTAAGTATTTGTTGCAAGCTCATTATGGCAAACACAGTATCGAAATGAATAGCAGGAGGACCTTTGAAATCATTAGAACTCTCTCATATAACCCAAATGACGATTTCATCTCCATGGAATGTGACTCTTGACCTGCATAAAGTTTGTTGTAAGATTCACCTAGAAACGAAAAAGAAGGATCCAGATTTGTAACTTTTAGTAAGAAACAAAGTAAAACAGCTGAAGCCATGACCTGCACACGTTTCCCAAACAGTTATGGTGGTTCATATACTAAAGGACCCATATCTACACTAAGTAGAAGGAACAACCAATAAATGTAAGATCAAACAGACTGGAGTTTAGCATCTTTTGGTGTTTACAATCTCGTAAACAGTTTTATTCTTAATATTAAATCATATGTTCTGATAGTAGCTTTCATAATCATGTTCTATACAGTGTTTATTCGTGAAATTCATAGGGCCTGAATGATTATATTGGCCCTAATCTTCTTGGATCGTGATTGCAAACAACAATCGAATAGAAATTTACTGGAAATCAAAATACGTACATTACTTGTTCTTGTTTGACATCATACATATATACACACCGACATCAATGAAGGGATACGTCCCTTTTATCAATCGACACCAACAGTTTCTAGGTTTGTAACTTGACACAAACCACCATAAACTATTTACATAATGACATACTAACTAAACCTTGACTTTAACTAATTACAACAACGAGCTTTCTAACTTTAAATACTTGAAAGTGAATATGATTAACCTCACAGATTATATTGAAGAAATATAAACCGAACATGAACATGAACATAAACATAAACATAAACATAAACATAAACATAAACATAAACATAAACATAAACATAAACATAAACATAAACAGGGGTTGGAAGTCATCTCTCCCAAAACTGGTTACTATAAAGAATCTAGGCTTGTGTCTTCTAATGATGCTATATATGACGTAATTAAAAGACATATTCACACAAGATAAACATCTACTAACCCCTATATAGAGTTATTTTATTTATCATGGAACATTGAAACTATATAATTTCTCAATTTCACAAATAAACCCCACAGAGCATATTTTGGGGAAAAGACAAGCAAAAGTATTGACAGGCCACCGTAGACGACTCTTTCTGCCTACCTTAAATTTTCCCGTTTGGACAGGCTACCCAATTTTGCCATCTATATTGTCAAGTCACGTTAGAGTGCTATTCCATTTTAAGTACACCATCCTAGCATTACTCTAAGAACAATGAAATAAAAGTAATAGTGTGCCTAGCAGCATATAGTTTAGATAGTAAATCATAGATCTCTGCTATAATAATCAGTGTATATGTTAAGAAGCAAAACAAAATTTTCAAGGTGGCAATTAAAACCCATACACCTAGAATTCGCCGATTTGGATTATATTCTTAAATACACTACAACAGATTAGCCAACAATATAAGCTTTTCTAACATATTTACACATAAAGGTGTAGCATTGATTAATCCTGTGAAGATATTGGGTGTCACAAGATTTGATCTAAAAACTTCTAATTGTGGACAAATATTTATCCACACATAAAAACACGAAAAACTTTTTTACACAATTACATGCATAAAGTTTTTCTTGGCCTTTTATAATCTTTCACACTGATATACACACAATATGTTTACAAGTTTCTAAGTGCTAATAGTTTCACGAAAAAAATACACATATCTGTTAGTATGACGAAATGAAATGTACAGAATTCTGCAGTATAAATGGGTAAAAGTTAAAATGAAAGCCAGATGTGCAACAGGTTAAAGCAGTCAAACTTTGCTAATTTGCTTTATTCTTAAAAGTTATTTTTATAACACTGTTACACTGTAGTTTTCTAATCATATATAAAACACAAATTAATTTCAAAATTTATAAGAAAGAAAAAAGAGAGTTAAGGTGTAAAGCCAACCAACCCATTTTAACTGCCATTAACAAATTACGAATGTTGTACCGTCACCCAACCCGCCCATTCCACCACCTTTAAAGTCAACAACAACAATAACTGTACCCGGTATCCCCCTCATAGCAAAAGCTAATGGCAGGGTTTGGGAAGGGTGAGATGTAAGCAAGCCTTTACCTCTAACCCCGGGTAAGAGAGGATGCTTCAAGAGAGGCACAACACATTTGGATATAAAGCTACCAATATCAAAAGAGAAGGTGAAAGGGTAAGTAGCAAGAAATATAATACCATCAAACAACACAAAAACATAAAACAAGTATGACAATAGCATGCAAAATCCACATAAAGAGCACCACCTTTAAAGTCAAAGAAGGTTAAATTTAGAAACAACAGAATTCAAAGAATGTAGCAAGTAACTAACATACTTTTTGCAAGTTCCTTCTCCTTAGCTGCTGCTGTTCTCCTTAGTTTTGCAGCTTGAGCAAATGTAGAAGGCCTAGATTGAATGATGGGAAAGATGTTTTACATATGCAGTAACCAAAGTTGTGTCCAAGTATATAAAGATCTAGTTTTTCTAAAGCTGACTATTAAGCCCAACTGTTTTCTTGATGATAATGATATAAAATTCATAACATAAACAACAAAAGTTGTACGCTTTATGGTGACACTGAAAGTTGTTTATATACGCATCAGGAGTTCAACCGCTTTTTCCCTTGTAAATAACCAGATGCTAGAGAAAGACTTTTTTACGATGATTTTCTCAACAAGTGTTCAAAGTTTCTAATGTGGACAGATTTGAGGAGTTGCAGAGCACTAATGCATGGATAACATATGATTATATGAAGTTATGAACTTTAGACATGCATAACTGTTACCAAGCATGAAAGGTCCTAATGGGACGCTAGTCTGGGCCTTTTTGCCACAAAAACAAATCATATGGGGATCCGGATTTCGACTTTCCCACACATTTTTACATTTTGTATTTATTTAATTCTAAATTTAAACTGTGTGAAATCAAGGATCTCATCAATCACATTCCTAGGTAAGGAATTTCGAAAATATGGTATACAAAGCAAGGCAAAAATACATAGCTAAGTGATCCCAAAAAAATATTGCCAAAGAAAGGGGTTGGTTGAGTAAAACTGCTGAGATTACTAACTGTGACAACGCAGCTGCCTCTTTCAACAGTCTCTTGATCTCAGAACGCAACTGCAGATCCTTCTCGCTCATGGATGCTTTCTGTAATAGGACAAAAAAGTTATTTGTTCTTACAACTAAACTGATCCTCAGAGATACAAAGGACCCTTCCCAAGTAAATCCATGCTTTTGATTGAAGAGTATAAGCTAGAAAAACCGTTATATTGTTGTGATAATTACCCATAAATAATATACTAATATACAAGCTGAAATTCCATTGTCATTAAACATAATAAATATATGTATGGATAAGCATAAGAATGAATTTTAAACACATTCTTCGGCACAATTGTGTGTTAATCTAAAACTGATTATTGATAAAAGAAATTTATGAAAAACAAGGTGGGCATGTAACTGAGTTTCTATTTAACTTACAACTGACGCTATGTACATCCTCAACATGCTTGAGTCATAGACCATCATAGGATAAGTATGTTGCATGTGTTTATTATGAGTCCTTTGAATATTATTTTTTTATTAAAAACAGAAAAGATTGTTTACACCTAATGTGTGAGAGTCTTGAACATCACAAAAGTTTGTAAGATGACTCCCCCTCCCCTTCCCCTTATAACACTACAAATTGCGGGTATTCCATTGTTTTATTATTTCCACACCTTTCCTCATCCTCTAGTCCTGATATCTTTTACTCTATGTATCCCCCATTTTGAGTTTACTAGACTTGTGTATGATCAATCCAATCGATTTATATAATAGATTCTACAAAGACCATTCTGAGTTCCATGAAACACAAAGTGATAAATAATCCATGAGGTGAGGATGAGCAGTAGCACGCCTTCAGCAGCTACCCATATAGCGTTTTCCAACCATGTCAATGGTTACGTCTTCTTTTTTTAATACATAAGCATGTCCCTATTTGTCTATGGCTCTATTCATACTGCATTCCATCTCCAAAGAAAAATGTTCACCCTTGCTTTAATGCCCAAGTACAATAAATCTACGCTTTAGTAAACTCAAAAGAAAACTCACCAAATAATGCAAGATATATCAAGATCCCTACCTTCCCAGAAAGCTAGAAGTAAACAAAACTATTAAACAAGCCCTACAGAAGATGACCGCCATTCACTGTGCTCACTATAGTTTTGCCAACATCCTCCTCCCTTTAACCTATTTTTATGAAAGCGGTCCTATAGTAGATGTGTTTATGGTTTTCTTCAAACTTGTCACATTAATGTTTGTTTAGTATCACAGATTGTACTGCAGGGAAGAAATGCTTAAAAGGATAAAAATAGGGTTTAAAGGATAAGGAACTGAAGTTCATTAGGTTGGTGATTCTGGGTCAAGATTGTTGACCCCAATCCTAAACCCAATGCATATAGCCATGACGTTCTAAATTTAATCTAGGGGTGTATTGTGATAACAAGCTATCTTAAATCCATTCTGGTGTGAGTGAACACCGGTGACTCCAAGACTAGACATATGATTGTTAAGAATGACAAGGTGAAACCTCTCCTTCAAAGAGTTGGCTCAAATATTTACTTTAGTAGAAATATATCATATACTATCCATTATGACAACGGCCAGAATGGCATATCTAACAACAGGGAATTGATTGATAGTTTCTGGCGAAGAAAATTTTGAGAGTTTCTCCCAACAAGCGAGATCCTCACTTTCTCCAAACATAAGAGTCTAAACCTTTTTCTGACCAACCTGTAAGCAAGACCAAGGCCAGCCATTCAACTTTATACATGAAGAACTGAATTTTGTATGCATACACCCTCTTTCTTGAACTTAAATTATGAACTTAGGTTATGTTAATAATATTATGTTTTATTAAGTTTATGTCAAGTGGGTCAAACATTTGGGTGTCTCGTACATATGTCAAAGTCAATATGTGTCAGATTTGTAATGTTTAAAGAAGTCACTATGTTAGGGTTAGAAAGCGTTCAAAAAGTGTCGTCTAGAGAAGGTGCGATGAAAACGGTTTGTTTCATATAAATATGGTGTCAAAATTTATTGTTTAGCATGTGTCTTTATATCTGTGTAATCAGAACCAATTTGATAATAAAAGTGTAGAAGTATTAGTGCTTCTTAATAATCTCGTTCATATCATTGTACAATGTACATATGATGCTTCGATTTCCAGCACTCCCATAATACTTCTCCAGCCTCCAGGTAAAATAAAATAGGCATAACCATCAAAATACCATAGCATCTACTGAGCTTCTTCTTAAGTAGTATTTTGTAAACTATCCAACCCAACCTTCAGCATCTGCCAACATGGTTCATTCTCCCCTAAATTCATACCAGAAGGATGAAACTTCAGGCTAAATTAAGATTCTCATCAATCATAAACCTAGCAATAATTAGTTTCAGAACAAACATCCCCTATTCCGATCGTTCATCATGTGGTTTGGAATCTGAAGGTTGCAGAATAGGGTTCAAAATCCAGAGATAATTTTACACGGTAGGATTTCTCAATTAACAATGCCATCCGATGAAAACCTAAAATATTAGCGACTACAACATGAATGTGAGAAAACAAAACAAAACCTAATTGCTGGCGATTCGACTATAAGAAACAAAAGATAGAACGAAAACAGATAATGAACGATTGATCATATCAGAACGAAAAAAGAAGAGAATGAAATAGCGGTTGAATCGAAATGCATGAAATTTTACCCGCTTATTGAGTGCTATGAACTTGTCAAAGAACTGGAAGCCCGTTGCGATGAAGAATATGAATATCGCTTTTATTGATTTTCCCTGATCGTCTTCCATCTCTACCTGTTATCACAAATCTGATTCGGATTCCGATCATTGAATTTTGATGGAGTCCGCCTAATGTTGTTTTTGGTAGATTTTGTCACTGTTCACGTTATAATCCTGTGGGATATAAAATTTTAAATTACTCATCATAAAGATGTTATAACCACTATCATAACTAGAGGTGAGTGGTTGCCTCATATGAATGAGAGATCCTAGTAGTAAGTGTAATTGAAAAATCGGTTGCGCTGTGAGAAAATGGTTTAATTCTTCTCCTACACCTCTCATTTTTAACTTAAACTCTAAATATGTGATACACCCCATATTAAAGGTTGACTTGTCTTATCGTACTCCATTAGAAGAATATTTAGGGTGAAATTTTTAAAATTTCATGTCGGAACGCCATGTATCAAATGAAACGGGGCGTTTTGGGTAAAAAAACATAATGATTACTGGTCCACTTCACCGGTACGGATGATCAATACGAAGGACAATACGCTGCATATCATCTGACACGCGGCATATTGATCTAAATTATTTGAGCAGATGGGTGGTGATGGCTTGTCTGATAACTTGTATCTTACGCCCATATCACTTGATACGCCGCATATTGATATAGAACTAAAACCTCATAAATTGAAGTTGTCTTAGATCGTTTAAAGACACAAACCCTTTCCATTCCCTTTCCATCTCCAGATTCTTAAAGTTTCTTCACATATGTTTATCGATATTGTTGAATACAATGAGTTCCAGCAACATCCAGTCGTGGAACGTACGATCGATTAACGAGACCGGGAAAGGATTAATGGTCGATGACGCATACAATGTTAATCCAGGGTATTTCACCCTGGAAATATTTCATTACGGTCATTTCACATATTCCCCGGGAAGAAGGTTCGTGAAAGGGCTTTGTACTCTTTGCGATTACTGCGATGTCGGCGAGTTCAGATATTCTGATATGGCATTAATCATGCCACACCTGGGCTATGAAAATAATAACAACATGTGGCTTTACTATAAGAAACCCTTTTTTTGATCATGACTGTGGTCTAGAACCATTAAGGAACAATGAAGACGTTGGTCGGCTAATTGGTTACATCGATGAAGACATAAGGAGACTGGACCTGTATGTTGTTAATAAAGAGTTAGGCACAAGTAGCAGCAAAGATTTCCCAAAGACCCGGGTAAACTTTCTAGGTGAAAACTATGTGGCCAAACGAAGGTCATTCCCAAAGTTTCATCAAAATTTAAGATGAACCATCTTAAATTTGATTATATTATGTTGGTATATGTAAAATGTCATAATTTGTTGCGATATTTATGACCATTTTCCAATTAATTCAAAAAACGAGTAGTTGACCCACCCGCGCGTTGCGGCGGGCAACCTATTTATGACCGAAGTAGTTATTAGCATGACGACAGAGTTACGGCTGATGAGTAATTACCTGTGTTTTGTGGCCTGCGATGACCAACATTCTTTATGCAAGCGACACATGAAGTAATACAGTAACAAACTTCTAATGAATGAAAAAATGCATACACCCATAGCGGCGTCAGGCAGCTATGTTGGTGCAATTCATGGCGGATGTATCCATATAAAACCAGAAAAAAAATCTTAAGAAGCCTATATAAATGGACAACTTCTCTTCCTTGACCACCACCAAATAACATTGTCAGCATGCTTGCATCCACAGTAGACAGCATTGCCTCCGTCAGCCTCTTTATAAACCTGATATAATAATTAGACTTGTTAGAAGTTCGAACTATATTGCCAGATGCATCAAGTGAAAAAATATAGTGCATAGTATATAGCCATGACAGAATAATGAAATTGTTTTAAGAGTTTATGTGATTCCTCTAGCTCAATGAACATTATTAGTTCACTAAGAACTCTTCAATCATGCAGTTCATAAAATAGGTACAATTAATAGTGAATGTAGATAAACCTTGAGAAGGGAATGATACCTTAGATCGTTATTGGAGCAAAACTGCGCACTCTTTTGAAACATTTCTTTCAATAAAACAGTTCCTTCATATAAATAAAGAACAAAATCATAAAAGCAATGGATTTTGATAAAGTATACCTTAAGTGTAAGACCATTTTAATATATAAGTGAGTTCACAAATGGTGGTTCATTTTAAATAAATAACATGAGCTTAAGAAGTAATTCTTCAGCATATAAGAAAAGGAAGTTTCAAATTCAAAATTAAATTAAATATTTTCTGTGATTCATCCGACTTGGTGTAGTCTGTAGTCGATCTCTCTTAAGTGTTAGTCATCAGTAATTAAAATCTTAGATTTTCTCTTTACAGTTGTACCCCAAGGTTGTCAGTTTTTTATCAGGCTAATAGCTCATCGCCTAAATTAATATTTTATGTCTTCTGTCTTAATCTCTATATGATTCTTTCTTGCCTAAACCATAGAGAATATTTCATTTGATTTAAACTAAATTAACCTATGATTCTACTAATTGTTTTTTTTTTATTTCTTTTTGTGTTCTAGAAATCTGAGATCTAACGTACAACAAAGATGTAGAAAATTTCAAAGCAGCAAAGCTCTAGATGCTTAGATAGATTTATGTTGTAGCAAGTGTGTGAGATCAGAAAAAAAAACAAAAACAGTACAAAATCATGCAAAATTGAAGTTTCCTTTTGTTAAATTGAAGTTTGTTCACGTCTGGGTTTTAAAAGAAGAATAATGTTGATTTGTGTTGAATAGTTTATATGGTTACTATGTTTTTTAATTCTTTGTCTTCTGCAAATCTAATAATCATAAGAAATGAAGAAATCATGTTCACTCAACAACATAATGCAACAAATTTCAACAGTGAATATGAGAATAATCTTACCTGAAATTACCACACCATTTCCGACGATCAGAACTATTGCTCATTTAAATGTATATTGAAGACAACATATGTGAACCTCAACTCACTATCTCTGAAGATTATCACACCCTGGACCAGATCTATCTATGGGTAACTGGTATGTGCAGGCTCATTTAAGAGCATGCACATTTATGCCATGAGTCCAATGCTGCCTGCAATTAAGATTAAAGTGTCATAGCTCTTTAACACAAACAAAAATTAGCAGGCAAACATTCAGGAGGAATAAACTCAACAAAAAAAAAACATGAAATATGAGAATCGATTTAACACCATCAAAAAATCACAGTAGAATAAAAGATGATTACAATAAATTATCGAAACCCTAAAGACCAACAGTTGGGAATCTAATTCGAACATTGCCTAAGAAGGTGTAGAGTGGAGCACATAATGTTCAAGAAGAAAGAAACAATGCAACATTGAATCAGATACTAACCACACTAAAACATGACATATACCATTTTCAAAATCTCCGAACTAAACCAAAAAAACAAAGTATAAGAATTGACCTAACAATCACAGAGGAATAATTAAACTCAAAGGCAACGTACCAGAGGAAGAGGCAGAGGAAAGCAAAATGTGGCAAAGACAACAACAGTAGACTGCCAATGGAATTTCATTTTGGTATAATGAGGTTAATGTTATATCTGAAAAGGAAACCATGGTCACACCCATTTCATACACCTAACAAAGAGAAACGAAAATTAATCTAACCTTAAGTAAAATCCACCCAAGTCATGGCACATGGAATGCATGTTCATGTTGCTTCACCGTGCCTATGCCAGAGCTGTAGTATATAAATCTATGAGATGTGTTTTAGCGAACTCAAGTTTTGTTAGCATCATCAGAGAAGTAAATACAATAAAAATTTAGGTAATATAAGCATGATTGAAAGTAATCAATAAAGATACTACATAAATAGTATTAATCTAAACTACAGATTCTAACTGGACAAACATTAGTGTTATTTTTAAAATTTAAGCTATCAAAATGAAACCCCTGCACATGTAAAATTTATGCAACCAAAAAGAAAAAGTCTAAAACCAATTGAAAAGTACCATAATATAAATCATGGCATACAAAAGATTGGCGAAAATACCTGATGCTACATGACGGCATACAACAAAATGAAACCCCTGCACATGTAAAATTTTACAATTCACAAATTCTAAAATTTAGATGAAGACATCATATAAATTATAATTCAACAAAGCTTCTTTAGCTGAGGAAAATAAATATAAAAAAGGGCCAGGATGTGAAGGCCACGCACTGTACTATAACCGGAGCCAACAAATTCGGAGGCCAGACCAAGAACAAAATCGTTATCGGAGGTGATCAAAGTCCGACCAGAACAACAAAGGCATAATGCAGATCTGGATCTCCACAGACCTAAAAAATGGAACATGAACTCAAAACAACAGTCCCTAACCACAGCCATACGGCGGTAAAAAATGCACCACGTCGTCCACCACACAGATCACCAATAAAATGCTATCAACAACATTAAACTTTAACAATATGTGGCTCAAATCTGTGATGGCGAGCAAAGAATTAAACCTACCATGGCTGCAAATCTACTTGCCACGCCAAGATATAGATTATTGTATCTCTACTCCAACCAGAACAGCCAAACAAAGGGATCTCATCACAGCCAAAATACAAACAGTAGACAAAATAAAGAAAGCATGTCTAAATCGATTGAGAATCATCAACCTATACAGGTCTCATCTTGTCAAACATGCAATCTCGAACGATAATCACCGTCTCCTTTACACCCCTCAATCCCAAAAAGTAACAATGCCTAGCAAAGGAGAAGTCACCGGCAAACCATAAAACAACGGAAGTCGGCGACAACCCAACACCATCACCAACAGATCTAGATCTGCATAGAGATAGAGAGAGATAGAGAGAGAGGAATCGTTCACGTGTAGAGAGAGAAAAGGGAGGCCAAACTGGCCACCGTCACAGAGACCGGCAGCAGCGGCGGTACCACCGAATCACCTACACATCAGTTCAAGAATCTCAATCGGCGATGAAGAAACCATAAAACCCATCGCATGAGAGAGAAATGAAACCGGAGAGGAGATGAAAGAGAAAACCACTATCAAAATGGTGGTTTCTTGAAACTAACAACCAAATACCACATATCCTTTCCTTATCAACATAATGTCAATAAGAATAAGGACTAAAATTGCCCAAAAAACAAAATGTTGTGGTCAGTTTTCAAGAAACCAAAAGAATACTATTGATCTTTCAAATTATATTGTATTATATATAAATAACTGTGTTTCAAATAAACCCCAACAATAAATTTACAAACATTAAAAACATTAATTCTGGTAAAATATTATCATTTATATTATTTAACCGATTGTTTTGCAAACATTGAAAAGGCCCAATCAGTATACCCGTTGCCCAGATAACGTGGTAGCAGTATTGTAACCGATCGTTGTGCAATTGGAGACCTTGCAGAACGAAAAACGGACTTTTTTTTAACATTCGCAAATCATTGTTTAATCGATCAACGTGTTGGATAACTAGAGGTTAACGTAAATGGATATATTTTCAACTGACGTAAATGTATACCAGAAATACTGTCTGCATTTAATACATGGTGTGTGGGTGCGGTAACGACAAACATTGACATAAACGTTAACTGAACGGCTTACAATGTTTACGCGATATTATAGAAAACTGCGTCTGCATTTAGAGTTTGAAATGTAAATAAAATTATCTTCCATACTAAAAAAAGGTAGACGTTGTACGTAACAAGATTAAAACAACCTTTGAATATTTATTGAAAACTAAATACGTAACTTAAGAAAGGACAAACGGTAAAAACGTTAAGTCATCCAAACCGTTGTTGCCACTCTCTTAGCCTCCTTCGTACAGTCGTGGTGTCTTCACGTGGGCGGTTACCACGGGTCCTTGGCAAGTCTATGCCGGTACGCCAGGTTAACTCGCTGGCACAACATAGAGGCACATACTCCTGTTATCGTTTGTACTGTTGTACGATGCCAGGAAACTAGCATTCTCATCATTTTTTAAGGGATGCAACCCCATGTCAAGATCAAGACCGGGGGTCTTATAGTAAAACCACATGTTGTTGAGATTTTCACATCCCAGATCTTGCATGATCAACGTTATATCAAAAAATACAAACGTTGCTGCTTGTACGTAATCAACTTGAGTAAAGACACCGCTCTCGTATTTCCTCCCCGATAAAGCTGTGAATTGACCAAATGAAAGATTTCGAGGGTGAAATAATCCGGAATACGTGAGTATATGTCATCGACAATTAATCCTTCCTCATACTTATTTATCATACGTATCGACCATGAGCGTTTGTTGGGTGAAGTCATCGTTCTTGTAGAGATATGAAGGTTGTGATAGCTGAATGAAAATGCTAAAACTTGTGATATTAATAGTATCAGGATATAGTCGTTGGAAACATATCCTTTGGTGATGTAGTCGTTGAAAATATATCTGTTGGTGACGTAGCCATTGAAAATAGATCCGTTGTAGATAAAGTTGTTGTAATAAATTATATTTGGCTCTAAAGAATGTATGTGCTTTGTATGACTTGCATTTAGAAATGAAAAATTTATTGATGAAACGGTAGCAGTACAAATACAAGAATTAAACGAGATGATATTAAATCGCTAAACACGCCCAGTGCCTAGTTCAAATACAATTATTCAACCATTTGCAAGCAGTAGGTCGTACATGTCTCCTTTAACCTCCCATCCATAGCCCATGAGTTTCCCTCTACCAGTTTGTGCATTAGCATGCAAGCGAGTATGCCGGAGTCAGGACCTAGGCCGGTAGAGTATGTTAGTAGATACTCCTGGTTAGCCGCAAACGAGAACATTTTCTGCGTCGAGCCCATGTAAGGTCCGTTCTACCTTCACCAGTATTTTATACCCTTTAATTTGTATGAAGATACACATGTAAATCAGTTGGACTATTGTTTACACTTCGTAAATCTTCAAGGTAGTAATAATATTATGTGTCATTAATTTTTTGAAACATTTGTATACAGAGGGTGAGATTACATATGTAAATGGATACTTACATATGTAAATGGATTTTTTTACATATGTAAATGGGGATACTATGAATTTTATGTAAATTGATACTTTTAGTAAATGGATAATTTTATATATGTAAATGGGGATCATTTGAATTATAATTCATTGAAGTTAGGGGGGGGGGGGTGGTGGTTGTTTAACTTTAATTTGTATTGTGATACATATGTAAATTAGTTAGAATATTGTTTAGACATTAGGGAACAATAATATAAAAAGGAAGGGGAATTAAAACAAAGAAAAATATTAAACTTATTAGAATTTACATATGTAAATTACTTGAATTTACATATGTAATATGTTGTCAGCGGAATGTATAATAACAGTAAAACATTTTTATATCTGTACTTTTTCATGTCTTGCATTGAAAAAGTAATAGACAAAAAATAAAGTAAGAAAGACATACTAATTTTTTTTGAACGGCGATGTGGATCACTGACGGGGGATTTTAAACCGCCCACCCGATCATATCCGATGGCATACTGCCAGTTCGGGAGGAAACCAACCACAGAGGGTATCGGGACTGGGTACCCTGGACCTACCAAGCGTGGAGTAAAACCCCCCAGGAGCAAACACTTATAGGCATATTGCCTTTCAACAAATGCTGCTCCCATGACTCGAAACCGGGACCTTTGGTGTAGGAACAAGTGGGATGTCCACTGGGGTAAATCCCAGGGACAGAAAGAGATACTAATGATTGTGTGAATGTGCGTCTTGAAAATAAAAAAGAAGAAAAGAAAAAATGTGTGTATGGTTAAAAACTTGGATAGAGAAAAATAGTAATGATTGTGTTTCTTGAAAGTTGAAAAACGTGAAAAAAGAAATTAATTAAAAGAGTTAATTATGGTTTGCGTCCCTGTGGTTTGTTAACCTTTGTCACCTGAGTCCAAAGGTTGAAAAATTTCCGTCTGACACTCTGTGGTTTGCATTTTTATACGATTTGAGTCCTTTTGGCTAACGGGGTTAATTTTTTCTGTTAAGTCAAGAGGTATTTCAGTTAATTTGCATTTGAGGGCTAACTATGTAATTTTGTATGTTTTAAAGGACTATTTCTATAAATACTCAAACTAATTAAAATAAAAATAATAAAGCTCTTGATTCCTCCTAACTTAACCGCCGGCTACAACCCCATTCCTATCGGCTACTTCACCGACCACCTGCAACTTCACCACTCAACGCCACCACCCTAGCTACCACCAATCTCCGCCACCACCAAATCCGAACCCAAATCGCTACCACCAGTTATCACACGATAGTTTTAAACGATTACGTCACCAGTTATCACCATCAAGTCCGAACCCAAATTGCTACCACCATTGCCACCGCCACCACTTTCTTCCATCGCCGTCGTCGGCTCTCCTCTGTCACCGCCACCAAACCTGAAACACAAGAGGAAGATCTCATCTAACAACAATGGTGGAAACGTGATGAGTAACAATACAGAAATCATCAATGGTCGGAGGTGAAGATTGAACATACCCGTTTTGCTCTGCCTTTGCTCCGCCTTGAAGTGTGAAGAAAACACACAAAGGACGCATCTACGCTGAAAACCGTCCCTTTCACTTACAATCAACAATTACATCCATCCATCCATCCATCCATCATATATATCTATAAGTAAGTTTAATTAAAATCGAAAATTAGGGTTGTTTACCTTGGAGCCAATTTCAGAATTGTAATCATACTTCTCAATGTCGGAGTGAAAATCCTCAACGGTGAAGGCAACCAAGGCCTACTGAGTGGAGGTAGTGTCCTTGATAGGCGGCCGTTGGAGATAGACGAGGGACACCTCAATCCACCGATTTGAAGTTGTTGCGCCGCAGCTGCGTCATCATCGTCTCCGCTGTGTCGTCATCGACGTGCACGGGAGTTAAGCCAACGTCGTCAGTTTCGGCTGCGTCGTCATCGTCTCCGCCGCAACCGCACTCCGACCTTAATCAAGTCCGGCATCGCCCCTGGCCTCGTCAGCTTCACCGCCGTACCTTCAGCCTCACGGCCGTGAAACGGCGTCGATTTCTCCGTTAATTTCTCCTCCTTATTCATTCCCCGATCTTTGAGTTGCTATTTGATACGTGTCGACTTGTCCTCAACTTTCACACATCCTATTATGGCATCAAAATAGAATGGCTTCTTCCACTTTTGCATGATCTCCTAATCTTTAGCAACAAGCAGTTTTCTTTTTGTATTTATACTCCATGTCAGTTTCATTTTTTAGTAAGAAGAAATTGAATCAAAGTTTAGTTTTAATGTCTTGTTCTATTTAAACTTTATGGAGCCTAACCCACTCTACGGGTCAATATCTTTGGAGACTAGCCATCTCGAACCGGCTACATCACTATTCTTCGTCATAAATATAGGTTTAATTTGGCGGAATGCCGGTAGCAGGGGCTAGGCTGTGAGGTTATTATGTTAATAAAAAAAATAGGGTTTAATTTGTATTAGATATTTAAATAAAATATATGTTTAAGTTAATTATAAAAGGAACCCCTATACATTAGATTTTGCATAACTATTCCTATATGTGCAAATTGACTGAAATACCTCTTGACTTAAAAGAAAATTTTAACCTTCTTAGTCACAAGGACTCAATTCACAAAGAAATACAAACCACAGAGTGTCAGACGAAATTTTTTCAACCTTTGGACTCAGGTGACAAAAGTTAGCAAACCACAAGGACGCAAACCGTAATTAACTCTAATTAAAATAATTAGTTAATTAAAGTAAAAATGTAGAACCAATTTCAACAATTCAAGTGATGAGATCAAAGTCTAGGAATGAGTTTTAATGGTTTTATCAACTTAAACTTAAAGAAGTATTCAAAATATTCATGCCCTGTATATATACACACATATACTCATAAGATAAGAGAGTTCTCAATTAAACAAGACCCTATATATATAGGGTTAGGTTTAAATGAAAACTTTTTCTTTTAAAAACTTTTGAAAACCATTCTGAACCACTAATTTTCAAGGGGAAAGCATTCAAATTCATGGGGGGATTTCCATATATATAAACTAGTGACTTAGAATGGTTCTCAAAAGTTCTCAAACCAAATTGGTTCTCAAATAATCCTCTCCCTATATATATATCATTATATATAGCTATTTCTATGTGTATATATATATATGTAGGTTTACTTTTATATATTAGTACAAGATTTGGCAACCCGCATGTTACCACGAGGATAACTCGTATACATAAAACAGTTGAATTGCTATAACGCTATCTAGAGAAGACGGAAATAAAAAATATGTAACGATCAAAACGCTTCAAACAAAAAAGTTTGTTACACCACCAACAAAACACCAACTACTTTGCCAAACTCATTTAGCTAAAAGAAAAAAAAACAAAAACTTTATAAAAAGCAAAAAAAAAAAAAAAAAAAAAAAAAAAACTAAGAAATAATAAAGAAGCAAGGAAAACTGAAAAATGAGAAACAAAAACTACAAAAAATACTTTAGAACTTTTTTTTAACGACAATTTTTATTATTGGAGCTAGCAAGAATTTAAAACCTCCACCTCAGAAACCGTTACAAAAACATCATGAGAGTTACATTTATATTCCTCCAACTGTTTAACCTATTTCAATGCATTACTGTTTTTGTAACGGTTTTTAACATCAAAAAATGAGAAACAAAAACTATAAAAAGTAGTTTAGATGTAATAATATAATAAGGGGTTTCTTAGGGACACCCCCCTCTCCCCTTTTTTAATACACCAGCTCTATACGTGAAGGATAGGGCTACCCTTCACGTATAGGAGGGGTGTCAAAATAAAGCAGCTCCCATTTCTTCCTCCCCTTCACGTGTAAAGGGGGTGTAAGAATTAAGGGGTGAAGGATAAACATATCCTTCACGTATAAATGTCAGAGCATGATAGTACAACGTCAGGGAATGTCGGGGGTGTGTTGGGGGATGTCTAAGAACCCTCACGTAGAGCTCTCTACGTGAAGGTAAGAATTAAGGGGTGAAGGATAAACTTATCCTTCACGTATAACTGTCAGAGCATGATAGTACAACGTCCGGGAATATCGGGAGTGTGTGTCGGGGGATGTCTAAGAACTCTCACGTAGAGCTCTCTACGTGAAGGTAAGAATTAAGGGGTGAAGGATAAACTTATCCTTCACGTATAACTGTCAGAGCATGATAGTACAATGTCCGGGAATATCGGGTGTGTGTGTCGGGGGATGTCTAAGAACCCTCACGTAGAGCTCTCTACGTGAAGGTTAGGTCAAACTTTTTTTAAAAATTTTTTTAGCATTGTTCTATAAACTAGATAATTAACAAAATACAAAAAACGTATAAAAAGTGGTAACTGAAGCATACAAAAATTAAAAGTAGATCCACACACATCTTTTTTAAATTTATTATTTCTTTTAATTAGGATTTCCACTAAGATATCCCAAATTTTTTTAACTATAGTTGCATAATATTTGGGTTCTTTGTCGATAGTATAAGACACACTATATCCTTATTTGTTGTACAACTTTAAAATTTTATATTTATCAAATAAAAAGTTTTAATAAATGGGAGCTAAAGATCTTAAATAGAAGCCGTACACGTCACCATTGGCCCTATATGTGACCCCTTTTTTACTTCCACACGTCACCCTAAGGCCTATACGTGACCCTTTTTTTTCCTCCATACTTGACCTCTGCCATTTACACCGCAGCTCAACATCATAGTTTCAGTCACCTATACCTCACGAATGGGTCTCCACGTTAAGTATAGACATTTTTTTTGTAACCTAAAATTATATAAAGATTAACTCAACAATAAAAATACTAATTACTAATAATACTAATAGAAATAATAATAATAATTCAATAATCATAATATAATAATAATAATAATAATAATAATAATAATAAAAATAATAATAACAATAATAATAATAAAAGTAACAGTAATAATAATAAATAAATAATAATTTTCAAACTAGTTATTAAATTTCATACATGTAATAGTTTATTTAAATTTTAATATTTTACGTTTGATTACGTACAATGTTCATCGTATATTTAGACCACTCTAATAATAATAATTATAATAACATTAATATTACTACAATAATCATAGTAATAATATACATTTGTGTACATGCACTTAATACATATAACATTACTAACAGTATTGTTCCATAGACTCGTATCCATGTGACTATATGTATGTATGTATGTATGAATAGACTTGAATTAATGTGACTATATGTATATATATATATATATGAAAGCATACTAAATTTATTTGTATGAGTCTTGTGTTTTTATATGTGTGTGGTTTATCTGTATCGATATCGTATGAGTATGTGTATGTATGTATGTATGCGTGTATCTTCTAATAATAATAATAGACAATCGTATCGTCTATATATGCTTGATAATAATAGCAATGTATCTATATCGTATGATTATGTCTATGTATGTAGGCACGTTAATTACACGTGTAAATGCAAATATAAAGCTGGAGTATAGGCCTAAATGGGAGCTAAACATCTTAAATGGGAGCTATACACGTCACCATTAGCCCTATATGTGACCTCTTTTTTACCTCTATACGTCACCCTAAGGCCTATACGTGACCCCTTTTTTTCCTCCATACTTGACCTCTGCCCTTTACACGGCAGCTCAACATCATAGTTTCAGTCACCTAATTTTTTTCTTCAAATAAACGGTACTTTTTAACCGAATACCGGTTAGCGCTTTAAAAATTACAAATATAAAGCTGGAGTATATGCCTAAATGGGAGCTAAACATCTTAAATGGGAGTTGTACACGTCACCATTAGCCCTATATGTGACCCCTTTTTTACCTCTATACGTCACTCTAAGGCCTATACGTGACCCCTTTTTTTCCTCCATACTTGACCTCTGCTCTTTACACGGCAGCTCAACATCATAGTTTCAGTCACCTAATTTTTTTTCTTCAAATAAACGGTACTTTTTAACTGAATACTGGTTAGCGCTTTAAAAAATCAGCGTGGAGTTGCATTGCCCTTTACACGGCAGCTCAACATCATAGTTTCAGTCACCTATTTTTTTTCTTCAAATAAACGGTACTTTTTAACCGAATACCGGTTAGCGCTTTAAAAAATACAAATATAAATGTCACACCCCCAAAAATCCCACGCGCGATAACGCGCCGCAGGGAGCGTGACAAACCAGGATCGCCGTCCATTAGTTACACCAAACGACCAATAATTAATAAAAACGTTTCATATTTCATTAAAATATAAAATTAGAGTTTTACAAATGCGAAAGTGTAAATACAATAAAAGTACTTATGTAAAATCTTTGTCACCCAAGGTGACTTGGCTTGTTCAAGGACATTAAAAGTGTTTCAAGACTCATGCATGCGTACTCGTGATACTCGAACATCCACAACCTGAGAAATAACATGCGAAAAAGTGTCAACACAAAGGTTGGTGAGTTCACAGGTTTATCAGTTCAAAAACAGTTCCAGTTAATGTAAATCGACTGTTCAACAACAGTCCCAGTTCAGTGTAAATCAACTGTTCATCGTTCAAGTTCAGTTTACGATTGATTGTTCAACAACAATCAAGTTGAGTTTAAGATTGACTATTCAACAATAGTCAAGTTGAGTTTAAGATTGACTGTTCAACAACAGTCAAGTTGTAAGAGCATAATCACTAATATATATCAAATAGTTAGTTAGGCTATATACATGAAACTCGCACGTTGATGGTCAACGAAGCTAACAGTTGTTTATAGTTTGCCTTGTTGTATTTAGGACGAATATAACACCCGTTCGATATCCAATCGTGTCAGCGCGACTGACCCGGGTGGGGTTTGTCAGACCTAGTAGTACTACAATATATTTCCCGCTATCGTCATTAATACTAACGGTACCATAAGAAGGACTTTGTTGTATCAGTGTGCTTCAAGTACTTCAAGTGATATATAAAAGTCTAATTATCTCAGTTGTATAGTTCATGCATGTTAATCTCCCCCAACAGGATTTAAAAAAATAGTAAAATGGGGCCGTGAAACTCACCTTCGGGTGCACATCAATTCCAGATAAAATGATAACAGCAAGTAGCAACTAGGATGTCTTGTATACTTTACCAAACACCTAACGAGCATAAACGTATAAGTGTGTGTTCGACTAAAAATGACTAAGTCTAACGTAACGACGAAAACGAATGATCGTGAAGTCCATAACAATTTTGAGGATGACACGCTTGCCAAATCTGAGAGATTATCGAAATGACACGAAAAATATATTATATATGAATAATATATATATTCTAAATTCAAAGATCAAAATAAATATAATTATAAAATATATATAAACCAAATGCGCAAAGCAACGTTGATAACGAGTTTATGAATTGAGTTACGTATATTTAAAGTTCAGATGAAATATATAATCGTTTCAATAAACTAACGATATATGTTTATATATTTTTAACGCAATATATATATATATATATATATATATATATATATATATTTATTTTACCTTTTATATAAAGACCCATAATTTTTAAATCATTATATATACTTATTAGAAATGTATTTAAATTTAAAACGACATGTTAGACATGTTTACGTTTTAAAATATGGTTTACGGAATTTAATAGCCCAAGTTATATCTCTACGGGTTTAAGATACGATAGGGACAACTTTGGTACGGTTTCTAGGTTGTTACATGTTCAAAATCACAAAACAAATTAAAACAGAAAAAGGGGAGGTCGCCGAGGGTCGAACCCACGACCCCCTGTTTCATTCACTGGGATCTAACCACTGGGGAAACCCTTCGAATTGGTTGTATGGCGGATCATATTTATTTTATGCAACAGTGGTGACCAGAATGGATTTTATGAATTAATAAAAAAAAACACGGAGGCCGGGACTCGAACCCGCGACCTCAAGGATAACAGTGCGTGACCCAGCCACTAGGACGTCTGACCCGTATGTGTTTTAACCCGACATTCATTGTATATAACGTAACACAGTAGCGTATCATCTTCTTCCTTTAGAACTCCCCGGAAAAATCGTGAAAACACAGAAGAACTCAGAGAAAATGTGCGATTAACGTAAGGGATGATTTACCTTGAGAGTCGGGGATGAGAGATTGTCGAGTTTTAGACACCGAAACAAACCCGCAACGCGAACGAAACTCGAACTCGGACTCTCTGATGTTGCTCCTTTCACGCGACTGATGTCCCTAGGCTGCTCAAGGGACGACGACGATCACGATGGTGGTCGATTGGTGCTGGAACAGTGCTCCGATGGTGGTGTCTGTGGTGGTTGCGCAAAGATGGAGATGAGAGAGAGAGGAAGAAGGAGAGTGATGGTGACCAAATGATGGGTTAAGAATTTCTTCAATCGGAGATTTACGCATAACTGGCGGGCTTTCAATTCACTCGACATTGAATGGGATGCCAGTTATCGAACTCGACCGACGATTGCTTGATTTTCTTCTTCTTTTTTTTCTTTTTTCTTTTATCAAGTTTGGAAAATGGCGCAACCAGTCCCTCTGATAGTTACATGATGGACACAAGGTTTCTGTAATTACAGCAATGGTCCCTCAAGGTTTATAAATGATGATGACATCTAACAGGGTTAACGGAGGTATAATTAAATGATGAATATATGAGGAACGTCAAAATATATAAATCGTATAACATTAATAAGAAAATATAAACTTAAACGGCTACATAAAATCATAGATAACAATTTCCAATTCTCCATTTAAATTCACATAAAATCATAGATTTTAAATCTATAACTTATATATATATATATATATATATATATATACTTAAGTCACATAAAGCCATAAATAATAGGTTGTAATTAAATCCTTAGGTTACATAAAATCATAAATATGATTATGATCATATATATGTATGTGTAAGTATTACTTAAAATCATAGGATATATATAAATATATATATATATATCACACAAAAGTAAAGGTTTAATTATTACATAAAATGACATAACATCACATGAAATCATAACGTATGATTTACATACAATCATAGAACAAGGATATCAAACGTCTAAACTTAAGTGCATGCTCGTATAGTGATGATTACACAAAACCCTAATTTGCTAAAGTCAACATAGTCAACACCTAAATGTTCACACAACATTTAATACGGTTTATGTTTAGTTAATGCCCGGAAATGACCTGAAAATACGGGTTGTCACAATAAAGCTGGAGTATATGCCTAAATGGGAGCTAAACATCTTAAATGGGAGTTGTACACGTCACCATTAGCCCTATATGTGACCCCTTTTTTACCTCTATACGTCACTCTAAGGCCTATACGTGACCCCTTTTTTTCCTCCATACTTGACCTCTGCTCTTTACACGGCAGCTCAACATCATAGTTTCAGTCGCCTAATTTTTTTTCTTCAAATAAACGGTACTTTTTAACCGAATACTGGTTAGCGCTTTAAAAAATCAGCGTGGAGTTGCATATTTCTAAAATTGAATAATTTAAACCGAATACCAATTAGTGTTTAAATTTGTCTTAAGTATGTTTAGGTGTTCTAAGTGTTGTTTAAGAGTTTTAGGTATTGTTTAAGTGTGTTTGCAAATTTGTATCAATAAAAATGTTCGTATTAATACAAATTTTCTTATATATAAAGGTAAACTTATGGAGACTAGTTTAGAAAAAAAGACGTTCTTATTTTTATGAGAAACTATAGTTTGCCACTGGCTAGGTTCTTTGCATTTATAAGCGACTTTTAACAACAATTAAAACATTTTATAAGTATATATAGATGATTTCATTTTAAGGAACCATTTTCACGTTCTCCTTACCAGCTTTGATCCCCACTCACGCTTTCCCTTACTTGCTTTGATTTTCCATCACCGGCCATACATATTCTTATAATTTCAAGAGGTATATAGAGAAAATCCGATTGAAGAGGTGAGGTATGTATTTGATTGATTTTTGCGAAGAGATGTGGTTGTTTAAGGATCGAGGAGTTACGAAGATGCTAGATTAGGGCTTCGACAGGCATGCAATGCATTAATGGCGATTTCCACCATGTCATCTCGAAAAAGGTATGTTTCTTTCTTAGATCCCTGCTCTTAGCGGCTCTGGTTGATTTCTCCTCATATAGTATTGGTTTAGATATTCGTTTTTCTTCTACCGTCGAATCCCAACGTCTGCTTCATAACTACGTATTGCTTCAATTTCAGGGGTAATTCCAACGATTTTGGGAATATAAATTTGAAGCTCCGATCATCTTGATTTTCGGGTGAGTTTTTTTTTCCAGTTCATTAGGTTTGATTTCATTTTCTCTTTGTGAATTTTGATATCTGGTTGTTTGATTAGCATCTGTTTTATACTTTAAACGAATCCCACTGGTTATGTTTGTTATTTCTTTGTTGGATTACATTTTCTTGGCTTGCATTTGTGTTGATAAGCCATTTTAGGTTTATGAACCTTTTTAGGTATAAAGTGCAAATTTTTATCATATGTTAGGTGTTCGCAGTCGGTAAAAGCAAGACATCATGTTCTATGAATTAATTTAGAAAGTTATATTCCATTTAACACAAACAGCAAAGGAAAGGTTTCAATACCATGAATACTTAAATTTTGTTGTCTGTGATTTGGGTGTTTTTTGCTCACAAGTTGTTCAATGAAATGTCTTTTCGTTCCTCTTTTGCAGTTCTATATTTCAATTGACATGCTTATGCATGTGTTGTTTGTTTTAATGGCTTATAGTAATTTGATTGACTTAAACTTTGTTGTTGTTGCAGGTTATTATTGGATTGTCTAGTGGTTTAATTTTCTTTTGAGGATGTGGTCCTCAATTGTTATTTCAGGACAAGCTATCTTGAAGAATAATGAAATCCTAACATGGCCTAAGAAAGTAAAACTTGCAATCAGACTCTTGCCTGCAATGTTGCACGGACAAGCTTATGTTGAGGCTCAAGATGGACTTGGTGTTCAACTGTTCAAGATTAGATGAGAAAACTAATATATTTTTTTCTATCCTCATTAGTTTGATAAATGAGAAACAACTCTACAACTATTGCATATTTCTCATTTTTGTATGCATCACCACATTGCACAAACTAAAGCAGATAAGAAAGATTTATCAAGGTAAGATTATTCTTAATTTCTTATTTAATATATACCTGTAATTGATAACTAATTTCCTTTTGTTTTAATTTATACCAAGTTGTAGCATGGGTTTGGACCTGGTAAATGGTACAGTTCGCAACAACTTAGAAGCCAGTGTCACTGAACCTGCTATGAGTAAAGTCAAGATACTACAAGTAAGTTACTAAATTATGTTTGTGTACATAATAATCATGTAATTTTAAAGGCTTAAAATGAATTTAATTGTTGCCTAAACCCTGAAGGAAGGCCTCAAATATCGCAAACATGCTCACTCGGTGTCCAAGATCAGTAGCCCTTGTATGTGTACCTGAAGTTTGATTCAGGTACTACTATATTATGTATAGTAGTATATTATGTATTTAAAGGTAGCCCATGCTCCCTTGAAAGTACTACTATATTATGTATTTAAATTGATGATTGTTTTCAAACATTTTTTAGGCTTCTTGATTTAGGTACAACTGTTGAAACAAATTTTTTTTATATCAAATATTGCTAAAATTAGTTATGCGTGACAGTGAGAATTTGGGACAATTTAACTTAGAAAATATTACAATTTCTTTGCTTAGAGATGTATATGTTATCTAAGGATTTGATTCATAGGATCATGATTTCTGGATTCTTTCAGATGATCCTGTTTATTTAACTTACATGGCTCAATTACAAGGATTATGACCCACTCATGGGCGGACCCAGTAAGGGTCCAGGGGTAGTGTCCGCTACCCCTGAACTTTTACCCCGACGTGCAAATTTTTTTTTTATAGGTTTTCGGTTTTTCGTGACCCCTGAAACGAATTTTTCGCGACCCCTGGAAGAAATTTTATGGCTTTTACTTAAAAATATGATCAAAAGCCTCTTAAAAATATGATTAAAAGCCCGTTAACTACCTAAAAAAATTTCCCGGGGGTGCTGCCCCCGAACCCTCGTTAGTCCCCGCTACCCCTGATATTCTTTCCTGGATCCGCCACTGGACCCACTTCACTTGGTTATTAGTAAATCTATTTCAACTTTGGGTTTATATGTTTCATTTATTACAATATTTGGAAAATGTTTCTTTGACTATTGTTTCATGCTTTTTTATTGCAGCTTTTAATGAACAGTTTTAGCCTCAGATATCTCACAAACCATGCTATGTATTTATATTATTTATGCCTATATACAACTTGAAGGTACCACTATATCATGTATTTGAAGTTTAATTCTAGCATTTTTTAGGGGCCTCGATTTTGTATCAAATATTGCTACTGATTTTGGTGTAGACTTTGAATTCGGGTGAAAATGGTTTACGTTCATTTGAGTTGAAAATGTTTGGAACGTTCTCTTGACTTCAAAAAAATCTTTCTTAATTTTTGTAGTACCGTTGTATAATGGGTTTGCTTATGTTACTTTGGAGTTGTCACCTTGTAGTACCAATTTGATGTTTAAAATATTAGCATCATCCATACGCTTCGCGGCTGCGCGACATTATCCGCATATTCTTGCATGCATATTACAATTAATGGGAATTTACACCGTTTTGCGCAACGCGCGAATCTCGGGATCTAGTATATTATATATATAACAATGAAATTTGATACTTGAATAGTGAATATTTTATTTCTGTTGTTTACACCACATGTTTTTTGATTTATTTGTTTAGGCAACATAATTTTTACTTTTATTCAGCCCTTCAATAGTTTTAGTTTCTTTTATTTTGGCCACAAAGATTCTCTCATTTTTACACTTTTGGTCCACGTCTTTTTTTTTTTATATTTTGACCACTATTACTTTTTAATTTAATCATTTGACTATGTGACTTTTATAGTTATACGTTTTATACTCCTTAACTTTATACTTTCGTTTTTAATATACTTTTTATAGTTTAATACCTTAACCATGAAACTTTTAGACTTTAACGTTTTAAACCCCTTAACTTTTGCACTTTAATTTTTAGTATACTTTTAGAATTTTCGACTTTGGCCACGACCTTTCTATAGTTTTATACTTTGACCATGAAACTTTTAGACTTTTACGTTTTATTTCCGTTACCATTGAACACGATCAAATTTTTATTTCCGTTACCTTTGAGCACGATCAAATTTCATAGATGAATAGTAAACTTTTGGTTTATCAAACTTTGGCCACGTGACTTTGGTGCTTTAACGCTTTCTACCCCTAAACTCTTACGATTTATTTTTTTTCTTTTTAACGAAATAGTAAACTTTTAGTTTTCATAGTTTGGCCACATTGTTTCATACTCTTACGTTTTGTACCGTTTAACTTAATTTTTTTTTATTTTAAGTTTTGTTTTCTTCTATTTTGGCCACGAAACTTTTAACTTTTCTATTTTCGTTTTTAGTATATTTTTATAGTTTTATACTTTCACTACAAGACTATTAGACTTTTACGTACTTTGGCGCGAAACTTGTTATATACAAGCAAATTGAATTTTAATAATTCAAATTATAAATCACCGGTGAATAATAATCTATACTGTTATTTTTGCCGATGACACTCTCAATTTCACATTTATCATCAATGACAGTCTAGAGCATAATTATCATACATTTATATTTGATTTTTAACTCAAAATGAGGATTTTGAATGAAACAGAAAAAATGTATGAGCAAAAACAAACAAAAAGTAATTGTAAGTGAACTATAAATATATGATAATTATACCATTAGGATTATCTTTATAACAAAAATAAAGGTTAAGATGTTATAAAACAAGTTGGTGACTCGCCCTCGTTTTGCGGCGGGTTACTCATTTACCAATCCGTTTAAGTCAAAAACGTTTAGTATGGTCAAAATATAAAACTATAAAGAAGTCATGGCTAAAGTCGAAAACTCTAAAAGTATAATAATAAAAGAAAGTAGAAAATTAAGTAAAAAAAGTTAGCGTGGTCAACGTGGCTTAGGTCGAAAACTCTAAAAGTATAATAATAAAAGAAAGAGTTATTAACCATTTTCATCCCTGTGGTTTAGAGGTTTTTATCATTTTCATCCAAAATAGTTTTTTTTCTCCTCAACCTCCCTGAGGTTTCAAAATCATGCCATTTTCATCCAATAACGTTACCTCCATCCAAATTATGGTTAAGTCAACACTTTAATAGAGGGTAATTATGTAAATAAACCGTTTGAAAATAACTTTCCTTTATATCCCTTATCAAATCTGGTTCCCAAATTTCAAGCCCTAGAATCACGTTTCTCTTCTCTCCCCGACTACAATCAATCACGATCACCCTAACAAAGACAACGAGAAGCAACGAGATCGAAACCCTAACTTGAAGTCTCCATGCTTGTTTGCTCGTACCACGATTTCAAACAGCACCATTTACAGATATCAAACAGGGATATGACCACGTTATGCTAATGAGAATGATGATGATCCAAGAAACAATTTTCCTTTTTTCAAAAACAGATCTTAAGAGGTTAATTATGTAGCAGATGATCTTAATTACATCTATGGTTTACAATCTTTAAAGAATCATTCTACTAATGGATAAAATTAATCATTAATTATTTGTTTCCACATATTTCTCCAACCGGCTTGTTTGTTTGTTTCCACAGATTTCTTCCAAATTAATCATCATGGATAAAATGATTTAGTATGATTAGTTAATTATTGTTTGAATATTGCACCAGAACGAGGATGAAGATGACAAATTTTGCATTTGTTACTTCGTTAGTTCATTGGTTTGTGTTAGCCGCCTGTTAGGTTTCTTTTGACGGGACTAACAAGGGCTAAAGTCAATGTGTATGTTAATTTACACAATTACCCTCTGTTAAAGTGTTGATTTAACAGGAATTTTGATGGAGTTAACGTTAGTGGATGAAAATGGCAAGATTTTGAAACCTCAGGGAAGCTGAGGAGAATAAAAACTATTTTGGATGAAAATGACAAATACCTCCAAACCACAGGGAAGAAAATGGCTATTAACTCTAAAAGAAAGTAGAAAAGTTAAGGAGTATAAAATGTTTCGCGATGAGCCACCCATTTACTCGTCAGTTTAAGTAATGACATTTTAATGTGGTCAAATTATTAAACAATAAAAAAATAGTGGCCAAAGTAGAAAACTCTAAAAGTATATTAAAAACAAAAATAGAAAAGTTAAGGGGTATATAATGTAAAATTCTAAAAGTTTTGTGGTCAAAACATAAAACTATAAAAAGTATAAAAAAACGAAAGTAGAAAAGCTAAGGGACAAAACGTAAAAGTCTAAAAGTTTCTTGGTCAAAGTATAAAACTATAAAAATAAAACTTGTGGCCAAAGTCGAAAATTCTTAAAGTATACTAAAAACGAAAGTACAAAAGTTAAGGGGTTTAAAACGTAAAAGTCTAAAAGTTTTGTGGTCAAAGTATAAAACTATAAAAAGTATATATTAAAAACGAAAGTATAAAAATTAAGGGGTATAAAACGTAAAATTCTTAAAGTCACGTTCTTAAAGTAATAAATTAAAAAGTAATAGTGGCCAAAGTATAAAACAATGACATGGACCAAAAGTGTAATAAAAAAAATGACATGGACCAAAAGTGTAAAAATGAGAAAATATTGTGGCCAAAGTAAAAAAAACTAAAAATTGACATGGATCAAAAGTGTAAAAATAAGAAAATATTGTGAACAAAATAAAAGAAATTAAAATTTACTATTAATCACCAATTCCTATTGTTATATATATAATGTGTATGAATTATCAACATCCAATAAATTATTATTTAATTTATTAAAATAAAAAAATTTAAAATTTAACCATATATTTTTGAGGTATTCTTATAATATTTATACACAAATTTGTTATTAAATTACGTCCCCTAAACCTAATAAGTTATATAAATAGTTTAGAATGATTGAAATTCCCTTATACACAATAGAAAATGTTAACAGAGTTAGTGTCAAGGACTGAAATAGTTATAAAATGCAAACCTCATGGCCTATTATGTTAAACATTTTTTGTACCGAAATAGTTTAAATGACCAAACCTCATGTATGAAAAGCGTAATTTACTCCAAAATATGTATTATAAGACCATCCGCAACGTTGAAGGTCGCCCTTCCCACAAACAGTCCCAGTCACCATGTCATCAGTTTTTTATCCATTCTTCGTACAATTTTTTTTCTCTCAAAAACAAGCCTTTCCACAAACATTTTATTATTTACACAATTAATATAATGTTGTGTGTGAGAAAAAATAAAAACATAAATTTGTTTGAGCGCCCATTGGCCAAAGGCAGGAGCCCAAGGGCAAGCTCCTCTAACACAATTAGGTGTGACAATTCTTGACATGACTAGAAACACGACTTGAACACGATAGGAAAATATCAGATTTTAGGTTGGAAAACTTGACCTAAAAAATGAATCGAGCTAGGGTTGACCCGTTTAAAAAACGGGTCATGTTCGGGTTGACACCCCTAAACACAACCCCTCTCAAAGGTGCTTGTCATGTTACCAAACGTACCCCAAGGACACCAACGATGGGGGTGGTCTAAGGAGGTGTTTTGGATTGCCTATAAAAAAGATGTTTGGCTATTTCATAAGTCATTTTTAAAATGACTTTTTAATTTTTAATATGCTTGGAAAATGATGTTTTCAAAAGTTAGAGATCCTATAACTTTTCAAGGTCATTTTTATTCTAAAATAAAACTAGTTTTGAGAAAGGAAACACCCTGGTATATTCAACCTTTACACACTTAAACGCTTACACACCAAGAAACAACGACCTGATTTCCTTGAAAAATTCCACAATTTATAACTCTTTATTCCACCAATATCCAGATCAAATTCTCTTCTGTTTCTCTCTCTAAAAAGTAAGCAGAAACGAAGACTTCATCGCCGTACGATGCACCCATAGCACCTGAATTTTCATCAAAAAAAATGGGAAATTGTATTCACGCAGCTACAGATAATAACTCTCAATCCATCATCTCCGCCAATCCAAGCACCAATACTAAGCCTTCTTTCACCACTACTACAGGTTGATTTCAATTTCATCTCCTTCATTTATTCGTTTCTTAACTGTTCATGTTTGACTTGCTGTAAATGTTTCTCCAATTTAGGAATTTTCTATTTCCGGCAAAAACCTAGATTATCTATTCTATTCTATTATCTTATATATGAAAATATGATGATTGGTTAGGGACATCTATTGGTACGACGAGTGATGGCGTTGGAATTTCAGCCACGAGTAGTAGCACCGGCGGAAATAGCCGGTTTTCGGAAGATAATTCGCCGGACGGTGAGGTGCTGCCGGCGGCGGATTTGAGGGTTTATACGTTTTCAGACTTGAAGGCTTGCACTAGAAATTTTAAATCTGATATGGTTTTGGGTATTGGAGGTTTTGGGACTGTGTACAAGGGTTGGGTGGATGAAAAGACAATGCTGCCCTCCAAGAATGGTACTGGATTCATGGTGGCTATTAAGAAACTGAATCATGAAAGTGTTCAAGGGTTTCAAGAATGGCAGGTCTGTATGTGGTTGAATTTCAATGTAATTTAAATGTGTGATTAAGTAGAACTTTAAAATGTGATGCTATTTGTTTCAAATTGTTAAATGTGTGATTAAGTAATACGTTTGCGTCAAGGGTGTGTTTCCATCTAGTTTCGGTTGATTTTGTTTGCTCGTTACATAAAGTTAGAAAAATGTTACAAAGAGTTGACGAGAATGGTTTGTTGGATTAAAATTGCAGTCGGAAGTGAACTTCTTGGGACGGCTTTCTCATCCTAATTTGGTGAAGCTTCTTGGGTACTGCAGGGAAGATACAGAACTTCTACTTGTGTATGAGTTCATGCCGAAGGGAAGCTTGGAAAACCATCTATTTAGACGTAAGTAACAAGGCAAAAATGTACGAGCCGAAACTGTAAAAATATATAATTACTTGATCATTGAAACTTGATTGGGTCTTGCAGGAGGTTCTGCTGTTCAACCCCTTTCTTGGAATTTACGACTCAAAATAGCCATAGGTGCAGCTCGGGGATTAGCTTTTATACACAGTTCAGATGACAATGTCATATACAGAGATATTAAGGCCTCAAATATATTGCTTGATGGGGTGAGAGTTTTATATAATACTAACTTTTCACTTTTTACTTTTGCTTATAAGTTTTGTATTATAGGTGTCACTATTACTTGATTATTTCATTTCTCTTTTGGCCTCATGTTTTGTATGCACAATTTAAATGGAGAACTGTGAACATAAGGCGGTTATTTAACTGCATAGCCGCCTCTCTTTTGCCCCTCCTAGTCTCCCACTATATCTTCTATGAGCCACGTATAGTGCTGATATGGTTTTTACACTTTTCTACTTAAAATTGTTTATGTACAGAACACACTTATGTTGGATTTAAATGAGAACCAATAAATAGTTAGGAGTTGTTAGTGATTAATATTCCTAAATATTTAGTGGTTCTCATTTGAACCGACCCCCTATAGCAATGTGTGTGTGTGTGTCATATTTGTACTTTGACGTTTTTCTCGATGATTGATCTTTATCTTTTGACTATTTGTAGAACTACAATGCAAAAATTTCAGATTTTGGGTTGGCGAAACTGGGTCCTTCAGCTGGAATGTCACATGTAACAACAAGGGTCATGGGGACGTATGGTTATGCTGCTCCTGAGTATATTGCTACAGGTGACATTTCTTTCTGAAATAATAATATTTTTGGTGATGTACTCTTTATCTAGTGTGACATATAATATTCTTTTTATTGTTTCAAGCATATAATGAGTTTCATATAAGCATGGAACCATGAAAGATGATATGGGAGATCGATTGTATATTTCTTTGATAAAGCAAATATATTCGAGTGAATTTTTGCCATTTTACTAGACACTTTGAACGGAAGCAACCATTAATTTTGAAATTTTTACGAAGAAAATAAAGTTTGTACTTGCAAAACATGAACATTTTTGCCGAATTTTTTTTGCTGATCACTAAACTGAATCTTGTTGACAGATGTCATCAAGGCTTGTAGTAGATCATGAGTTCTATATTATTTGTGCACACTCATGGTAACAAACTGGTAACTAAAGCAAAAACAATTCAAGTATATGTTGCAAAATGAGCTGCTGGGTAGCGGGTCAAAAGGATTAAATTTTAGAACATGTCAAAACGTTTGGGTTGACTCTTAAAACCCTTTTTTTTTTTGCTTTCTATCTTAGATAAGTTATAAATATGATTACAAAAACTATAACTAAAATAATAATTGGATTTTTTTTATAATAATTTAGTAGGTTACATGTAAACACTTTTTTTGCAATAAAATGTAAATTAAATCCACTCACTTAAACATTCATCCTATAAAGCAAAACCTATGAAGACATGATTTCCAACTGCATAGATGACATTTTCATATAAAAAAGTGCAGGCCATTTATATGTGAAGAGCGACGTTTACGGGTTTGGGGTTGTGCTACTTGAAATGATGACGGGCCTACGGGCACTTGACACAAAAAGGCCCGGTCCACACCACAACCTGGTTGAGTGGGCAAAGCCGTTGCTCCCAAACAAGAAGAAGATAAAAACAATAATGGATGCAAGGATAGAAGGCCAATATTCGAGTAAAGCTGCAATACTATTAGCTCAACTCGTGCATCATTGCCTGGAACAGGAACCACGAAAGCGGCCTGCCATGAAAGAAGTGGCAGAGGTTTTGGAGGAGGTACATGCTATTAAGGTCAAACCCTAAGGAACAACCTAAATTTTCCACATACCACTTCTTTCAGTTTATAAATTCTTCTTTTTTCCTTCTCTGTAGTATGGTTCCATTTTTTATTTATTTTAGGGTTATGGCCATCATAGCGCTTGGCCCGACGCAAAATGTCTCTGCGAAACTGCATACACAGTTTTTCTTTGCAGTTTTTCGCGTGATTGTAAGGTCGACATATATAAATATATATACATATTTTGGAATTTGTAAATGCATTCTTGTGAATGGATTATTTATGTTGTATCAAAGGTGTCTTTGTAAACACAATGTTGTGGAATTTTTGTAATGATATTCTTTTTGCTTGTACTTGAAGTGTAGAACAGATCTTTATTTTTGATGATTGGATGGATTAATGTCTTTGTTTTAAAAATCCTTGAGATAGAATCCAGATTTAATGTTTTGCAAAAACTCTGAAGAACAAATTTTTAGAAGTTTCAATTTACACAACACAAATACAGTTATGGGTTTAGGGGGGGGGGGGGGGGGGGGGGTTGGGGTATATCAACTTATCCATTCTCGGAAAAGGTCTCTGTATGAAATGATCCTTCAGCAGCAGCAACAGTCTTTCACTATCAGTGATTATCGGGTCATATCTAGACTGAACCAGAACCGGGAAATACCTAATATAGGAGCCGGGAACTTAATCGGTTTTAACTTATGGCTACACAGAACCGGTTAGTGGGTCAGTTCCATGGGTGTCACGGGTCGACCAGTGAAATGCACACTCCTACATATTTATTATACACACATACTTTTCCTGACACGGGTTCAACGGGTTAATAGTTGAAACTGGCTGTTACAAATTATGGTTTAGGGAGTGAACCGAGAACACAGCAGAAAGGAAGAGAAAGGAAAAGAAGGGAAGAGAGTGATTGGAAAGAAAACAATAGAAAATGATCTAACTTTCCCTCCATTTCCCTCCTCAAGTGAAACTTGGGAACACAATTTTTTTGTTTCCTCCCGTTTCCCTCCTTAAATAAAATTTGGAAATACAAATTTTTTCTTACAGTGTAAGAGAGAGTAAGGTGAATGGGTTCTTTTCAAGTTGGTTACCACCTTTCGAATTTATTTTATTGCTATAGGCATTAGGGAGGATCTTAACTAATACATGTTCTTTGGTGACAATTTTCTTCGTTATTTTATTTCTAAAAGTAGGTAGATATCACATAAACATTGTATATATATACAATAGACAAACAAACTTATGAAACTGTGTCATAAGCAGGAAAAAAAAAAGACAAAATTAATAATATATACATAGCTTAAGAAGATATAAACAAGATGCCTACTAGCCTAGTTGGTTTCTGGCTCTGCTCTCCCAATGGATGACCCAGGTTCCATTCTTTCATAGTCACTTTTTTTATTGGGTATCATATAGAACCCAGTCAACAAACCACAATATGTAAAGGGAAGCCAAGAACTTTTAGTACCTGAAAGCTAAAATGAAGAAACCGACCCGTAATCAGAGGATATTAATAGCCAAGGTGAACCCTTCTTTATAATTAAGTCCGACCCATCCAGAGTTGTTTGGTTCTTTTCCTCTTTTATGTTCCCAACTGTGGCAAAATCTCATCATGAGGGTCAAGTTCTATCTTGCAAGTGAATAAGAAACTTTAAGCAGTCCATGCTTAGATAGATCACCAACAGGGAACAACATGGCAAGTGACAAAGTGTAGTAAAAGTGATTTCTTAGAAGGAAAGCCTTAAAATAAACACTGACTTCTTAGGTAGTTTTCAGTTTTTAAAAACCAAATAGTTAATCAAAGGGAAATATTTGCAGCCATTTTTCTAAACCAAATAATAAAATCTTCTTGTAATTTTTATAAACAGACCTCCATACAATATTGGATGAATGAAAACATCCCCATGCCTAAATTAAGCAACAACCCATAATTGACTACACAATAAACAAAAAAAAATAGCATGAATAACTTTAACATTTACCTTGGTAAATCGCCAATAATTCAGATCTGTGTTGCAGGAGCAGTTCCTATATCAGAATTCACAGGTCAAAAGACAAAAAATGAAAAATGAAAACCACGAAGTGATTTTTGAATTGGCGAATTCATCCTCTTTGGCTTATTTGTTTTGGTTAATTGTCCATTGTTCTTTACTCCTTACAATTGGTAAACATTGGGGCTGCGGTATAAAAAATCAAGTTTCATTATGTTTTTTTTGTTGATTTTATAACCAGACCTTGATGGAAATACCTTTTATTCAGTATGAACAGAGGACAAAAATGATAAATGAAAAATGAAAACCATGAAATTTCAAATAACACATCTTAAATACCATCTAATTTGGTTTTTTCAAAGCTCAGCACAGGACAAAAATGAAGAATCAAAACCAAAGTTGAGCACATAACGATAATCCATCTAAAAATAAACAAAGAAACAACAAATTCGAGCACAACAAACCACCAAACACACAACAAATAAAGGAACGGAGGCAACTGAAGCAATCACACATACCTGAAGAATGCTAAACTTTTTTGAAAAAAAAAAACAATTTTAAAGAAGTTAAATTTGATGAAGCTTAAGATTGGGTGAAGATTGTAAATGGTATTGTAGGTTACTTGGTAGAAGCCAGTATAGTCCATATTTTAGTAAACTATGTAGATGAAATATGCAGGTAACATGTGAGGTAGTGTTGAACAACTTTGGTAGACAACCATAGAGAATTATGAAGGCTGGGTATATAAACGCATCAAATGCAAATGCTTGGAGACATGTCCATTTTTTTAACTTCTAGGAAGATAACCCTCCTTAACGCAATGACAATAAAACATCAACGTAAATATCATTGAACATCAACTTCCGCTGCAACGTAAAAATACATTCGACCCGCCGCAAGGCGCGGGTCGACGAAGAAGAATCAATTCATTATCAAATTTTAAATTTTTTAGAGAACGCTATTATTTTACGTTCGATTTTAGTTTATAAAAAACATAATGTTACTCTTATTCACAACAATTTTTTATGCTATCTTAGACTAATAAATGATATGCTTATTTACATAAAACCTTAGATATCGCAGCAACGCACGATCGATTTTTAGTTCTTTTTAAAGAACCATTGACTTTTACATAAAATACTTGTTGGAAATAGAAACCACCAATTAAAACGAGAGGATATCACTTTTCAAATTCCTTTTAATATTGACAGGGTATCCAACCTTGAATTTCAATATTCTATCTCTTACTATTTCATAAAAATCAGACCCGTTTTCAAATTTCACATATTTTTTAATTTTGATTTGATATATATTAAGAAAATTACTGAAATTTACTACTTTATACTTTCCAATAATATTTTTGGATGTTTCATAACCATTTATCAAAACAAAAGGTTTAATTGATTTATTTAAAACGTAAATAATAGAATTTACGGTTTTTCATGTACTTTCAGTATTTAACCGGGAGTTTAATATATTTCAATATGACATTTTAAGCCGTTATCATTTCTCAAAAATCAAGGATTGACTGGTGTGTTTGTATTGGTGTTTGAACGATTTACAACGAAAATAAACATTTGCAAATTTAACACGTTTTTGGGATTCGGTTAACATTTACCGGGAATCTCGGGTTTATATTATAAAAATATATTTTTTGGATGTTCTATGATCATTTTATAAAGTTAAGAATTTAATTTGATGGCTCGATCAAATAAACAAGAGAAAGCAAAAGAAAAATAAATTAAAATGTGTGATGATGTCACCCATCGCGCATCGAGATGGGGAGAGGTCGTTATATCGCGACCTACGACCGGGATAGCTGACATAATATTTTCCCAGTTCGTATTTTTCAATCGTTTTCGAATCATGGCGTATCCAAAACTCATTTTTAGCTCGTTTTAAATCATGTTTTTCGATCCTTATCATCTATAATATCCATCGAAGCCTCTGGAACATCTTATCACCTCCTAAATCGATTAGGGTTGATCCAATTGAATCAAATTAAATCAGTTATTTATTTTCAACTATGTTTATCCTAATCTTCATCAATTTGACCTCCACCCAAATCCTCCACTATAAATACCCCATCAAACCTCTTCTGGAACAGTAGCTCAACGATTCCAGGATCTCAGTTTCTACAATCAAGCTTTCGATCACATTTTCAAAAGTCAAAGCTTCGTTGTTTGACAACTTGATTTCGTCCTCTTCCAATCGTTTTCTCAGGTAAGTTTCTTCACGGAACTTCTTCCTTTTACTAAGATCTTCAAAAGCCCTCTTCTTGTTTATGCTTTTGAAGCCTCCTACGAAAAGCCAACCGTACGTTCTTTAAACATAATTTAGGATTTCAATCTATATCAAATTAAACTCTAAGGATCTAATCTTTGATCATTCTAAATAGTTGAATAAAGTTATTATGATGTTTCTTTAACGACAATACTTGATTTTAACAATAAAGATTGAAGCTTTAACATTTAAGCCGTTAAAATTAAGACTTTTTCTATACCAATCAACAATTAAATGTTTTTTGTAACGATTTTAAATATATGAATCTGTTCTGAACTTTTCGTAAACCTGAACTTATGTTTCATGAATCATAACCATGGACACATATTCAATTTAGTAAACTTTTGGCTATTTTTGTAATTAATGAAAGTTTAGGGTAGATTTTGTAAATATATCAAACTTACAATATTTACAGGTTTGACCCTATAGTTTAGGAATATTCATATGTAACCCTATCGTTTAGAAATTTTCATATTCATAAGCTAAGTTTTGTTAATTACAAATTAGTCATATAACTTTAGATTAATTTTTACTAAAAATATAATTAGTCCCAAAGTAAGTTCTGCTACTTTAATCATCTAAAAACCTCAAAGTGATAACATTTAAGCAGGACGAACATATACTAACTGGAAGGGTGGAAAACACCAGTAGTCGAGCTTCTATCTAGGCTGGAATGCGTATAAATCTAAACCAACTGTCGGACCTGGATGCTTACCCGGGAAGTCCCGATGAGAGTGTCATAACCTATTAGGCCAAAGCATGTTCGAAACGTCTAAAGTGTCAATGCAACAAATTAAAAAAAAATTGATACATTAAACATTCCTTATGAAGGTAGGACATTAGTCAACTTGCTCCTTTTCATTCATTTAGCCTATTTTCTTCATTAGTATAATCTCGGGGTTACTATTTTTCTACGTTTTGGTGCTATATTTCAATTCTCAACCTATTTAGCATGTGACACTTATAGCCCATTTTTATTTTACTATTTTGGGGGTGTAACAAGTATCTATATTCAAATCATCAAACGCTATGTTTCTCTAAACATGTATGCGATTCTATGTTGTTCAATGTGTGAATTCTATGTGTGTGAAACTTGTGTGCGAATGGAAAGTTTAGAATTCGTTAGTCGCTAGTCATTGATCATTAATTATTAATCGCTTGTGTACCATTAATGACCCCGTGCCTATGGTAACAATAATAGCTATTGGTTGATAACCCACCAGCGAGATCGGAAATGATATTTTAATTTTCTATGGGTGATTGCTCCCTAGATTGATGTGCAGCTACGGCGGCCACATCGTCCCCCGCCCCCATGACAAAACCCTATGCTACGTCGGTGGAGACACACGAATCACTGTCGTGGACCGCCACACCATGCTATCAAACCTCACTAACTGCTTAATCAAAACCCTCATCCGATCCTCCACCGCACCCCAAACGGCGTCGTTTATGCTTAAGTATCAACTTTCGTCAAAAGACCTTGATTCGTTAATCTCCGTTACCACATATGAAGACCTTTGCTGGAGAATATGGCAGATTTGATTTTCTATGACTTACCGACGCCGTTACAGAAACACCACGACTCCGTTAACACTCCCATTGCCGTTGATTATCAGTTTAAACTTGCTATAACTCTTCAGACCCAGGAATGCAAGTGAGGCATTGTTAGGGTTTATCAAAGGTACCACTACTGCTGCTAGGGTTTATCGATGGTGGTACGGAAAGGTGATGGGCACACCAGAAGTTTCGGCAACTTGCTACTGTTCTCCGATGACAGCAAGTTTGATAGCCCCAAAATAAAATAAAAAACGCTTAAATAACAAAATACCAAAATGACAAAAAGTACCCTTACATTTTAAAGTTCACAATTTACCCCCCAAACTGCTGACTAGGATGTCACGTCACATGCCGCATCAACATTTACTAACGGAGTTAGTTTTTTAGCGAAAAAGATTATTAGAAAAAAAATGGTATAAAGAAAAGACTGTTCTATTACAAAAATGAAGGTAGGATCATTATCGGCCAATAGACTATACTTGGGATTATTTGAATCCATTTTTTCTTAATTTAAATGTCTGTACATTTCCATGTTTATTGAGAAACATGTTACACTGTTGAATCAAGAAACATATAAGGTGGTCATGGTTGGATCTGTAACCTTTTACTCCTACACTGAGACCTCCTGCAACATCCTTTATAAATTATTATGTTGCATTCATATTATATTTGAAATATAAAAATCTATAAGGTACCAATAAGTTTCATGCTCACCAAATTTTGTCATACTTTTTGTCTTTCACCAATCTCTCCACATCTTGCTATTTGCATAATCAATTGTTGGTATATACATTATTAAAGGAATTACTAATGACAAATTATCAATTTCTCTTTAGTAATCAAAATATAGGTTTATAATAAAGAACAAATCATGTTGCTAGAAAAAGTATGAGTTAGTCTCATAAGGAAGGATTCCTTACACAAAAGGGGAAAGTGAAAATACATACCTTAGGAGGCAGTAACTTCGAAATCTGAAACAAAGACCAGACCATCAATCAATGTCTGTCTGCAATTTTCTTTGAAACCCTAAAAAATCTATGAAGAAGAAAGAAGAAAGAAAATCAAAATCCTCTCTCCTTTTGGTTCCGGAACAAATCCTCAGGAAAGAAAGAGATCAAAGAAAGAATGAATATGTACTTGAGTTTAGTCATTTATACCCCAAATCAGTGTTCACGTCTTAATTAATTACTATATGTAAAGTTACAGAATTCTCCAAAACGAAACATTTGCATCTAAGAAAAGTATGTGAAAGTGAGAGTGTCGTGAAAAGGAAAACATAGAAAAGGAGTGCAATAGAAGATTTGTTAGATCAGGCACAAAAGGAAGAGGAGGTGAAGCCAACATGAAAGCTTTGTCTTTGTACACGCGTTGCGTAAAATTGGTAAGGTGAAAATATGTATAAACAGTTTTAAGGAAAAAGGGTTTCGAACCCCGGTCGATTAAATTTTGAAAACATTCATTACTTAACATCAATGTGAATGAAGCAGGAAATAAGTGAAATCCGAAATAGCTCAGATTTAAGCTAATAGCTAGAATTCATACATCAATAGAACACCGAGTAAATTGAAGATAATAAAAAAAACTTGTCTCAACCACTTAATAAACGGTACGAATCAATGTAGAGGTTGATTTTAAGGCTGAAATCTAATTCTTAACAAAGGTGAAGATATTCCCTTTACTCATCGTCACAAATCCTATAAATGCAATAGAATTAAAATATTTTACAAATCACAAGAAAAAAATGATTCTCGAAATTATTCATTCATGAAGAAAATTAAAGATACTATTTCCGAACATAACTCTCTTCATGCACGGATCGGGTCGGTACTAACAAATTACTTAACCCGCACAAAATTTAAATGTTTTTTGTTTGAATAGCTCTAAATTGTATGAAAATCATATTAATTGTTTGAAAACAGTAAAAAGTAACTTACATTTGCTTTATGAAGATTTGACTACTCGATTCAACTTGACTTTGATTCTTTACATCAATTTCGCTCCCTTAGAATTTGATATCTTGATTCCCTTAACCATCGCAGGAAGGAAGCGCGGTTTCTTGTCATGGTAATGATGTTAGAGTAAGGATGAAAGTATGATAAAATATATTAGCAGACTTCAATCTCCAGATCCATCTAATTATCTTAAATAAAGAAAATTAAATTTTGTTGAGCTTTGTTAACAAAGCTTCAACTTTTTAGAAATATAATTAACTTTCTTTTTTATTCCAATTAAATACCTCATACTCTTTTTGTTTCAATTTAGTCATTAAGTTTAATGTCATTTTTTAATCTTAGACATATTTCTAATTTAATAGGTTGACATGGTGACATAAGGTTACTTTTCTTTTTCTTGTTTAATTAATAATGACGTGGAGTTAAAATCTAATAATTTGAAAATTTAAATTATTATTAAAAGATTAAACACATTTTATTTTAAAAATAGTTTTTTAATAAAGAGAAATTGGATTTTAATAAACCCAAGTTTCACCTATTGGTCGGGATTAATCCCATATTTCGAAATGTTTCTCACCGAGCCCAAGTTTCAAACTATTTTCTCTTATTGATCCCAAACTAATGGAACCCTAACGGTGTTAGTTTTTTTTGCTGACATGGCGGTCCAGTTGGCTTTTTTTTCTTTGGGAAATTGAATTTTAATAATCCCAAGTTTCACCTATTGGACAGGATTAATCCCATCTTTTGAAATGTTTCTCGCCGAGCCAAGTTTCAAACTATTTTCTCTCATTGATCCCAAACTAACGGAACCCTAACGCTGTTAGTTTTTTTGCTGATGTGGCGGTCCAGTTGGTTTTTTTTTTAACCCTTTCCTCACCAAAAGCCAACTGGACCGCCATGTCAGCAAAAAACTACCACCGTTAGGGTACCGTTAGTTTGAGAACAATGATAGAAAATAATTTGAAACTTGGGCTCGGTCAGAAACATTTCGAAATGTGGGATTAATCATGGCCAATAGGTGAAACTTGAGATTATTAAAGTCCAATTTTCCAAATAAAAAAACAAACTGGAACGCCACGTCAGTAAAAAACTAACACCGTTAGGGTTCCGTTAGTTTGCGATTAATGAGAGAAAATAGTTTGAAACTTGGGCTTGATGAGAAACATTTCAAAAGGTGAGATTAATCCCGGCCAATAGGTAAAACTTTGGATTATTAAAATCCAATTTTCCTTTAATAAAATAACATAAACGTTAATTATTTTTCTAAAACATTTTTTTTTAAATTATTACACAATCTACCCAAGAAGTTATGACTTGACAATTCTAACCTAAACATAACTAACAAAGTTAACTGAGTACATCACACGCCACAAAAACAATATATCAACAAATTCCCACTTGACATGTGGTGTATCTGATTTTCAATCACTTTGAATGTGTTGTTAGTTGATGTTGGTTGGCATGACAGGATCATGACTTGTCAACTGAACCTCTATGTGAAAATATCCTATGTTTACTTGTCCATTGACTAGCTGAAGGAATGAATTCATTTACAACTCCTTGACCATGCTTGAATTCCACACTTGAGATCCATACGTGAGTCCATACTTGAGAGAACTTGAAAACTTCAACTCTGCAACTTCAGAAGACAGAAGTGCGGTTTCCTTTTGAATCATAAACTTTAACAACTTTTGGAAATTTCTCCTGTGGATATCCAAATTGTTTTGAAACCAGTTTCGAAAATTTTAATGTATAACGTGTTGATCTGATTGAAAATAAAATGATAATGAAAATCTTTTTGAATTTTGCAAAATTTATAACAAAACACACCAAAAATCTTTTTGGATTTTCTAAAATGAAATTAAAATGCAATACTAAA
>JBCNJP010000013.1:2699412-2718725 GCA_039602395.1 Deinandra increscens subsp. villosa
AATTTTTAACAGGTTAAATGTTAAAGCTTCAATCTTTATTGTTAAAATCAAGTATTGTCGTTAAGGAAACATCATAATAACTTTATTCAACTATTTAGAATGATCAAAGATTAGATACTTAGAGTTTAATTTGATATAGATTGAAATCCCAAAAATTATGTTTAAAGAACGTACGGTTGGCTTTTCGTAGGAGGCTTCAAAAGCATAAACAAGAAGAGGGCTTTTGAAGATCTTAGTAAAAGGAAGAAGTTCCGTGAAGAAACTTACCTGAGAAAACGATTGGAAGAGGACGAAATCAAGCTGTCAAACAGCGAAGCTTTGACTTTTGAAAATGTGATCGAAAGTTTGATTGTAGAAACTGAGATCCTAGAATCGTCATCCTGGAATCGTCGAGCTACTGTTCTAGAAGAGGTTTGATGGGGTATTTATAGTGGAGGATTTGGGTGGATGTCAAATTGATGAAGATTAGGATAAATATAGTTGAAAAATAAATAACTGATTTAATTTGATTTGTTTGGATCAACCCTAATCGATTTAGGAGGTGATAAGATGTTCCAGAGGCTTCGATGGATATTATAGATGATAAGGATCAAAAAACATGATTTAAAACGAGCTAAAAATGAGTTTTGGATAAGCCACGATTCGAAAACGATTGAAAAATACGAGCTGGGAAAATATTATGTCAGCTATCCCGGTCGTAGGTCGGGACATAACGACTTCTCCCCATCGCGATGCGCGATGGGTGACATCATCACACATTTTAATTTATTTTTCTTTTGCTTTCTCTTGACTATAAAATGATCATAGAACATCCAAAAAATATATTTTTATAATTAAACCCGAGATTCCCGATAAATGTTAACCGAATCTCAAAAACGTGTTAAAATTGCAAATGTTTTATTTTCGTTGTAAATCGTTCAAACACCAATGCAAACACACCAGTCAATCCTTGATTTTTGAGAAATGATAACGACTCAAAATGTCATATTGAAATATATTAAATTGTCGGTTAAGTACTGAAAGTACGTAAAAAACCGTAAATTCCATTATTTGCGTTTTAAATAAATCAATTAAACCTTTTGTTTTAATAAATAGTTATGAAACATCTAAAAATATTATTTGAAAGTATAAATTAGTAAATTTCAGTAATTTTCTTAATATATATCAAATCAAAATTAAAAAATATGTGAAAATTGAAAACGGGTCTGATTTTTATGAAATAGTAAGAGATAGAATGTTAAAAACTTATATTTCAAGGTCGGATACCCTGTCAATATTAAAAGGAATTTGAAAAGTGATATCCTCTCGTTTTAATTGGTGGTTTCTATTTCCAACAAGTATTTTATGTAAAAGTCAATGGTTCTTAAAAAGAATGTTTATGTGATATCTACCTACTTTTAGAAAGAAAATAACGAAGAAAATTGTGACCAAAGAACATGTATTAGTTAAGACCCTCCCTAATGCCTATAGCAATAAAATAAATTCGAAAGGTGGTAACCAACTTGAAAAGAACCCATTCACCTTACTCTGTCTTACATTGTGTTTCCCGGTTCACTTAAGAAAGGAATCACTCTCTTCTTTTCATTTTCCACTTAGTTCTCGATTCACTCCCTAAACCATAATTTGTAACAGCTGGTTTCAAGTATTACCCGTTAAACCCGTGTCAGGAAAATGTTAAACCCATGTTAGGAAAAGTATGTGTGTATATAAATATGTAGGAGTGTGCACTTCACTGATCGACCCGAGACACCCATGGAACCGACCCACTAACCGGTTCTGTGTAGCCATAAGTTAAAACCGATTCAGTTCGCGGCTCCTATATTAGGTATTTCCCAGTTCTGGTTCAGTCTAGATATGACCCGATAATCACTGATAGTGAAAGACTTTTGTTGCTGCTGAAGGATCAGTTCTACACTTCAAGTACAAGCAAAAAGAGTGAATATCATTACAAAAATTCCACAGCATTGTGTTTACAAAGACACCTTTGATACAACATAAATTAATCCATTCACAAGAATGCATTTACAAATTCCAAAATATGTATATATATTTATATATGTCGACCATACAATCACGCGAAAACTGCTAAGAAAAACTGTGTATGCAGTTTCGCAGAGACATTTTGCGTGGGGCCAAGCGCTAAGATGGCCATAACCCTAAAATAAATAAAAAATGGAACCATACTACAGAGAAGTAAAAAAAGAAGAATTTATAAACTGAAAGTGGTATGTGGAAAATTTAGGTTGTTCCTTAGGGTTTGACCTTAATAGCATGTACCTCCTCCAAAACCTCTGCCACTTCTTTCATGGCAGGCCGCTTTCGTGGTTCCTGTTCCAGGCAATGATGCACGAGTTGAGCTAATAGTATTGCAGCTTTACTCGAATATTGGCCTTCTATCCTTGCATCCATTATTGTTTTTATCTTCTTCTTGTTTGGGAGCAACGGCTTTGCCCACTCAACCAGGTTGTGGTGTGGACCGGGCCTTTTTGTGTCAAGTGCCCGTAGGCCCGTCATCATTTCAAGTAGCACAACCCCAAACCCATAAACGTCGCTCTTCACATATAAATGGCCTGCACTTTTTTATATGAAAATGTCATCTATGCAGTTGAAAATCATGTCTATAAAAGGTTTTGCTTTATAGGATGAATGTTTAAGTGAGTGGATTTGATTTACATTTTATTGCAAAAAAAGTGTTTATTACCTACTAAATTATTATTTTTTTTAAATCCAATTATTATTTTAGTTATAGTTTTTGTAATCATATTTGTAACTTATCTAAGATAGAAAGCAAAAAAAAAGGGTTTTAAGAGTCAACCCAAACGTTTTGACATGTTCTATAATTTTAATCCTTTTGACCCACCCAGCATCTCATTTTGCAACATATACAGAACTCATACTACAATCCTTAAAGACATCTGTCAACAAGATACAGTTTAGTGATCAGCAAAAAAATTCTGCTAAAATGTTCATGTTTTGCAAGTACAAACTTTATTTTCTTCGTGAAAGTTTCAAAAGTTAATGGTTGCTTCCGTTCAAAGTGTCTAGTAAAATGGCAAAAATTAACTCGAATATATTTGCTTAATCAAAGAAATATACAATTGATCTCCCATATCGTCTTTCATGGTTCCATGCTTATATGAAACTCATTATATGCTTGAAACAATAAAAAGGATATGTTATGTCAAACTAGATAAAGAGTACATCACCATAAATATTATTATTTCAGAAAGAAAAGTCACCTGTAGCAATATACTCAGGAGCAGCATAACCATACGTCCCCATGACCCTTGTTGTTACATGTGACATTCCAGCTGAAGGACCCAGTTTCGCCAACCCAAAATCTGAAATTTTTGCATTGTAGTTCTACAAATAGTCAAAAGATAAAGATCAATGATCGAGAAAACAGTCAAAGTACAAATATGACACACACACACACATTGCTATAGGGGGTCGGTTCAAATGAGAACCACTAAATATTTAGGAATATTAATCACTAAGAACTCCTAACTATTTATTGGTTCTCATTTATATCCAACATAAGTGCGTTCTGTACAGAAACAATTTTAAGTAGAGAAGTGTAAAAACCATATCAGCACTATACGTGGCTCATAGAAGATATAGTGGGAGACTAGGAGGGGCAAAAGAGAGGCGGCTATGCAGTTACATAACCGCCTTATGTATCACAGTTAGAGCAAGAAATTCAAAGTTAAAAAATTATATAAAACTCTCACCCCATCAAGCAATATATTTGAGGCCTTAATATCTCTGTATATGACATTGTCATCTGAACTGTGTATAAAAGCCAATCCCCTAGCTGCACCTATGGCTATTTTGAGTCGTAAATTCCAAGAAAGGGGTTGAACAGCAGAACCTCCTGCACAATCCAATCAAGTTTCAATGATCAAGTAATTATATATTTTTACAGTTTCGGCTCGTACATTTTTGCCTTGTTACTTACGTCTAAATAGATGGTTTTCCAAGCTTCCCTTCGGCATGAACTCATACACAAGTAGAAGTTCTGTATCTTCCCTGCAGTACCCAAGAAGCTTCACCAAATTAGGATGAGAAAGCCGTCCCAAGAAGTTCACTTCCGACTGCAATTTTAATCCAACAAACCATTCTCGTCAACTCTTAGTAACATTTTTCTAACATTATGTAACAAGCAAACAAAATCAACCGAAACTAGATGGAAACACGCACTTGACGCAAATGTTCTACTTAATCACACATTTAACAATTTGAAACAAATAGCATCACATTTTAAAGTTCTACTTAATCACACATTTAAATTACATTGAAATTCAACCACATACAGACCTGCCATTCTTGAAACCCTTGAACACTTTCATGATTCAGTTTCTTAATAGCCACCATGAATCCAGTACCATTCTTGGAGGGCAGCATTGTCTTTTCATCCACCCAACCCTTGTACACGGTCCCAAAACCTCCAATACCCAAAACCATATCAGATTTAAAATTCCTAGTGCAAGCCTTCAAGTCTGAAAACGTATAAACCCTCAAATCCGCCGCCGGCAGCACCTCGCCGTCCGGCGAATTATCTTCCGAAAACCGGCTATTCCCGCCGGTGCTACTACTCGTGGCTGAAATTCCAACGCCATCACTCGTCGTACCAATAGATGTCCCTAACCAATCATATTTTTTCATATATCAGATGATAGAATAGATAATCTAGGTTTTTGCCGGAAATAGAAAATTCCTAAATTGGAGAAACATTTACAGCAAGTCAAACATGAACAGTTAAGAAACGAATAAATGAAGGAGATGAAATTGAAATCAACCTGTAGTGGTGAAAGAAGGCTTAGTATTGGTGCTTGGATTGGCGGAGATGATGGATTGAGAGTTATTATCTGTAGCTGCGTGAATACAATTTCCCATTTTTTTTGATGAAAATTCAGGTGCTATGGGTGCATCGTACGGCGATGAAGTCTTCGTTTCTGCTTACTTTTTAGAGAGAGAAACAGAAGAGAATTTGATCTGGATATTGGTGGAATAAAGAGTTATAAATTGTGGAATTTTTCAAGGAAATCAGGTCGTTGTTTCTTGGTGTGTAAGCGTTTAAGTGTGTAAAGGTTGAATATACCAGGGTGTTTCCTTTCTCAAAACTAGTTTTTTTTTTTTAAAGAGTATTGAGGTAATTTTAGAATAAAAAAGACCTTAAAAAGTTGGGATCTCTAACTTTTGAAAACATCATTTTCCAAGCATATTAAAAAGTCATTTTAAAAATGACTTATGAAATAGCCAAACACTTTTTTTAAAGGCAAATTCAAAACATTATACTAATTGTGTAAATAATAAAGTGTTTGTTGAAAGGCTTGTGTTTGAGAAAAAAATATATATAGGAAGAATGGATAAAAGTTTTATTATATGCTGACCGAGACTGTTTGTGGAAATGACAACCTTTAGCGTTGCGGGTGGTCTTATAATACATATTTTAGAGTAAATGATGTTTTTCATGCATGAGATTTGATCATTTTAACTATTTCACTCAAAAAAAATGTTTAACATATTAGGCCATAAGGTTTGCATTTTATAACTATTTCAGTCATTAACACTAACTCTGTTAACATTTTTTGCTATATATAAGAGAATTTCAATCATTCCAAATATAAGGACCATTTATACAACTTATTAAGTTTATGGGACGTAATTTAATTATAATTTGTGTATAAACTTTAAACTTTTTATTTTAATAAATTAAATAATAATTTATTGGGTGTTGATAATTCATACACATTTATAACATCTTAACTTTTATTTTTGTTATAAAGATAATCCTAATAATATAATTATCATATATTTATAGTTGATTTACACTTAATTTTTGTTTGCTTTTGCTCATACATTTTCCTATTTCATTTAGAATCCTCGTTTTGAGTTAGAAATCAAATATAAATGTACAATAATTATGCTCTAGAATGTCGTTGATGATAAAAGTGAAATTGAGAGTGTCATCGGTCAAAATGACAGCATAGATTATTATTCATCGGTGATTTATAATTTGAATCATTAAAATCCAATTTGCTTATATATTATATATCTAAACAAAATAGAACTTGAAACCAATAAATTGCAATATTGTATTCTCCACTCATTAAACTTTGATATTATATATTTCAAGGGTAAAGTTCTAGTACAAACCAATATTATTGTAAGAACTTAAGAACTAATGTAAAAACCATTAAATTTCAATTGAATGAAGGTTATTTAGATAATTTTTGTGTTTTTTTTTCCTTCATGTCTATACACATTATGGCAACTTAAGGACCTAAAAAACAAAAAACCAAACAAAAATCAATTTTTTTTGTATGTCCGAATATGTTGCATATATGAAATATATAATGTTGCATATGTGCAACATGGTATGTTTCATATGGTTTATATGCAACATACCATGTTGCATATATGCAATATTGTATGTTTCATATGTTGCATATATGCAACATAGTCGGACAGGCAAACAAAACAAAAAAAAACTTTTTTTAAGTCATCGGGTGGATATGGGTGGATATACGTGAAATTAAATTAAAAAAATATCAAATTATCAAAAAAAAAACTTTATTTAAAATAATTTTTCTTTGGTTTTTATAAGTTTGTACAATAGAAAACAAGCGATTTGATATGATCTTTACCATAAATGTAGTGGGGAAATTAAAAAGAAATGACAAAATTACTTAATTATCCCTCATTTAAGTTGGTTTTTAAGTTTTCTTACAATAAATAATAGATCTTACATGAACTTTACCCTATATTTCGAATGCATTATTATATTATTACATCTAAAGTATTTTTTATAGTTTTGTTTCTCATTTTTCGATGTTAAAAACCGTTACAAAAACATTAATGCATTGAAATAGGTTAAACAGTTGGATGTTAAAAACATTACAAAAACATTACAAAAACATTTTTAAGTTCTCTTGATGTTTTTGTAATGGTTTTTAAAGTCGGGGTTTTAGATTCTTCCTAGTCTCGGTAATAAAAAATTTTGTTGTTCCAAAAAACAAAGTCTAAGTACTTTTATAGTTTTTGTTTCTCATATTTTAGTTTTCCTTTCTTCTTTATTATTATCATTTTTTTTTTGCTTTTTATAAAGTTTTTGTTTTTTTTTCTTTTATCGAAATGAGTTTGGCAAAGTAGTTGGTGTTTTGTTGGTGGTGTAACAAACTTTTTTGTTTGAAGCGTTTTGGTCGTTACACATTTTTTATTTTCTTCTTCTTTAGGTATCGTTATAGCAATTAAATTGTTTTGTGTATACGAGTTATCCTCCCGGTAACATGCGTGTTGCCAAATCTTGTACTAATATATAAAAAGTAAAACTATATATATACATATATATATATATATAGGGTACAGATCAATGAAAAATCCCGTCTTTTTGGAAAACCTGAAAAACCATCTTTTAACCATTGATTTAAAAATTGATGGTTGAGATTAAATGAGGGCAAAATTTTAAAATGTGTCATTTAATGAAGGCTATAATAGACATACCAAAATTTAATTAATAAATGTTTAAATTAGTTTTCTCTCTTCTATCTCATATTTCCTAAAATCTCTATCTCTCATTTAATTTTAAATCTCCAGGTCAAAATTTAGGGAAAAAAAAACAAACCTATTTTTACAAAAAAAAAAAAAAAAAAACGTTGATAAGCAACATGACACATGTACCAATTTGTTACACCTATGTAACATGAAACATGAACCATATTTTTATCAGCGTAACGATTGTTACATAGTTGTAACAAATAACTTCATGTAACTTTTCCAAAAAATAAAGATATAATATACTCAACTGATAAGAGAAACATGAAACATGTACCGATTTGTTACCCCTATGTAACATCTTTACAAGAAACAAAAGATGTAAATAGTAAACTAATCAATGTATATAAATGTTGTTACAATTGTGTAATATATCTTTTACACATGTGTAATATATTATATATATTACACCTACTTTGTTACATCCATTACTCAGTAAAATCGACAATTTTGTTACACGTATGTAACATAGTCTACTTATTACATACAATGTAACGTACGAACACTGACATACAATCAACGTATACCAAATTGTTACACCCTTGTAATTGTTGTTCTTATATACTGTGACATGATGACCTGATGATGTTGAATGGTTGTTACAGCGGTGTAACATATAACATGTGTAATTGTTGTTACAGCGGTGTAACATATAAATTTTCTTATATACTGTGACCTGATGCTGATGAACTGTTACATCATTGTAACAATTAAGGAATTGATATTCAAATCTTCATGCTGAAGTCCGGTAATATCCGAGATTCCATTACAGCTAAATTGTTGATTTTTACAGGCGTAGAAAGAGAGCGGGTATTATCTCCGTTAGCGATCCCAATCGAAGAACAAGGATCGGCATTATTTACAATAGCATTAACTAGATCATGATCATACTTGTCTTGAACACTTGCATGGGTTGGGTGATTCGACACCATCAATTGATTCATGATGTTGATTATAATCAGATGTATTACACAATGGTATCAATTGATGTGCGGTCTTGATTTTTTCTTCTTTACCTTGATCTTGCATGGAAATGGAGATTGATGAACATGATGAAATTGAAGAAGAAGAGCGATGAGAAGAAAAAAACTAGAATTAGGGTTTATAGATTTGTTAATTTTTTGATTTTTGATAATGAAAAATCTCTGGAAACTTTCAAATTAGTTATTAACATTATTTTTACAAAATACTTTACTAAAATAGATATGCTAAATTTACATTATTACCCTTTCATTAATATAAAAATCAACAATTAAATAAAATTATGTGATTGGTGGAGAGTAGTTTTCCTGGTTTTCCAAAAAGTAATATATATATATAGGGAAAGGATCATGCGAAAACGCATATATTTTGCGAAAACGCGAAAACTATCTTAAAACCAACATAACTTTTTCATACGTTGATATATTTTTTAAAAATTTTCACCAAAAGTCTTATAATTATGTTATCTTTAATTCTATAAAAACAAAAAATAAAAAGCTAACGTTTTTTAATTTTTTCTGTGATACACGTGTGTACCACAAAAAAAACTCATACTTTAGTATGATTTAATATTTGTTTTCTCTAAGACGCACCATATGTGTTATAATTCTGTCATTTTTTGTGTTTTTTTTAATGATACACATGTGTACCACACCAAAAAAGACCCTCATATATGTGGAATACATTACTAGTTTTAAAAGGGAATTGCACCATAAGTCTTATAGTTTATGTTATCTTTATATCTAATGAAAAAATAACACTTTATAACTTTTTTTAATTATATGTTGCACATGTGCACTATGTTTCATTATCATTAGTACCATAAATGTTTTAGTGTTTTTAATATGTTTTTAACATAAGGAGTGTTTTTACACATGATAATTCGTTTTTGTGCAGTAGTAATGATGATGATACATATGTGTATCACACGTGAAAAAAAACCGTTAACTTTTTTTTTAATATTTGTTTCCAGAATTGAAGATAACGTAATTCTAAGACATTTGGCGCCAATTTTATGAAAAAAACATTAACGTATGATGAAGTTATGTAGGTTTTACTATTGGTTTTTGCGTTTTCGCAATATAAGGGGTTTCGCAGGATCCTTCCCATATATATATATATATAGATATATATATATATATATATATATATATATATATAGTGGAAAGTTCATTATAGACACCCTCATAAGTGTAGACATGTAGACACCTTTATTCACCATTAGATCTCTTGATCTAATGGTTGTGATTAATTTGTTTTTTTCTTTTTTTCTTTTTTCTCATTATTCAGAAAATTTCACATGTGAAAAGGAGCCATTTCACATGCGAAAGTGTCTACAATGAACCTCACCCATATATATATATATATATATATATATATATATAGTGGTGTGCTGTGAGGTGTATATAAAATTATAGCAATTTTAATGACACATTTTGTTGCATTAAGCTTTTAAATTTATAAAACACGATTAACTCGTAACTATTATTTCACCACATAACACGGGCAAGTGCACCCGTCGTGGAGTAGTATAGTAGTGCTAAGTTGACCGAGATCGTTCAAAGACACAAGAAAAATGAGGGCTCTTGATACTTTATCTCTGTTAACGTCTAAGCAAATTTATTAAGTATAAAAAATTTTTATTAAACTAAACTAAACTAAAAATAAGAAAAGAAAATAAAGATAAAATAAGATAATGTTTTTAGTTTTCTAAATTGAAGTTAATATTACTTGGGAGAACGTACCAATGGTTGAAGAATGTTAAAGGAGTATTTATAATCCTTTCTTAAGATTATTCACTAGCAGGCAACTAGACCGCCTCTCAGCCTTAAATCTAGTATCACTACTCTTCCGGGTGATCGTTTGCGAGGAGTACGAACCCCGGGGAACTGTGGTGCTAGTGAACAAATATAGTGGTATAATGCCACTTAGTTATGCCCCCCCCCCCCCCCTCTCATACGAGCACACCATACTCGACAAGCCGTCATGAACCAGCAGAGGAACAACCCTGTGTGCCGGATTATTTTATTATGAAAATTATTTTTTTAAGGGACTAGGCTCCGTTTCTTCCATGCATCGGTCTCGCGCATTCATGTCCGGCGTAACCAGAGCTAAGTTCACAAACACATATCATCTCGGCTTTCGTAAAGTGACAAATATTACCAACTCCCATTCCCAATTAAATACTTTCAGCCCGCACTTGCGTGGTCAGCCGGGTTTGCTTACATAGACGATAAGGACCCCGAACGTATCATGTAGCATGGAACGCGAGTCACCCGAAGGATCATGCATCGTCCCCCAACAAGGTGTCACAAGTTCGGTTGATGAGATTTCGACTCCTCAAATGGTCTGTGATACGTAGAGCACGTTTGGTTCAAAAGATTAATAATAAACTTATAATAAAAATGGTTTTCATAAAGTCATTAGACATACCTTAAACGAGTTTATAAAGTCATTAACCAACCCACCAAAGGTTGGTTACTTCCCAATTAAATATAAGAATTTAGCCAAATGTAGCTTTAAATATTTGCTTAAGAAAAATAGAAGAATTCATAGACAAACACTTGCAAAATCTTACTTAAGTTAATGTTCTTATAAACTTGATTTCAAAAACATAAAAACGTCAAATGGCTCAAAAGAAGAATAAAACTACAAGTAAAGAAGGGGGGAGGAGATGAGTCAGTTTAAATGAGGGTGAATGGGGGTATATATAGGCAGGTCTGGAGTTTGGCACGGCCCGTGCCCGTCAGTGGCACGGGGCGTGTTGATCAGACGAAATCCCTGGAAATCTTCTTCTACCTTCACACGGGGTCGTGTTACTATGGCACGGGGTCGTGTTGTGTCGGGGCTACAGTGTCACGGGGCCGTGTCATGTCAGAAGGCGTTCAGACCCAAAAAGTCATTTTTAAGTTTGGCACAGAGCGTGCCAAAGTATGGCACGGGGCGTGTTAAACTTAATTATGCCGATTTGGCCTTAAAAACTTCTTCCTCTCATCGAGATACTTGAAATTCATTATTTATGGACCCCGTAACTCATTTTCTAGCTCGAGATATGCTCCTACTAAATTTTTAGCGGTTGCTTAGCACTTCGTTGTCTTTCAGCAGTTGTGCTTCGAGATGTGGTTGAGTCTTGGGGTTACCACTTTGACTTGACTTGAGAGAATGTCGTATGAGGGCATCATCTCCATCTAGTAAGGTCAGAGCTCGGTTCTTGCCACAAAATCACGAAGTCTTTGGTTTATCTTCATTTTTCAGCATAAATGAATTCTTTTGTGATTTTCACCTTGATTACACTGAAAAGCTAAAAGGAAATAACATCATACTGTTTTAATAATAGTTAGTAAGATATAACCCGAAATCTCTTTGGTGCACATCACATAGAATTAGCTATATATATATAGGGTCTTGTTCAATTGAGAACTCTCTTATCTTGTGAGTATGTGTGTGTGTGTGTATATATATATATATATATATATATATATATATATATGACATGGATATTTTGAAAACCCCTTTAAGTTGATAAAACCCTTAAAACACATTCCTAGCCTTTGATCTCATTGCTTGAATGGTTGAGATTGATTCTACATTTTTACTTTAATTAACTAATTATTTTAAGACTAAATTACGGATTACGTCCTTGTGGTTTGTCAAAATTTTATATTCCGTCCTTACTTTTTAAAAATTACGGATTTCGTCCCCAACTTGAAAAGACGTTACGGATTTCATCCCTGACGTGGATGTCCGTTAAAAATTTCCGTTAAGTGAATATAAATTGACCATTATACCCTTTCTTTTAATATTAATAAAAGTTAAACCTAAAAAAAAGTTAAAAAAAAAATAGATCGAGCCCCTGTCCGACAGAAACCACCACCATCTACGCATCTCCGGTGACTGGCCAACGCCCCACCACGAACCCGCCACCATCTATGCAATCTCCGGTGACCGGCCAACGCACCACCACCGCATGTAAAACACCGGCGAATTGGTGGGCTTTCGTCGACTAAATCAAAGGGCTATTAAATCAGTTCAATTTAGAACTTCCGTCGACCAAATCAAATTTTGATTCAACCTCAATGAATATTATTGTTTTTGGTGAACTTTGTTATCCCATTTTAATGTTCAGTTCAGATTATTTTCTCTTGATTTTAAAAAGATTTAGCAAATGAATTCGATCACTACCATCTTGAATGAAAGTAGAAATTTTTGAAGAAATAGTCTAATTTAAAAGTCAAAGTCGAACAACCCTCGTGACCAGCTAGCGACCTCCGGCGAGCATCCGTTCAGCCTTCTGCCATGGCCTGCGATATTTCTCCTTCACCGTATGTCCCGATCTACAATCTCTTTTTCTTGATTTCCAACACAGCCTCGTTTCTTCCTCTCTCTGCTCAATTTCGGCGACGCTACACCTGATTATGGTTCCGCTGAGTTAAACTGTGGCAGCGTATGGTGGGGGATGAGCTTATGGTGGTCTGCCCTAGCCCCGATGATGTCTACTTTGCTAGAACAACCGCGCCACCGGCGACCCAGTCACGATGGTGACTGGTGGCTGTTGAGAAAGGGTGAGCTCCAATTAGAGGCGCCGGAGATGTGGTGGCGGTGTTTGAGACGTGGAGAAATGGTGAGCTCCAGACATGGAAACAGTGTTGTTACTCCGGTGATGTGGTAGATGAAGAAGGGGCGCTGGATATGCAGGTCGTCGGAGAGGGGACGAGTTAGACTTTCAATATATATTTTAGGTTTACGCTCTAATTAGATTTGTTTTTCTTTTTAAATTTTTAATTATTTTTAAAAAAAGGATATAATTGTCTTTTTACACTCACTTAACAAAAAATTTTAACGGCCATCCAACAAAAGGACGAAATCCGTAACGTTTTTTCAAAAGTTGGGGACGAAATCCGTAATTTTTGAAAAGTAGGAACGAAATGTGAAATTTCAATAAACCACAGAGACGAAATCCGTAATTTACTCTTATTTTAATTGATTTCTCTTTTTCTATCTTTTTTAACTTTAAAGAAACACAATCATTATTATTTTCATCTCTCCAAGTTTTTAACCATACATATATTATTTCTCTCCTACTTTTTTATTTTCAAGAAACACATTCACACAATCATTACTATCTCTCTTACTTTTACTTTTTGTATCTTACCTTTTCAATGCAAGACACGAGATAGTACAAATAAAAAAGTGTGTTTTGCTATTATACATCCTATCGACAGCATATTACATATTCCCCTTCCTTTTTATATTATTGTTTCCCATTGTCCAAACAATAGTCCAACTAATTTACATATATATCGCCATACATATTAAAGTTAGAAACCCCCCCCCCCCCCAACTTCAATGAATTATAATTCAAATGATCCCCATTTACATATGTAAAAATTTTAATTTACATAAATTCACAGTATCCCTATTTACATATGTAAAAATGTCCATTTACATATATAAAAGAATCCTTTTACATATGTAAGTATCCATTTACGTATGTAATCTCAGCCTCTGTATACAAATGTTTTAGAAAATTAACGACACAACAAATTATTACTACCTTGAAAATTTACGAAGTGTAAACAACACTCCAATTAATTTACATGTGTATCGTCATACAAATTAAAGTTATAAAATACTGGTGAAGGTACAATGAACCTTACATAGGCTCAACGCAGAAAGTGCTCACGTTTACGGCTAACAAGGAGTATCTACCAACTGACTCTACTGGCCTAGGTCCTAACTCCGACGTACTCGCCTGCATGCTGATGCAGAACTGGTAGAGGGAAACCCATGGGCTATGGACGGGTGGTTTAAAGGAGACATGTATGGCTTACCGCTTGCAAAGGGCTTAACAATTGTATAAATGTTGATTTGAACCAGGCACTAGCCGTGTTTAGCGATGTAATATCATATCGGTTACTTCTTGTATTTGTATTGCTACCGTTTCATCAATAAATTTTTCATTATCTAAATGCAAGTCATACAAACCACATACATTCTTCAGAGCCAAATATAATTTATTACAACGACTATATCTTTATACTATTAATATCACAAGTTTTAGCATTTTCATTCAGCTATCACAAACCTTCATATCTATACAAGAACGATGACTTCACCCAACAAACACCCATGGTCGATACGTACGATAAATGAGTATGAGGAAGGATTAATTTTCAATGACATATACTCACGTATTCCGGATTATTTCACCCTCGGAATCTTTCATTCGGTAATTTCACAGCTTTACCGGGGAGGAGATACGAGAGCGATGTGTTTACTCAAGTTGACTACGAACAAGCAACAACGTTTGTATTTTTTGATATGACGTTGATCATTCAAGATCCGGGCTATGAAAATCCCAACAACATGTGGTTTTACTATAAGACCCCCGGTCTTGATCTTGACATGGGTTGTATCCCTTAAGAAATGATGAAGATGCCCGTTTCCTAGCCTCCTACAACGGTACAAACGATAACAGGAGTATGTGCCTCTACGTTGTGCTAAGCGAGTTAACCTAGTGTACCGACATAGACTTGCCAAGGACCCGTGCTAACCGCCCACGTGAAGACAATGCGGCTGTACAAAGGAGGCTAAGAGAGTGGCAACAACGTCTTGGATGAGTTAACGTTTTTACTGTTTGTCCTTTCTTAAGTTACGTCTTTAGTTTTCAACAAATATTCAAAGGTTGTTATAATCTTGTTACGTACAACGCCTACCTTTTTTTTAGTATGGAAGATAATTTTATTTACATTTAAAACCCTAAATGCAGACGTAGTTTTTTATAATATCGCCTAAACATCGGTAAGTCGTTCGGTTAGCGTTTATGTCAATGTTTGTTGTTACCGCACCCACGCACCGTGTATTAAATGCATACGGTATTTCTGGTATATATTTACATCAATTGAAAATATATCCATTTACGATAATCTCTGATTATCCAGCACGTTGACCGATTAAACAATGATTTGCGGAGGTTAAAAAAAATCCATTTTCGTTTTGCAGGGTCTTTAATTGCAAAACGATCGGTTACAATACTGCTACCAATTTATTCGGGCTGCGGGTATACGGATTGGGCATTCTCAATGTTTGCAACACAATCGCTTAAATAATATAAATGACAATATTTTACGAGAATTAATGTTTTTAATGTTTGTAAAGTTAACATATTGGGGTTTATTTGAAACACAATTATTTTAAATAATTGGGAAATGGTCATACATATCGTAACAAATTATGACATTTTACATATACCAACATAATATAATCAAATTTAAGATGGTTCATCTTAATTTTTGATGAAACTTTGGGAACAACCTGTGTTCGACCGTAGGGCTTTCACCTAAAAAGTTACCCGGGTCTTTGAGAAATATCCGCTGCTGCTTCTGCCTAACTCATTATTAACAACATACAGGTCCAGACTCCTTATGTCTTCATCGATGTAACCAATTAGCTGGCCAACGTCTTCATCGTTCCTTAATGTTCTAGACCACTGTCAAGATCAAAACCGGGTTTCTTATAGTAAAACCACATGTTGTTATTATTTTCATAGCCTAGGTGTGACATGATTAATGCCATATCAAAATATCTGAACTTGTCGACATCGCAATAGTCGCAAAGAGTACGAAGCCCTTTCACGAACCTTCTTCTCAGGAAATCTGTGAAATGACCTAATGAAATATTTTCAGGGTGAAATACCCTGGATTAACATTGTATGCATCATCGAACATTAATCCATTCTCGGTCTCGTTAACCGATCGTATGTTCCACGACCGGATTGTCACACCCTAATCGACGGCGGAATATGTCGGGGCGCGATGATTGTCCAGATGCACATGACAACTAAAATAAGTTGTAATACTTAAACATGCCCTTTTTATTAATCATATAAAGATATTGTACAAGAATATTAAACATGCAGTAATACATATCAAACTGATTTAAAGTCCTTAATCTAGGTCCACCAATCCTAGCGTGATCATATCAAAGCTCTAGTATAAATTCCTGCAACATGTATAAAACCAAGTGTCGACTACAAAAGTAGTTGGTGAGTAAACACAAGTTTATAAAATATATTTTTAACATATGCGATATATGTGGCAAGAGATACGTTCAGATATACAGTCAGTCAATTAATAAAACAAGTAACCATAACAAACCTTCAATCACTTTTGACTTCACATAATAATTTCCTCATATAGAGGGAGACTGGCAGACTACGTACAGAGATTACCATAACAATTCTACATAGAATTCATCCAATCAACACATAATCGCACAATGTTTAGGGAAACGATTTTGAATAGAGATACATGTTACACCCCAAAAAGGTTAAAGATACGGAGCTATGATTTCTCACAAGTCGGATTATCATTCAAATGAATCACCATTAGTAATGATAATACGAATTGAATATTGAGTCATATCCCATTTTAAAAGATAGGGGGATTTAGTGAATACTCACCTGATAAGTAGATCGGGAACGAGAGATAGAACCAATCGCGAGAGATAACAATCTGGAGATTATCCTAATGAAACAAACATGCTAAATGAATATGGGGAATGATAATGATTATAATTCTAAGGACACAGTGAACTTAAGGAGTGTTAGGTTTTATTTGATTAAAGACCATTTTACTCTTTATCGGAAAATTAGTGATAATGTTTTATTTTATCAACCCATAAATACTTATTATATATATAAATATGATCTAAGATAAAAAATCAAGTCCCAATACCTCCTGGTTTGTTTAATATTAAATAATCATATTCAAAACCTAAATTTTGAGATATTTATCAAATAAATAGCAAAATCTTTTATTAAATGAAATAAATTTAGGGCTTTTGCTTAAAATATTATTTTATAATATACCTAAACTTAACCCGTTTGTTATATTTTGGCAAAGTAACGTCTAGAAAACCCTAATTTTAACGTATTTATTAAATAAATAGCAAAACATTTTGTAAAATTATAAAAGCTTAGGGTTTTATTCATTATGATATAGTATAATATTTCTCAAAATATCATCAAACCTTAATTCAATACCGTTTACTCAATTTGGGCAGAACAACGACCCGAAAACCCTAATTTTGACCGATTTTTAGATAAATTACCAAACATTCCCGAAACTTGAAATTAACTTAGGGCTTTCTTAAAACAAATTATTTTATGATTACCTACAAAAATTCAGACCCTAATTCCTCCGATCACCCGATTTTAGCAAAACAAGCTCAAGACCCTAGTTTTTATACATTTTTAGAAATCATACTTAGACACAATATTAACAAAAACTGAGATAGATTATTGCAGATCATACCTAATAATGGAGGAGTGCAGAAGATGGGATTCAAAAGCCTCCAGGATCAATCGAATTTTGAAGAGGAAGTTGCGGTGATGAACTAGGGTTTTTGAGGGAGAGATTTGAGAAATTGGTGAGGATAAACGGATGATCTGAGGTCGAATTTATAGGGGTTTGGTGCACATTATGTCCTAGACACGTGTAGGGGTGATAATCCGAGCTAATTCGACGTCTGGAGGGTGAATTCGTGCGAAACAAGTCGAGAGACATGGCTAAAAACGAACTAGCAACAATTCTGGTGCAGACCAGGTCTCGCGTATCGCGTAGACCAGTAGATTTCCCCTCGCGATACGCGAGGGGGGGGGGTCCAAGATATTCTGTTTTATTTTTTTTTTCTTTTTTAATCGTTCGCTACTCGTTTCAACTCGATAACCTCTAAAATTTTACGAGCAACTTACATTAATCTTATAAAACACTAAGGAACTATAAATATGATTTTTGAAATTTACGTGACTCCCGGTTATTAATGGATTAGCACGAAAAATGGTAAATTCATTTAATTGCGTATTAATTAACAAAATTGATCTATTATTTAACCGATTGGTTTTTAATGTTATAAAATGATTGTAGGACATTCAAAGTTATATATTTTGAGTTAAAGACACCGAGATTCTCGGTAAACGATAAATCGAATACCGAAATCACATAAAAACCAAAAATCGCTTTATTTTTGTTTTAAACAAATCATTTAACTTAAAACTTTCCAAATTTATTATTTTGCTTTCAAAAATGATTATGGAATATCCCGAACATAATTTAAATCTATAATTTAGATGAATTCTTTCGGTAATCGTTAAATCAAAATTCGATTTGCGTGACAGGTTCAAATTCGGGTCGGGTTTTGCAATTGGGTCGGACACATGTGTTACATGGATGCTGCTGGAACTCATTGTATTCAACGATATCGATAAGCGTATGTGAAGAAACTTTAAGAATCTAGAGATGGAAAGGGAATGGAAAGGGTTTGTGCCTTTAAACGATCTAAGACAACTTCAATTTACAAGTTACCAGACAAACCATCACCACCCATCTACTCTAATAATGTAGATCAATACACCGCATGTCAGATGATATGTAGCGCATTGTCCTTCGTATTGATCATCCGTACTGGTTAAAGTTGACCAGCAATCATTATGTTTTCTTTTTTACCCAAAATGCCCATTTTCATTTGATACGTGGCGTTTCGACATGAAACTTTAGAAATTTCACCCTAAATATTCTCTTCATTGAGTACGACGTGACAAGTCAACCTTGCGTATCACATGATACGCCGCATATTGAAACTGAAAGTATAAGTTGAGAATGAGGAATGTAGTAGAAGAATTTCCGTTCATTTTCTCAGAGCGTAACCGATTTTTCAACTACACGGACTATTGGGATCTCTCATCCATATGACTCAACCAGTCACCTCTAGTTATG